>OY856187.1:302751189-303029569 GCA_963693315.1 Diogma glabrata | reverse complement strand
ATGATATTCTCCTATTCATTTTTGCTGTCCAAAATATTTAGGTTCTAATATTCTTGAATTGTTTTAATTTGGTATTTATTATGCAAGCGAACAGACGGACCGCTGGTCCATTGTTTTTTTTTGTAGTTAAGCTTAAATAGAACATTTAGTATGTATAATTTTTTTAAAGAAACAAAAATAAAGCTTATTATTATTATTATTATTATATTTATTATCGGCATTTCTCGACGTTTTAGGACTTACTGATTCTAAAAAAAAACTGTATGTCTGTCTGCCAACCGACGAAATCTAGAAAACCGCTGGAAGGGATCTCAAAAATTTTTGTTTCTAAAAATAGGGTTACTCAATTGTAAGAGCCAAAAGGACGATGTGTTCGATAACTGTACGGGAAGTGTGTCAAAAAAAATCGTCAAGTGTGTTAAAACAAGGAAATTTGCCTATTTTTTGCTTAAAAACGTTCATTTTAAGTGATTACGAATAGAAACATTGAATTTGGAGAAATTTTGATGGTCGGTATTGGTATGTAAAACCAAAATCTAGATTATTGTATTATAGGTTTGTCAAAAAAATGTTGTCAAGTGTGTCAAAAGAATGATTTTCATTTTACTTAATTTTTTGGAACAATATGAAATTAATTATTTGTTTGACATGAAATGTTATCGAACATGAAATTGGACATGGAAATTTTTTATTTTGTTATATTTTTTGGAATATTTTAAAATTTTTGAAAAAAGTTTAAAAATTTTTGAAAAAAGTTTCAATCTTTGATTTTGTAATAATTTTTGGAATGTTTTTAGAACTTTAAAAAAAAGTTTAAATTTTTTATTTAATTTTAATTTTTAGAATATTTTTTGAATTTTGAAAGAACCATGAATATTTGGTTTTGTAATATTTTCTTGAAACGCTAAATGGAGAGGTTTTTGAGTAGTTTGCTGGGTGTTTCATCTTTTCACTAAGTTATATGAATTTATGATCTGTTATAATTTTACCGCACTTACTAATATTTCGTGTTAGTTTTGTAATAAATTTCTAAACAGAAATAAAAAAATAATTATACTTTAACAAAGAGTTTTATGTTTGATATAAATCGCTGCCCAAAACTAAAAGCAATGTCCTCATAAAAGTTTTTTGACGAAAACTATATCAAAATCCTTAACCCAGACTGAAGTCTTGATATCTCAGAGCTTGAGGTTTCAGTCCCTCTATATTTTAATATTATTTTTCTTTACAACAACTATTACTAAGTATATTTTCTTTGCAATGTTTGCTATTTACAGTCCGGATATAACATCTTGTGCTCTTGTACGCAACATAACAAATATTGCCTTGATTGTAATTACACAATGAAAGTCCTGCATTAATTAGACCGCTCTTTCAGCTGTATTTGAACGATACAGCTGAAATGCTTTAAGCATTGATATCTCCTTTTTAATTATTATTTCTATTATTATTTAATCTACTTTCAATTTATCAATTTTGGAAAGAGGCATCATTCTACCTTTTCTCTATAGCATTCTATTTTATGGATATCAACTTTTTGCCAATTATCTCTAATTTTTCGAAAAAGTGGAATGTCCGGGCTTATTATAGGCACTTGTTTTATTTTCACTTCAAAAAGACTTTTTTACACCAGCTCGTACATGTGATGGTTGCAAGCGAAAATAAGCTTTTCTATATTGATTTTTTTAACGCGCACACATACGATGTGTTTTCGAAGCAGTTATAGTATCACAGCAGAGAATTTGCACTTTGTCTTGAGTTTTAAATCTAAAATAACATTCCAAACGTGTCTATAGAATTATTCAGTTTTGGCACAACAATTGTTCTTTGTTTTCGTATGAAATGTATTATATTAAAAAACAATATATTATACAACAATACTATACGAGAGCTTGTCCATTTAAAGGAAATTTCGGGTTACCTTTTAGGTATATTTTTTGTTTAGAACTACGTAGTTCGACAGACATATTTATTTTTCAAGAAAAATTCGTATAACCGACAAGACATTTAGAAATTATAAGCACATTAAAACAGGTATGCGCGCTATAGTACACAATCAAGTATTGAAATGTTTAGGTGCAAGTCGGCACGGGTTCCTGTTATTTAAATTGCATGAAATTTTATTTACAGTTGTTTTGACATAAAAGAAAAAAAATTAAAGGGTATGCGTTACAAAAAACAATTTTAATTTTTCTGTGACACCCTAATATATATATATATATATATATATATATATATATATATATATATATATATATATATATATATATATATATATATATATATATATATATATATATATATATATATATATATATATATATATATATATATATATATATATATATATATCTATATATATATATATATATATATATATATATATATATATATATATATATATATATATATATATATATATATATATATATATATATATATATATATGTATATATATATATATATATATATATATATATATATATATATATATGTATATATATATATATATATATATATATATATATATATATATATATATATATATATATATATATATATAAATATATATATATATTTATATATACATATATATATATAGTATATATATATATATATATATATATATATATATATATATATATATATATATATATATATATATATATATATATATAAATATATATATATATATATATATATATATATATATATATATATATATATATATATATATATATATATATATATATATATATATATATATAAATATATATATATATATATATATATATATATATATATATATATATATATATATATATATATATATATATATATATATATATATATATATATATATATATATATATATATATATATATATATATATATATATATACTATAAAACTTTCAGCTGATAGGTAAAAAGCTAGCTACATTTCTATTCATCCTCGTGTTTGAAATAAAAATATAGACAAATAAAAACAATCTTCAACGAGCAAAAAATAAACGAAGAAATGAAAATTCTAATAGAAAATTTTCCAACCTAAACTATGGAAAAAGTAAAATTAACAAACAAAATAAAATAAAAATTAAATAAATAAATAAAATTGTGTAAATAATGGAGGCATAATAGTAACAATAATAATTTTGAAGTTTTTATATTGCAACAATAATTGTTTGTATGTTTGTATAAAAATTGATTTTGATATACAAATACACATACATAAAATTGTGGAATGACAGACAAATATATGAGTAAAAAAAGAAACGTGAGATGTATATTTCGAATATATTTTTATTTGTTTATTTCAATGTTTTTAATGTATATTTTGTTTATTTATTTTGTTATACTGCCGTATTAGTTGAAACTTGGCATTTGAAGTGCTTTGTAAATAGACATTCCCTAGTTTTGGACTACTGATTAATTTACAGAAAATTATTCGTTTATTTATAATAATAAAGTGAATATAGAAAATGTATTTATATTTTAGAAGTTTTAAAATTTTCTTTAATAAAATTTTGGGCTTTAAAGATTAAAGCAAAATCTGCTCAATCGAAAATAGCTGGTGTTTTGTTTATATAGAAAATGTTGTATAGAGAATTGTTTGTAATAAGAAGCTCAGTGCCGGATCAAGGTATTTCAGTGCCGAGTGCAGACTAGGTAAATGGCGCCCTCAAATTTAAATATAATGTAAGACTATATAGTCAAAAAAAATGCAGTACCTGTTTTAATACGAAACGTTGTGCAATAGGCATTAGAACATGTGTCACTGTCACAGCAACACATAGACAGCTTTTAAGATGTAGGTTCCACAACAACATTCTCAAGTATTCTCAAGTGTTGGATGCTTGTTATAATTGGATCAACATTAACTTTTAGTTTTTTTCAAATGTTGAATATTTTGATAATAAATTCTGCCATATAAGAAAATATGATAAATGCCAATATTTCATGATAATACGTGGGAAATAGAAAAAAAATAAAAACATTTAATTTTATTTTTTAAATTTGCAAAAACATAATTAAAATTGGGTTCATAATAACCCAACCCATTGGTGGAATACTATTCATTCATTTGACGTACACACTGAAAAAAACATATCCTATTTCCAATCGAAATGCAATTGTCTCAACCTCACCGTGCGGTCACATATGGCGAATCAAACAACGAAATTGCTTCAACAACTCTAAAATTATAAATCGATGAAGTTGAGACAATCACACCAAATATTTATGTGAAAATAAAATATAGTTTAATTAATCTCAAATACTTAAACTTTAAAATGAAAAATTCATGATATAAGGCCCAGGAAAATTTGTTTCAGGGAAATAGTTAATATCTTTATTCAACTACTGTTATATTGGATATAACACTTTATATTTTAAATAAACCTCATTCTGTTGTTAGGAAAATGTTATCGTGTAGTTGTTCCAATCACAGTGAAATTGTTTGCAAATAATTTTTCTTTGCATGAATAATCACCTGCCAACTTCGAGATGAAGTTGTCATGAACTTCAATTTTTTTTTCAGTGCACCCGTTGTCAATGACTAAATTTCACAATTAGAGCTAGGTATATAAAATTTCTTCGGGAAAGCAATAGCACAGCGTTCAGCAATCACCAAGTAAATAAAAATGAATAAAAGTAAATGAAAAAAATTATACTGTAACGTTGCTTAGCCGAGTTACTAATATTTGGTTCGATCACTAAATCAGGAAATTAGATTTTCCAAACGATATAATTTTTGAACTAATAGCTCAAGGTTTTATTTCTTATAACAATATTTCTCCTATTAGTATTCCCCTAAATCTATATAATCTATTAAATCCTTATAATAGTCTCTTAATAGAGATTAATCTATTACACTTATAATAGTCTCAAACAATTTATTATAACGAACTTGTGTCACCTATAATTTTAACTTACACTGGTAAATTTATACTGCATCTTTCACTGACAATTTTTACACTGAACCATCGCTGACCATTTTATACTGAATCTATACTTAAACACCACTTCTAATATATTATATTACATGAAACAGTACCGACATTTCTACTAGGTTGCGTTTTAATTTGCTTTGTTTTTATTATCTTCATTCCGGTGTTTTTATATTCTTTTATATTCTAAAGGGTTTTTGTAAAGACTGTTTTTCTAGAATTATGATCTTTTTGATGTCGAACTATATAATCGTCACAATACGAATTTATTTCAAATATTTCACATTTTCTAAATATATTGTAACGATTATAGAGGGCGATGTAGAAAAAATTTATTGATAATTTTCTTTCTGGAAAATGGTTCCACTAAAGCAATATAACTTAATAACACCCTAAAAATATCTGAAGACAACAAAAACAGAATAACATTCACAAAGAAATTGAATAATTTTATCTTATATGAAAATAAATAAAAACTACGCAGTCGTTGATAGAGTAGGTAAATCAACAAACTAAATAGAATAGATTTCACACCGCGAAGTTTTAAGGATCGTGGGTTATGTTTTTTGTATTTAATGTAAAATTCTATTCGAAAACATTGTAGAATTGCTATTGTTTTTACTACTATAAAAAAAGTGGCCATAGATTAGATCAAAATAAAAGATTAAGTTAGTTGAAAATTAACGATGACAAAAATTATTAATAATATAACAGTGATACGGTATATAGTAATATAAGATATTCATAAATAATTTATAAAAGGTGAAGAAAATAATAGTAAATAAATATTATAGAGGTAAAATTATTATGAAAACAAAAACGATTAAGAAAGAGGAAAAATAAAAGAAGAAATGTTTTGTAATAAGATAAAGGGACGAATAATCTATTGTTTTAGTTTACTAAATCTAGAGGTCGCACCAAATACAAGCAATGGCCGAGTTGGTCTACGTTACAATATAATAGAAATTAAAAAAATTAGTAATAAAATTATGATTAAATATGAAAATAAAAATAACATTGGTTTGTAAGAAAGTGTAAATTGTAATATGAATTATGAACAATGGTGTAGCTAGCATGGGTGGAACCCGGGGTGGATATTGTGGTGTCACCGCTAGAAAGAAAACTGTTAATATTAATAAAAAGCCAATAAACGTAATTTATAATTTTATTTAATTAATACAAATGAGCATTTTTATTAATAAGTTACATATAATAAAGTACAGTTTTCTTATACATTCTTTCACATAAATGTATGAAAATGAAACTTTTATGATAGGGTATAGTAAAAGAAAAATGAGAGTAGAGCTAATATACTCACACATACATATTATGTACACAAGGGTGTTTCATTTTTTCAAAGATTTGATTTTCATATGAATTTGCTTACGCCCCAAGTCTCAGTTATGTAAAACATATATTTGCCAAATTTCAAGAAAATTGAATAATATTTAGGGGTTGCACACATTGATCACATTAAGCTCAATTTAGTGAACTATACTTTAAATTTACATAAACTTTTATAAAACTGGTCGAAGTGTGCAACCTCTAAATATTATTCAATCTTCTTGAAATTTGACATATATATCTTTTACATCAATGAGACTCACGGCGTGAGCAAAGTTTGCAAAAAATTTTACATTGGGTCATTGTTGCCAGCATGTAATTTTTAATTAATTTTAATTTGTTGAAACTCCTCTCACTCGAAGCCACTGATACGCAAATAGTCATAAATAACTTTAGTGCGACCATAAGATTTGGAAGAGATTCTGTGAAATCCCATTCCTGGATCAATTTCAAAAAGTCTATAGGCACAATGCCCTCTCAACCTTAGTATCTCTATGACGAGTTCTGTTTCTGATACCTCATCATAAAAACCGGTAAATTTTGATTCAGATAACTCCAACTCTTGACCGTTCGCCAAAAGCCCAGTGTTTGTCAGCACAACCTCGAACAATGAAGCTACATCTTGGACTGACTTTAATTTTGTTCAGAGTTCAACATTAAATCGTCGTAGTCATCCTAGTTTTTCATAGCATAATCTATTGCCTCTTCTACAATATGACTAGGTTTTTCTTTAATATAAACACGAAGTGACTGTATTTTTATAACTAATTGATCAATATTCAAGCTTGTGCTTTGCAATACAATCCAAGCACAATCTATTCGCCTTAAAACATCCTCCCGAAACAAAAGATAGCAAAGAAATGTAAAATCACACAATCACCACGCATAAGGTTCTGTGCAGCGCCTCTAGTGTCTACATTTTCTTGTTGATCACTTAATTTCTCAATTGCAGCCACAATCCCATTAAAAATTTCATCCAATACTTTAACCGAAGCATAATGAGCATTCCAACGCGTTGTTGAGAGTCTTTTAAAAGTTGCTTTGCGGTGTTCAACAAGCACTTCCCTGCGGCTAGTCGATGCAGAAAAAATGTAAAAATTCCACTGTTCCGAAAAATGTTTCAAAAGCTACATTTTGTGCAAATGAGTGTTGGTCACATAAATTAATTGAATGATCTATACACCAACAAATATTAAGTTGTTGTTTGTTGCTTTAATAATATCTTGCACTCTTCCATGTATACCACTCATAACAGCTGCATTATCATAACCTTGGGAACGACAATTCATAACATCTAAGCCGTCATTTTCAAGATTTTTAAGAATTTCATCGCTTAGATCAGCGGCTTTTTTCCATGTAAAGGAAAAAGTCCAAGGAATACTTCTTTGATTTCCACTTTTCTATCATCAATTTTCACATAACGAATCACTTCTGACATTTGATCAACATGTGAAATGTCAGGTGTGCTATCAAACATAATTCCAAAATATTTAGCCAAAATATTTATATTTTTTTTAATATTTAATTCAAGATGTGTTCTTTTAATACTACATCATAATTTGACAGTAGTTTGATTAGTTCTAAGAAATTGCCTTTATATTTAAAGAACTTTTTCCTTCATCAAATCCACGAAATGCTAGGTTTTCTTTAGATAAAAACAAAGTTATATGCAATAATATGGATAAAAGATGTTTCCACTTCTGTTTTTCATTATCTATTAATAGCAAGACTGCGTCTCCTATCGTTTAATGAAATTTTAACCTCGTTTCCAAAGTTCTCCACTTTTTAAAATTGGGTTATTCTAAAAATTTCGAAGCCGTTTTCAATAAAATTAAAATACATAAATGCAAAGTTCGTGAAAATTGGCATTATGTAATTTTAACTTACAATTAAAACGAATTGAAAAAACTAAGTCAGTCTTCATCCTCAATAATGATAATATGCCCAAAAACCGCAAATTTCGTTTTTCTACTAATATAATATACTCCTCTTATAATATAGTCAAGAACGTAAACGAAATATATCTTATAAAACCTTCTATGTAAAATGTTCAAAATGTTACCATTTACAATCAGTAAGACGAATATCATAGATAAATCATAAAATCCAATTACAATTCGAAATTATTGGACGTACGTTTTATTTAAATCCAGACAACGGACAAAAATCCAATGATGCCCCGGTTTTGTACAATGTGTACAATTCATCCTTAACTTCGGTATATTGGACAGATGTCCAAGATCCGAAATCATAATCATATCATATAATTGACTAAATGGAAATTAATCTCAGATTTTGTTCAATTAGTCCCATGTATCACAATTAAAAAAATATGGAGGGGCTGAAATCTCACAGCTCTGAGATATCAAGACTTCGGTCTGGGTTAAGGATTTTGATATAGTTTTCGGCAAAAAACTTTTATGAGAACATGGTCTTTAGTTTTGGGCAGCGATGAATCTCAAACATAACTCTTTGTTAAAGTACATGTATTTTTTTATCTCTGTTTAGAAATTTATTACAAACTAATACGAAACATCAATACGTTGCCGGAAAATTATAACAGATAATAAACTAACATAATTTAGTGAAAAGATGATGCACTCAGCAAACTACTCAAAAACCTCTCCATTTAGCGTTTCGAGAAAATATTACAAAATCACAAATTCATATTTGTTTCAAAATTCCAAAAATATTGTTAAATTAAATAAAATCAAACTTTTTTCAAAATTCCAAAAATATTCCAAAAATTATAATAATATCAAATATTTAAACTTTTTCTAAATTAGAAAATAATATTCCAAAAATTCTAAAAAATTCAAACTTTTCCAAAATTCTAAAAATATTGCAAAAATCATTACGAAATCAAAAGATGAAACTTTTTCAAAATTCCAAAAATTTTAATAAAATCAAAAATTTAAAATTTGTCAAAATTCTAAAAATGTTCCAAAAATTCTTACAAAATCAAAAATTTAAACTTTTTCAAAATTCTAAAAATATTGCAAAAATTATTACAATATCAAAAATACAAACTTTTTCAAAATTCCAAAAATATTTCAAAAACTATAACAAATTCAAAAATTTCCATGTCCAATTTCATTTGCAATTACATTTACGTTATAAAATCAGCTACATTTTTTTTTCTAAAAAATTGGCTAAAAAAATAAATGAAATCATTTTTTGACACACTTGACATTATTTTTTTGACAAACTTATAATACCATAATTCTCTATAATAATAATAAAATTTCATGTCATACAAATTATTAATTTTATTTTTTTTTTTTAAAAATTGGGTAAAAAAGTAAATAAAAATCTTTCTTTTGACACACTTGACAACATGTTTTTGACAAACTTATAATGCCATAATTCTCAATAATAATAATTAAACTTCATATCAAACAAATAATTAATTTTATTTTTTTCTAAAAAATTGGGTAAAAAAATAAATACAAACTTTCTTTTGACACACTTATGATGCCACAATTCTCAATAATAATAATAAAATTTCATATCAAACAAACAACTAATTTTATTTTTTTCCAAAAAATTGGGTAAAAAATAAATAAAAATCTTTCTTTTGACACACTTGACAACATTTTTTTGACAAAATTCTAATGCAATAATCTAGATTTTGGTTGCACATACCAATACCGACCATCAAGATTTCTCCAAATTCAATGTTCCTACTCGTAATCACTTAAAATGAACGTTTTTAAGCAAAAAATATGCAAGTTTCCTTGTTTTGACACACTTGACGATTTTTTTGACACACTTCCGGTACAGTTATCGAACACATCGTCCTTTAGGCTTCTTCCATTGAGTAAACCTATTTTTAGAAAAAAAATTTTTTGAAATCCGTTCAGCGGTTTTCTAGATTTCGTAGGTTGTGACGGACGGCCGACAGAGAGACATACATTTTTTTTTGCTTTTTCAGTATCAGTAGGTCCTAAAACCTAAAACCTAAAATGCCAAAAAACAGTGGGGGGTAAGAATTTCTCTTTTAGCTCATGAATGTAATACTTAGGTCTTTCAGACCGAAGTAATGGATTTGATTGACATAAATTCAATTTTTTTTTATTTTGTCAAAGCAATACACTTATGTATTTGACAAATGATTTCTTTATTGCAATATTGCTATGTTATTAAATATTTTTGACTTATTAAATTTTATCATTAATATTATAATACTGAAAACGGATGAGTATGTATCTACCTATAAACATTTGCAAAACTATAGTAATAGCATAACTAGTATTTTATTCCACAGTAACTATTTATGTGTCCATTCGAAAACGATCCATTCCAATTTACGAGTTTTAAGATAAAGGAAAAAAATTAATTTGAGATTATTTACAAACATGGTGATTTGATTGTTTATTAGTTTCCTTAGGTGTTTGCAATTAATTTGTTTGAAATGTAAAACACCTAATATTTAATAGTAAGGTTAACCTGATATTTTAGAAATAGTTTTGGAATATGGACATAATTTTGGAATAGAACAGAACTCAAGGGTGCCACCCTATCGACACAGGGTGCCACATTATCGACGGAGACCACTTTTCCTATACATTATTCAGCATATGTGTTTTCAGACCTGTTCGTTAAAGAATCATTCTTGCATACTAAATAATGTACCGTAAAAGAAAACGGTTAATATGGTATCTATAGGAATATTCAAAGCTATTGAGTAATTGTGGTGATGGTATTCAATGCTCAACATGTTGATTCGATTAAAAAAAAAAGAAATATGTACACACATATTGTTGAAATTTTATTTTACGTAATAACTCAAAAATTTTAAAAAGTAGAATAGATCCTTTTTGAACCAATAGTTATCATAATTTATAAATTAAAATTAAATGGATAACGGTGTAGTGCCCATCCTTTTTTCATAAATGAAATAGTCAAAACACATGAATAGAAAAACTAATTATTGTATTTTTATAAACAAAATAATTTTCTCATAAAATGAAATACTAAATATTTTATTATTATGAATTCTTTCAATATTTTTATAAACAAAATAATTTTCTCATAAAATGAAATACTAAATATTATTATTATGAATTCTTTCGATATTTTCATAAACAAAATAATTTTCTCGCAAAATAAAATAAGAAATATTATTATTATTATTCTTTAAATATTTTAATAAACAAAATAATTTTCTCATAAAATGAAATACTAAATATTATTATTATGAATTCTTTCGATATTTTCATAAACAAAATAATTTTCTCGCAAAATAAAATAACAAATATTATTATTATTATTCTTTAAATATTTTAATAAACAAAATAATTTTCTCATAAAACGAAATACTAAATATTATTAATATGAATTCTTTCAATATTTTCCAAACAAATTAAAAAAAACTATAAAAACTCAAATTATTGTTTTATAAGAGTTAGTTCGGCTCGGGATTTAAAATTATTAACGTGGATTTTCATTTTCGGCTTATGAAATACTCAAATTATTAATTAAAATTATTTTTTTTGGTATCAAAATTATTTTCCAAAATAATAGTTGAAAAGAAAATATATTATTGTGTTATTAGCATTAAAATTATTTTTCAAAATACTAGTTGAAAAGAAAATATATTATTGTGTGTTAAAATTAAAATTATTTTCCAAAATAATAGTTGAAAAGAAAATATATTATTGTGTTATTAGCATTAAAATTATTTTTCAAAATACTAGTTGAAAAGAAAATATATTATTGTGTGTTAAAATTAAAATTATTTTCCAAAATAATAGTTGAAAAGAAAATATATTATTGTGTTATTAGCATTAAAATTATTTTTCAAAATATTAGTTGAAAAGAAAATTTATTATTGTGTGTTAAAATTAAAATTATTTCCCAAAATAATAGTTGAAGAGAAAATATATTATTGTGTTATTGGCATTAAAATTATTTTTCAAAATACTAGTTGAAAAGAAAATATATTATTATGTGTTAAAATTAAAAATATTTTCTAAAAAGAAAATATATTATCAATGTCGTTAAAATTAAGTTTTCTTCTTTTTTTTTTTAAATAATAATAAATAAATATAAAAAAAAATTTAATCCAGTGGTGTTTCATATGTAGGAAAGTGTGGTAAAATATTGATTTAAAATTGAAGAAAAATAAATTTTAAAATATTATAGTGGTAAAAATAAATTATTTAAAATATTATAGTAAATTATTTAAAATATTATAACGGTTGGTGATGGTTGGTGATCGGTTCGACCCGAACCGAAAAAACCGTAAACCTCCCCCCCCCCCCCCCCCCCCCCGAAATTAATTCGGAAAATTTCTTGCATATTTTTCAAATATAGAGGATTTAAATTTTTTTATCGGAGTTAAGTTCATATTATAAAAGTTTTTATCCACGACTACTAAAGAATATATGCTTTCCATGCGTATGTCTTCCATTGTAATTGTATTCATTCCACAACTAGTGAATTTGATTAAAATTCTTTAACAGTTCTATAGTTTATTAAATATTCCCCTAACAAATTAAACAACAAACTTGTTTTGATTTTCACTATCTTTGATGTATTTATTTCAATATGGCGATACAAATTTTTGAATGAAAACTGGAAATTAAACGAAATATTTTACAGTCGTGGATAAAATAGCATCTTGTATTCGCTTGGGATGATGGCAATTCTTCACTCAGATGATTCCCTCCACTCGCTACGCTCGTTTCGGGAAACTTCATCCTCGTAAAGAATTGCCTTCGTTCTAAGCTCATACAGGAATCTACTATTGTTTATGTTGTAAAATTTTGAAGTTCTTGCGGAGTTCTAGAGCATCAACATCGGTAACGGATCAGTATAAGTTTGTCAAAATTAATTCTACATTACAAATATTTTAAAATGTAATCCCTATCCTAGTTTTTAATTAAAATATATCATATAAAAAACCAGATCTATCTTTGTGGTCATTCATAAGAATAAATGGTTTTTCTAATGAATTAATAACAAAATCAATTAGAAGAAAAAGAAATTTTGTGGAGGATCTAATATTATGTTATCTTGTGATTCATATTCAAAACTCTTTGCTTTACGATGAATTCGTATTTTATTTGGATGGGAAATGTACGCTGTCTAAGAAACCTACTAGCTTTTTCGCTTCTTCAATTACTTCTCTAAAACGTATAATCGCAACTTTTATGCGCAAAGAAATACATTCAATTACATTCAAGTTCAGACTTTGTACCGTTTATCTTCCTTTTGCCTTATCTTCTCGAAACTTTTTGCTCCAAATAGTGTATAGCGGGCAGTTGAAAAAAATTAATAGTTTCTCCAGAAGATGACGCAGCATCATTTGAAACAATATTTTAAGAATGAGCAGCAAATGGTATAAAAGTTGCTATAAGCAGCTTTTACTCAATTTTGACCGATGACATTTTTCCCCTTCGGGCAGAATCCGTTATCAAATCTTTAGCTTCTTATGTTATTCAATAATATTTTCATTTCAGTAAGTTGAATTAATAATGTATTGGTGGAATAAAATCTACGAAATGTTTACAAATTTCCGTTTTTTAACAGTTTGTTTCTTAAGATATAGATCAGGTGTCTATCACACCTGTAAATCAAAAATTATTGCAAATATTCAAATTTTAATATAATTTTGCATTTTATATATTTTCTATAAAATTTAATTTGGCACAATATTTAATACAAACCAAAACGAAAAAGTAATCGAAGTTAATAGACGAGGGCTTAGCGTACAAAAGTATGTACTTACTTTCGAAAGCCTGTATAGTTAAACGGATTTGAATGCGGTTTTTTGCATTCGATTCAGATTGTCAATTATAAAATTTATTTGGTGTTTTACAAACCCAGATCGGCTTTATTGCATTTCTGCAGCTAAAAAATGCATTTTTGTCACTGCATTTTTTAGAATAATAAAAAAAGTTATAATTCGGTAAATAATAGCCGAAATAGTCTTAAAAGTCATACCGTGGACCTGAAGGTCAGGGCGCCCTTACAGCTTCTCCTTGACTTTTGTCAAAACTTTCTATACAAAAGATCCAATATTTTTTATTGGGGGGTTTTCGGGATCGCTGATCTTCATTATGATATTTTAAAATGTACCTGACGTACGTGGGGATCATAGCGACCCGATTATGAAGATCATCTCCTGGAGTTTTCTATAAATTTCTTATCCAAAGCATTAAAAATCTTTACTCGGGGGTTTTTGAGGTCGCTGATCACGAACATGATGTTTAAAAATTCACCTAACGCACCTGGGGATATCAACGACCCGATAATGTAGATCATCTACTGGAGTTTTCTTTAAATTTTTTATGGATACCATTAAAAATCATTACTCGAGGGGTTTTGGGGTCGCTGATCATGATTATTATATTACAAAAATTATCTTACATACATGGGAATCAGGAAGACTTGATTACTAAAATCATCTTTTCTAAAAAACGCACTGACAAAAATGCATTTTTTAGCTGCAGAAATGCAATAAAGCCGATCTGGGTTTGCAAACAAATTTTTTCTATTTTGCGTCTAAAATAAAGTCATTTCGATACCCAAATGCGTATCGAAATGGCTTTCATTACGACACGCAAAGTTTTGTCTTTCAAGGTTGGTCACATTGGTCATACAAACGTCAGCGAACATTAAAACGAATAATTATGTAAATAAAATTAATAAGAATATCTAAATTAGTGTTAAATATTTTAATTAATTAAAATAATTAGTAATAATAACAAAATTTCAAATTGACTATTTTTTAATAAAATACACATTTTTTAAAATTTCAAGACAAAAAATGCAAAATAGAAAAAATTGTATAAAAAACTCGTTTCTTAAGACGTTTTATCGCACTTATCCTTTAGAAAACTCCCCGCTGCGCGGGTCGTTTTCTAAACAGATTGCGTGCGATAAAATCGTCGATTATGAAACTAGTTGCTTAAAATACTATTATGATTGACTTTCTGAATCGAATGCATAAAACCGCATTCAAATCCGTTTAACTATACAGGTTTTCGAAAGTTCAATACGCTAATCCCTCGTCTATAAACAAAATTCAATTTTGGCGCCTTTTGCTTTGGCGCCTGGTGCGGTCGCTTCATTGCACCCGTAGTTTATACAACCCTGAAGAAGCTAATATATAGTTTATAGTTTTGAGAAAGAGTACAAGAATTACAGAAGCATCTATAGGAATGGCGAATATTACTGCGACAGAAATATAAAACAGATAGTTAGATCGCAAACTCAGATTGGAGTTACTAGAGAATTTATCATCGTAGCCGAATTAGCCTTATCCCAAACATCTATTTTTCTTTAGCTCCTTCAATAACTTTAACACCTGTCATTTGATTTTGATAAAACTTAGTATACGTGGTTTTAGTAGGGTTTTCCATAGCTCTGCACAACAACGTATATGCGATTTTTGCAGTACACTGAGAAAAAAAGCTACGTAATATTAACCAAATTGGTTTTATTAAAATATTTTTGTTAAAATAACATAGTTTATGTTACGTTTCAATAAAATTGACTTTGCTAGTTTTTTTCAATTATGTTATTAATATAAAAATCGCTTCGTTATTTTACCTAAGCAAATACATTTTGTAAACAAACATTGGTTTTGTTAAAATTACATGGTTTTAGTTATTTTAACATGGCGGTAGCTTATTTTGATTAACAATGGTAAAAATATTTAATATATACTCTGTTAAGCATATATTATAATAACAGAGCGCTATGTTAAGAGAAATTGAGTTTACGAGGCTAAGATAAAGTAACGGAGTACTATGTTAATCAAATTGAAACAATTGTTATAGGTATGTAGAGCTATTTTAAAATAAGAGAACATTTTGTAAAATGCCAAAATTCATTTAAGAATTGCATTTAAAATTAATTCCATTTGAAACGTGTTGTCTTTGTGCTTGGAAATGAAAAAAACTTCTCTTGCCACTAAAAAAATACTTTATAGATTGCTAAAGAAAGGGAAAATAATATACAACATTAAATTATTTAAAAAGTTAACAGGTAAGCAATTCAATATTTTTATGAAGCATTTACTTGTCTTTAATTATATTTATATTATATATTATTATTTTTGAAATCCTAATAGCTCGATTTCTAATCGCGGAAAACTTATTATTATTATATAACACAAGATGATATAAGAAATGTTTGAAGGGTAACAAAATATAGTGGGATGGATACAATTCGAGCAGTACATATATAAAGAATAAAGAATCGGTGAGTTGAATTTAAATGTTTGCAGCTTGCTAAAAAATTGTTACGTTTTCGTTAACTGAACTAAATTAATCTGAGTTTTAACTATGAAAAATTTAACTTTATATAAAAATTTAAAATAAATTAAAGTTAAAATAAAATTAAAATTAAGTAAAAGTTAAAATAAAATATATTGAATGGAATAAAATTATAAAAAATAAACAATAAATTATTGCAATCCTAATACAGACTTAAACCAATTCGAACTATTGTCTGAATTAAATATGCTCAATTTTGTTTACTGAATTAATTAATTTGCTCAGATTAATTTTAATTTGGCAACGACAACGCAACATATTCGAATACCATAAATAAAAATTTTATTTACCAATTTCAAGAAATATTTTAAAGAACAATAATCTACGGTAACACCATCTACAGTATCCATAACCGACAGTTTCATTAAATAGTTTAAGGAATCCTAGTTATCTTAAATCTGTTTTATCCAATCTAAAATGTACGTTTGTTTCTTATGTAAAACATTAAAAAATAATGTTCATTTATTTATAACGCATCTTAAGATAGAGCATATATGCAATGCAATAGATGCATAAATATGCTTATATGTTTTCTTTTATTAAATTTTAGATTTAAAATAGCCAACTTCTATAATATATTCGAATTTTAAACATTTTTTAATTTTTTTGATTTGTATTAGCTGAAGTATTATAGTCGAAATGCAAATTTTAATAAAACAAATACATTTATTAAAACTATATACCTCCATTTTAAATGTTAATTTTAAATGTAAATTAAAAAAACCATTTTATAAACATTTATAATAAACAAAATAAATTATAACGAATGATTAATAAATAAATAAATAAATTATAACGAATGATTAATAAATAAATAAATAAATTATAATGATAAATAAATTTTAATAAATAAATAAATTATAATAAATTATAAATAAAACTTATACATAATAAAAATGTTTATTTATCATAAATATATACATTAAGGTGACTTAACTAATAATACATTAATTTAATTTATATAATTAAGTTGTGTAATTAAAAATTTAATTTTATATTATATATAAGTATTAATAAAATCATTGTTAATAAATAAATTTATTTAGAGTACATTGAAAAAGTGTTTTTATTCCCAATTTTAGAAGGAGTCCAAAGGTCCAAAATTGTTAATTTTAACCAAGGTTCCATAAAATATATAGTTATTTTAATTATGGCAGTCACTTCATTAGTATGTATAAATAACAAATAATTCTATTGTTTTCACTTAGCAAAGTTACATAGTGAAATAAAACTTTTACAAAAATTATGTTAAAAGGACATATATCTTCGTTAGGCTAATTAAATCTTTATAATCGGCTATGTTGGTATAACAAAATATTATTTTTTCTTTACTAAAAACAATGTCGTTTTATAAAAAAGCTTTGTTAAAAGTACATATATGTTTGTTAGACTAACTTATCTCTTAAAAATTGGCTATGTTGTTATAACAAAATATTATATTTTGTTTACAAAAAACTATGTCATTTTGTACAGAAATGAGTTTGTAAATTTTTGTATATTTAACATAGCAAAAAATGTTTTAATAACAAAGTGCTAAGGTGGCTGAAAACTCACATAAATTTCTGTTAAATTAATATGTGTTTTCTGTTGAAAATACTTACTTTTTTCTTTCAGTGTACGTTTAGAGATTTTATACACACTACAATTTGCAGTTTTAAAGAAATATTGATCGTATTCTAATAAATAGTTTCAACATGAGAAAGAAATGTTTGCATGTTGTGAAGAAACTGGCGGCGGATTTACCATATACAACTCCTTCTAGGTAGATTTCATATTGTTTTTTAATAAAATGTGTTGTGTAGTAGGAATTACAATATGTGTCACAATAACACATAAAAACCTTTTAAGACCAAGGTCCCACAACAACATACGTTCAAAGGTGTTGATGGACGTAAATCTTTCGTTGATGGACGTAAATCTTTCTTTTTTTGTATTTTTATATTTTTTGTTAAAGAATGGATAACTAAACAAAAAATCCTATCACTGACAAAATATGACATAGGCCAATATTTTATGATAGAATAGAGAAAATAAAAGTAAATTGCAAATTGTTACAAAAATTTGCTGGAACAAAACAAAAATGTAGTTGCCAATAATCCAGCTAGTTGCATGTTCCTTGATCCGGTGACGCACTCTCTTTCTTAAAGATTAAAGCCCACACATAATTATATGAAGGCTCATTTCTTGAAGGAAGCAATAGCGTCTCATCATCAAGGATTATTTAACAGCCCAGATTGAGGGTGCTACCGTTGGCTGAAAACAGTTCATCCGCCACCACCCCTAAGATGTCACCTTGGCTAGTGATATCTCACTGCTATTGCCAGTGGTGTGTGATATCTCACGTCAACTCGTATGTCAATAGCAGGGACTGGAGTACGCGGGGTTGTCACACCCGTAGATTAAAAAAAAAAAAAAAAAAAAAAAAAAAAATAAAAATCTAGCTATTGCAATGTGCCTCATCTCGGAATTTCGGAAAAATTTTGGTGCCGAACATTTATGATAAGCGAAGACGAAAAATCGAAAATAAATTTTTTGTATATGGGTAGTTCTACACACGAAGGAGCTAATTACGGCACGACATGTTTTTGGCGTATAAGTTCTGGCAAGTAGTTTTAGTTAAAGTTGATGACGTTGTTTCAACTTTTCGGAATGTGGCCAGTCAGTATTTCGCTTAAAGATGACAAAATTACGTCTAAAAAAGAAATAAACGGATTCTATACCAAGGCAATACATATTCACGACGTATAAAACTACAAAATTACCTGTAATTAAAAGACATTTTACGAAAATACTTGTCAGGCGGACTGATAATTTGAGACCAGGGGACTGAGAATATACTGATAAATTCTCCAAAAAAAACACAAGAGTCACAATAAAAAAATCCTTCTTACTCCTAAATTAACTCAAAATTATCTCAATATTATCAAAATACGAAATAAACATTTGTTTAAGTCAAAATTCCAAATATTTAAGTCACTTTGAGACCAGGGGACTGAGAATTTATCAATTTATCAGTATTTCGCTTAAAAATGACAAAATTACGTCTAAAAAAAAATAAACGGATTCTATACCAAGGCACATATTCACGACGTATAAGACTACAAAAATTACCTGTAATTAAAATACTTTTTACGAAAATACTTGCCGGGGGACTGATAATTTGACTGGACAACACACGATCTTGCTAGTAATGATGACTGTTTTGAATGATAAAACCTCGGACTAAGTAAAACACTTGCAATATTATATTTATTGAACTTTAATTAATTCCTGTGACGAGCGATAACTTGATAAAAATATGAATTTCCAATATTTTCAATGTGTTTCAATTAGTGATTGCAAATTTGTGGTGATATTCTAAAACCGGGTTTTCGGTTTTACCTATAAAAAAAAGCCGCTTTCCGGTTTCAACCCTGTTTTTTTTTAAATTTTGTTTAATATTAATTTGTACATAATGTTTACCAGAGTTTAAAAAACAATAATTTAAACAAAACCTATTCAAGTTTATTTTGCGTTTATTTCAAATGCAAATAATAAATAATTCAGTCAAAAATAAAAAAATAAAACACAAATATTTTTATAAGAAACAAAATAATTGTATAATTATTTATTTTTCTGTTTTAAAAAGTGTGATCGCATTAAACACAACATATCTATAATGTGTTATCAGCTAGACGTGGTCGAATTTTTGTGCATATAATTCCTGAGGCCGAAAATGCTCTATCTGCTTCCACGCTTGTCGGTGGAATCGACAAAAGAAAATTGTACACTTTCTCAAGTTCTTCCAGGCCTCTGATCCCATTAGATTCGAACTGGGTCAACTGGGTCGGTTTTTAATATAATCAATGAAGTCACATATACATATGTGAAGAAACAATGATGTAGGTATCCCGCCCGACATTCTACCAAATTCGACAGACCAACCGACAAACACACAATATATTTATAATTTCTCATATGATTTGCCATTGACATATGAGTTAGCGTGAGATATCACATACCACTGGCAATGGCAGGAGATGTCATTAGCCAAGATGATATCTTAGGGTGCTGGCGGACGAACTTTAATTAGTCAACGGCAGCACTTCCAGTCTTAGCTGGGCAGCGTTCCGTAGCGGTACCGCTCATTAGCTCTTCCGAGGAATCGGACCAACACGTAGTTATGTGTGGGCTTTGTGCCTCGATTGAGGTGGTGGGCGGTGCGTCTGGGGTGCGCTGCATCAGCTGGATTATTGGCATTTAGTTTTGTTTTGTTTTCTGCAAATTTCTCACATTTTGTTTTTCACTTATTATTTTGTTATTATTTCTTCATCTTATCATGAAATATTGGCATATGTCATATTTTGTAGTATGATAGGATTTTCTACTTAGTTATGCATTTTAAAATAAAACATAACAAAATAAAATAAACATTTTGATATATATATATATATATATATATATATATATATATATATATATGTCAGTACATCCGAAAAAAAATAAGTCTGCAAGTGGTAAAGCAAATTTGCGCAATCCACCCGCACATAAAGCGGCATGTCCACGGAATTTGCAGGGACAAAACATATATGAATCAATAAAAAATTTTAAAATAAATGTTCAAAACATCTGCGGATTGAACGCTAACCATGACCACGTGCAACATCATCTTGAGCACGACAAACCGAACATTCTATTCCTTACAGAAACACAAGTTTCTGAAAATTTTCTCTTTATGGAATCGCTTAATTCCAAATATAGGCTCGAATCAGCTTTCAAACTCCATCAGGGCGTATGCGCATTCATTCATGAGAGTGTTGCGTACACGCGCTTTCCAAATTTTGAACTACACGGTGACGGCTTCAATACAATGGTTTTAAAGATTTGTCTTCCAGAAATGACTTTTTTTACAAAAGCTTTATACCGGTCCCCCAACAAACGTAACCCAAACTTTTTTAATATACTGACAAAAATTATGGACGAGATTAGAGCAAAGTCCCCTAATTGTGAAGTTATCGTTACCGGTGACTTCAACGTCCACAACAAATCATGGTTGGAATTCTCCAAATCGACCGACGATGTTGACAATAGTGAAAAACTGGCAGAAATTTTTGCCGCGTCTCAGGGCCTATTCCAAATTGTTAAAAGCCCGACTTTCACTCCCCGTAATGGCGGTGATAATAGTTTTCTACTAGATCTCTATCTTACCACAATGCCAGATATTACGAGTGTCGATGTTGCGAAAGGTAGTATTGGAAATTCTGATCATTATTTAATCTCATCAGTTATCAAAACTGATTTACTTAAAACTACAGCTCCCAAACCCCGTAAAATATTTCACTACTCAAAAATGGATAAGAGTGGTCTTCAAAATTTTTTCCATGGTTTCCCTTTCGACCGTCATTGTTTTTACACTGACAATGTAAATGTTTCTGCTCAAAACTTTACAGAAACCATCCAATTTGCTATCAATAAATTTGTACCTTTCTCCATAGTAAAACCCAAACAAAAATACTTGTATTCGAAAGCTGCCAAAACGGCACTTAGAAACAAACGTAGATCATTTAATATTTGGATTCATAACAAAACTCCCACTAATCGATCCCAATATCTAAAGGCCAACAAAATATCTAATCAGATTATCTCAAACGAAAAGTCCGAAATTGACAGAGCGAAAGCCTCAAAACTTACGTCTATGTCTGTTTCTGACAAGAGTTTCTACAGTGCCATTAATTCTTTAAACTCTGGTACAAAATTTTCTATTCCGCCTATTATTGATGGTGATTTAATCGTCAATGATCTCGCAAGAAAAGCTAACTTGTTCGCTGAACGCTTTGCTCTGAACTCCCCTGTTTTGGAAACTCCTTTAGAAATACCCCAAATCCAGTCTTCAGGAGTTAATATGAATGAACCTCACTTCAAACCCAAAATAGTCGCTAAACTTTTAAAGGGGTTAAACATCAACAAAGCCTCAGGAATGGACAATATTCCACCCATTATTTTAAAAACCTTTTCCAAAGAACTTGCACCAACTTTAACTAAAATATTCTACCAATCTTACAAATCTGGTATATTTCCCTCGTGCTGGAAGTTGGCAAATGTCCAGCCCGTCCCCAAAAAGGGACCAAAATCCGATATCTCAAATTTTAGGCCAATAGCTTTACTATCGGTCCTATCCAAAGTCTATGAGCATTATATTAATACACATATTTCCAAATTTCTGGAAGAAAATTATTTAATATCTGACAGCCAATACGGTTTTCGAAACAAAAGATCAACTACCGATCTATTAAACTATGTAGCGCATTGTTGGAACAGCATACTTGATAAAGGTGGTGAAACATACGTTATTGCTTTAGACATCTCCAAGGCATTCGATCGAGTCTGGCATGCCAACTTAATCAACAAGCTCGTTGCGTACGGTTTTCATCCCAATGTTGTGAAGCTGATTCAAAATTTTCTATCCAACCGACACATTTCGGTCTCCTTAGACGGATTTTCTTCTGAGTCTAAACTAATTAACGCTGGTGTACCTCAAGGCTCAGTATTATCCCCTACCCTATTTTTGATTTATATCAACGAATTGTTGAAAATCACCAGTAACCCAATAAATAGTTTTGCAGATGATAGTACTCTGCACAAGTCGTTCGAGCCCCTTCCTTCAAAAGGTAAAATGCACGAACGAATTAATCCTGCCCGGAGAGACGCTGCCATAAACGTGAACAAAGACCTGAATAAAGTCGCCGACTGGGGTGACCGAAACCTTGTCAATTTCAACTCCACCAAAACACAGCTGTTGATTGTTTCCAGATTAAAGACCGAGTTCCCCAAAGATATTTTATTTAGTATGTGTGATGAACCAATAGGTGAATGTGAAAACATTCGTTTATTGGGTGTCACAGTTTCAAATGACCTACTCTGGAACGATCATGTAATGGCGATGGCAAAAAGCGCGTCTAAAAAACTCGGCCTCCTAAATAGATGCAAAAAATTTTTCACTCCATACCAATTGCTGCATGTTTATAAGTCCTATATTCGTCCCTGTATGGAGTACTGCTGTCAAGTTTGGGGTGCTGCCTCTGTTTCCATCTTGGCCCTCTTGGACTCTGTTCAAAAACGAGCTATACGAATTGTAGGTGATCGAACTTTGACATCAAAACTTGATTCCCTACAACATCGTCGCACTGTTGCTGACCTCGTTGTTTTTTACAAATATCGTCATCAGCAGTGCTCAGATGAAATCAGCGGCATCATGCCTCAAACTTATTCTTACCCCCGTTCCACTCGGCAATCGGCTGCCGCAACCAGTGAAACGGTAAAGATCCCGCGCTGTCATACTGGCAGATCGCAGAGAGACTTCTTTGTCCGAACTGCGTACAAATGGGATAGTTTGCCGGAACACTTAGTCTCAGGTGGCTTCAACCCACAGATGTTTAAAAAAAGCGTTAATCTACACCTTAGAACGCCAGTTGTTGTGGGACCCAGGTCTAGACCTGGGTCTTAAAAGATATTTATGTGTTGTTGTGACACATATTCTAAACCCTATTACACAACACATTTTATTAAAAAAAAAATATTATTGTTTTGTTTTCATCATTTTTGTTAATAATAAAACCGGTTTTTAAGGGTAATAAAACCCGGCTTTTCGGTGATGTAGAATAACAAAAAAAACGGTTTTTCGGATACCGGAAACCCGGGTTGCAATCACTAGTTTCAATGTATTTTCAATGTGTCTTGTGTAAATCGAAAACCAAAAAATTTTAAATACGAAACGAAAGTTTGTGCTCCGGCTAAACCCGCATGCCAATTATGCTATAACTTGAGTACGGGTACTCTTTTGGACCCATCTTTCAGTTTATATACCATTCTCCAAGATTTGCGACAACTTTTTTTGTCGCCAATATGTGCCGGTACACAATCTCTGGCCCCTCATTCTGAAATTTTTTTTTGAGAGTTTATGCTTAAACAAGATAAAAATGTTCAAGCGTTAACCCCAAAATGTCCCCGGGCTTCCAGATACAACCCTTCTAAATTTTTCCACTTATGTGCTGGAACGTCCAGAAGGGAGGCAGATAAAGGATAAGTATATATGGAAGAAATGTTTGAAATTAAAAATTAAGTGGACCTCTTCATACATTTGACCTCTCTAAAGGTCATCACGGTGGAGCTATGAATAATTTTTTAAAATTGTTATTCATATTACTGTTAACAGACAGACAATTGGATAATTATTTGAGCTTTTTGAATCGGGTCCATGTTAATCTAAAATTCACTATGGAGACGGAGAATGAACGTTCGATCAATTATTTAGATTTGACGGTTATGCGGGGAATAAATGGTTTCGAATTTGATATTTTCAGAAAGGGAACCTATTCAGACTCTGTCATATCCAAAAATTCGTATATAGCCCCCTGGATCACAAGCTTTCGGCTTTCCGGTCAATGATACATCGTGCTTATATGGTACCGTTTTCCCCTAGTCGACGCAATGTGGAATTAAGTTTGATCAAACAAATTGCATTTAATAATGGCTATGAACATAGTGTTATTAACCGCTTAATTAGAATAAAAAATAACCAAATAATTAATAGTCAAATATTCCCAAAATGTAGTCGATAATGACAAGCAATTATATGTATCCATACCATTTTCCCACGTTCTATCGAATAAAGTAGATAATCATTTTAAAAGACATGGTTTACGGGTGGCTCACTCGTCAAGTGCTGGATTGGGAAGGCTCCTATATAATGTTAAAAATAGGACGGATCCTATTCTTAAGGCTGGTGTCTACCGTATGGAATGTGAAGAGTGTGGGGCGGTATACGTCGGCCAGACGGGTAGGACTATCGCTCAGAGATGTTAATAGCATATGAGACTTTCTACTTCTTCTCAATCCAATTTCACAAGGCACATGATAGATTCTGGACATAGAAATCAGACCAACTACAAACCAAAAGTTTTACATGTTCAAAGTAAAGGCCTTCGGTTAAACATTTTAGAGTCGTTGGAAGTAAATAGGGTTCGTTTTGAAAACACCAATGTCTTATTTTTGAATGATCAATTGGACCTTAACCGTTCTCCCCTCTTAAATCTTTTTTAAACAATAGACAATAATTTTTAAAAATAAAAATAATTTCTTAAATAATTATATTTGTTAATTTATTGTTAGAATAGTTAGAATAATTTTAAATTAATTTGTGATTGTTATATGTTTTACCAAGTATTGACGTGATATTCATTAGTTTTAATACCTATATAATATTGAATAATTAATTTTAATTTCATTTTCTACCTTTACATATTAATAGATTTTAGTGTTGTGCGCATGTCCATTGAATATCTACTTATATAGAATTTACTGTTTATGTTTTTTTTATATTTATACAATTTTATGGATGTTTTTACTTTTTAGCTTGTTTTGTTTTAGGTAGATTTCATATAAAAATCTACCTATTGTAACGTGCTTCATCTCGGAATTTCGGAAAAATTTTCCATGTCTTCATCATTTTTGAGTTTATTTTGCTTAAACTCATATTTTCTTTTAGATTAACTTTTCAACTATAATCTCAGAAATTTTCAGCTTTCTATCCCTAGAGGCTCCAATTTTATAAGCTTAAACAAAAAACCTTTTACATATCTTACAAAGCCTAATATATGTGAAAATTAAAAAAATGAAAATTTATATAAAATTAATATTGAATTTTGTTTTAGTTTTGTTGACATTTACTTGCAAATACTATTCGAACAAATTAATAGATCTTTGTGCGATAGGCGTTCAAAAGGATCTATATATGAAAAACATTTTAGGGAGCTATTATATAATTTACCAACCGAATAATTAGTTAGTGTTAATTAAACAGTAAAATTAAGCATGTAAATTCCTATAAAAATAACAGATATGTATAAACTTTAATAAAACATGTGTTAATATCACACAGCGTTTAAAAAAATTCATATTTAATAACATAAAACCATAATGATCACCCCCAAATCTAATTAACCAAATTTTTGTTCTTCATGGTTATTTAGATATTGTATATATAAAAGAAAAATTGCGAAGATTGCATTTGTATGCAATTTTTCAATTTATTTGTATTGTTTTTATTTTGAATTTTTGTTTTGTATTCAAATTGCATATAGAACCAATTACATATGTTATTAGGAATTTTGTTTTGTTTTTGAAAAATTAAACGATTATGTGGGTGATTTGGGAAACTATTTTATATGTATTTCGGAAACGATCTTGGTATTGTATAACAATAGATAACTAAATAAAACAATGCGCGTATGGAAAATGTTTAATAGGTGATGAAAATTTTAATATGTATATATGTATGGCGTTGCGTTAGATGTATAATTGCGAAGATTGCATTTGTAAGCAATTTTTCAATTTATTTGTATTGTTTTTATTTTGAATTTTTGTTTTGTATTCAAATTGCATATAGAACCAATTACATATGTTATTAGGAATTTTGTTTTGTTTTACGTAGATTTCATATATGCCAAACGACTATATATGTAAAGCGAAGACGGAAAAACAAAAAAAAAATTATACATATATATATATATATATATATATAACGATATGAGGTATAACGGAATTTAGCGGCACTCTCACGGTCGCATTTTTCGACCTAGACCAAAATTTTTTTCTGAGCGTATTGCGGCAAACAATTTCTTGGATAAATTCGACAACTGGCCATATCCGGGTACAGGTTAAGAGTCTAGAGCCTTGAAACTGTCAAAAACAAAGCGATATAACGGCCGTTTGGTGCAAATTATATAAAAAAAATTATAAATATTAATTATTTGAACATATTTCTATCATTTTTTAAAAAGCCAGATATCTGCAATAAGAGGTTCTTTAGCTATCTGCAATAAACTGTGTGAAGTACAACGGCATTTTGCGGCACTTTCACGGTCGCATTTTTTCACTTACGCTAAAAATATTTTCTGGGTATGTTGCGGCAAACAGTTTCCTGAATATGTTTGACAATTGGCCATATCGGGGTACAGGTTAAGTGCTTAGAGCCCAAAAACTGTATAAAATAATGTTTATTTTTAAAGTTTGTTTAATACTTCTGTTTTTAATTAGTGTTTTTTATAAAGTAATCTGATAAATCCGATTCTAATTGCACACATAACTGTCTGATCCCGAAATCTACCTATTTCTAGCGGATATACCTGCCGCTCGGACTTTTTTATTTTAATTTATTTATGCTCTTTAAATTTTAGTCTTGAAAATGTATTAATATACGAAACCGGTCGACGTTTTCTTTTAAAAAATAATAATATTAATAAACAAATTTTTTTAAAAAAGTTTTATGTGGAAAAGACAAAGTTTGTGTTTTTTTTATTTAATTAATTAATTATTTTGCTTTGCTATTGCGTTTTTCATTATGTTATTCATAAAATTGGGACAAATACAGAAGACAAAAAGTGTTAGATAAATTTTAATTTTTTCTAAGTTGGATCAAGTTGGATCCAAAAATTGTGTGGGTCGCGCCAGGCGCTTTGGCCCCTACCTACTTTCGTTGGGATGCAAATGAAAATTCCTGATATAAAACTCCGATATTGATAAACCTATATGATAAACCAATTTTAAAAATATTCATTCTAATAAAAAGTTTGGCGAATTTCACTAGTTTACAAATTTTGAACTTTTTTTGTCTCCCTAAATAAAACCCAACTTTTCTTATGGATTTGGACCTCCTGAACACGAATATCATATTCATTTTTTTTGGTTAGCTCTTGTTTTTGAGATATTCACAAAAAACCAATTTTTTCGGTGATCAAAAATGTTGTTTCGGTTTTTGGGTCTCATATTTTACAAAACAAACAAATTAAATATATTAATGAAACAAATGCATAGAAAATATGCTAACAAACATTTTGAGCTATATTTTGTAAAAATCCATTAAGGATTCTGGAAGTTACAGTCGAAAAAAGTTGAAAAATTACGAAAAATTCGCGTTTTTCTAAAAATTTTCCATTTTCAACACCATAAATTTTGAACAAATAAAGACACTAATTTTTTTTAATTTCTTGGAGCCTATAGTAGCTTCAATTTTCTTTCTTTTAAGCTGAAAGATACGAATATTGGTGCAGTTTGCACCAAGTTATTCAAGTTTTTCCAAAGAAAGACAAAACTCAAAATTTAGAAAAAAAATTTAACTATAAGAATAATTTAAATTCTGCAACATAATTGATTTATATATAAGTTGTTTTCGTGGTATATCTAGCTCCCCCCACCTCGGACTTATTTTAGAAGTTAGAAAATATCAGTTAGTTGATTATGAAATGTCTTTTTTTGACAAAAGTTGTATTTTATTTGTATATGATTTTTCTCGAAATTGAGATTTTTTTTGTGAAGTCTTTTGACATTATCTTGCTCCTCCCACCTCGGACTTATTTGAGGAGTTAGAAAATATCAGTTAGTTGATTCTGAAATGTCTTTTTTTGACAAAAGTTGTATTTTATTTGTATATGATTTTTCTCGAAATTGAGATTTTTTTTGTGAAGTTTTTTTGACATGTACTAGCTCCACCCATCTCGGACTTATTTTAAGAGTTGGAAAATATCAGTTAGTTGATTATGAAATGTCTTTTTTTGACAAAAGTTGTATTTTTTTGTATATGATTTTTCTCGAAATTGAGATTTTTTTGTGAAGATTTTTGACATAATCTAGCTCCTCCCACCTCGGATTTATTTAAGGAGTTGGAAAATATCAGTTAGTAATGAAGATAGGCAGTTCTTATAAATGGGGTGATTCTTTTAGCAGTATGTATTATGTAACTTCTACAAATAAAACAATGAATTTAGGCTATTTTAACACTTGAAACTTCTTTACGACGCCGTTTAAATAAACTTGACTTTACACTTTACTAACAATTTATGTTGCTTTACAAGGCAGCTATCACTAATGATTTATTGATTTTTAAAAACAATACACTATTTAAAATTTATATTTGTAATATTTTTTCTTTTTTAATTAATATTTTACTTAAATGTTAGGAATTAAATTTATCCTCAGAGAGATTATACTTGCAACTAATCATACGACAATTATCTCCTTAAAAAGAAACCTCATTAAACTAATTAAACAAAAGTTGGGAAAACCGAAAAACTATCAAAAAGTAGAAGTATGTAATTGCTTTCTTAAATTAAACTTAAAATGATATTAAACGTAAGGAGTAACACAAGGCGGGCGGTGATAGCAAAAAATTTACATTATCAAAACACAAAAAAAAGAGAAAAAAGAAGAGAAACAAACCTTACAGGTATTAATAGACATAAATAGGGGCCTAACTTTATGGTGCTTGAACTAACTTAAATAGTTCTGATGCTATGATGTTTTGCCTCTCCTCACAATTCATTATCTTTTGTTTATATTTTTCTATATACGTCTCATATAGATCCGATTCCCAACTTCGAAAACAAAAATGGAAATTATACCTTACTATTTCAAAATAATTCTTTACTGATGTTTGAGAATGACTGAACTTTTAAAATTATTATTTATGGCACAATAAATTAAGTAAAAAATTATTTTTTCCAAATTTTGAGTTTTGACTTTCTTTGGAAAAACTTGAATAACTTGGTGCAAACTGCATCAATATTCGTGTCCTTTAGCTTAAAAGAAAAAAAATTGAAACTTCTATAGGCTCCAAGAAATTAAAAAAATTAGTGTCTTTATTTGTTCAAAATTTATGGCGTTGAAAATGGAAAAATTTAAAAAAAACGTGAATTTTTTTCAACTTTTTTCAACTGTAACTTCCAGAATCCTTAATGGATTTTTACAAAATATAGCTCAAAATGTTTGTTAGTATATTTTCTATGCACTTGTTTCATTAGTATTTTTAATTTTTTTGTTTTGTAAAATATGAGACCCGAAAACCCAAACAACATTTTTGATCACTAAAAAAATTGGTTTTTCGTGAATATCTCAAAAACAAGAGCTAACAAAAAAAAAATGGATATAATATTCGTGTTCAGGAGGTTCAAATCTATAAGAAAAGTTGGATTTTATTTCGGGAGACTTTTCTTGTAAACTAGTGTTTTCAACGAAACATTTGCAAGTTTAATTGAAAAGTTATTTTAGCAGGCGCACGTGCCTATCAAATCCAGAAAACTGGAAGGTTTCTAAGATGCTAATTTCACTGGTTAACCTTAATACTACCTTATTATTGTTATGTTTAGGTTATTTTGACTCCTTAACAATGGTGCTACTACTAACAAACAGATAACATTAATATAAAAAAAGACTTTAATGTTTGAAGTTTAAAGTGATCGTACATGAAGATTTTTTTCTTTAAGAAGAAGAAAAACAATTCGTCGCATATAGTTTTTGGCAATAATCATACGTTAAGAATACAATATCTACAGATAAAAGAATTACAAGAAGTATTGGTCTAGCTGAATTAGCGTTATAGTAATTATTAGTCTAACAAAAGGTATTATCAAAAACGTGTATTTACATACCTTTTTTGTATTTATTTTAAAGATATATGTAAGTTTTAAAGATATAAATTTTAAAGATATAAGTAATATACGCTGCAGTTATAATTTACCTTGCTTATGAGGAAATATATTTGCAAATCTTTTCTGTCTTTTGGTAGTTTTTATTTAATTTAAATGAAAGTACCTATAAGCCTAGATCTCTTTGAGTTTTGCTCAATTATTTAATTTTCCAAATATTTTGAGGATTGTTTGTCCTCATCCTCAGTGGTTGATCTACAAATTACGACAATGGCGGGAATGTCAACATTAAATGTTTACAATTTTTTAAATTAGTTTAGTTTGTGTGTTCATTTTTATTTAATTTATTATTTTTATTTTTACTCTTACGTTTTTCAACAATTTTATAAACTATTGTTTAATAACAGAATATATATATATATATATATATATATATATATATATATATATATATATATATATATATATATATATATATATATATATATATATATATATATATATATATATATATATATATATATATATATATATATATATATATATATATATATATATATATATATATATATATATATATATATATATATATATATACTAGCAGGACCCGGCGTGCTTTGCTACGCTTATAAATAAAGCTTGTGCACAGACATTTTGTTGACGTAGTAGCAATGATTTCAAAAAGTGGTAATGAGAATAATCGCATAATTTTTAATTTATCTTTTTAAAAATATGGATGAAAAATAATCAACACTCTTACTGATCAGTTCGGATATATGAAAAATTAGCGATCAAATAAGTTTTCAAGTAAGCAAAAAAAAATTTAAGCAACTTGTTGAATTAGTAGAGGTGTGTCATCTCTATATATAACATAATACAGAACATAAATAGATTTACAAATGTTCGCAGTACCCATATGTTGAATGTGCTGAGTGCTCACTAAGAAAAGAGAACCTACAGGTTTCTAATGTTCAATTTCTCGATGCTTCTGCAGGTTATACATTATTTGTTGTGGCTCCATTGTTGGTTCAGATATAGAGGTTATCTAGTTTTATGCCTCTATTCTATCTACGCAACATAATTGTCCATACGAAAATCAATCCGTTCTACATCTAAAGCGCGCACTTTTAATGATTGAGCGTGATCTTTTTTTATGGTGATTGCAAACATCAATTTAATTGACAATTGTGATCTTTTGAATTGAAATGCTAATCACCCGTATTGTACTTATATTAAACCTAATCATCAGTATTGTATTTATATTAACGACGTAATTTCACATTGACCGACGGAGCAGATCGATTCGACGGTAGCATTAATAATTGATTGAGAACTAAGTTCGCTAATACTACGCACAGATCTTCAATCATTTTGCTATATAGGACAGGAAATATCATCAACCATGTGCGATTTATATTTTTTTCCATAACGTTCTTGTAGATGAAGAACAGTAAGCGGTCAGCATGATTTTAAACATAGCTCGAACTTAGTTTGGAGGTGAAGTGCTGCACGTGTCATTGATGAATGATACATACATCCCAGTGCTGCTTCATTGTAGCACGCTAAAACTGAAATGTTGCTTTTATTAAAGTACTTTCTAACTTACGTATTTGACTGATTTGACGTATATACCGTATTCCAAGTTTATGTGCGATCTGTATGTTCTTTGTAGCAAAGGATTAATATGGAACAACCATCCATGTTTATGGAACTATTTCCATGTTCCCGTTTCGCATATCTATATATTGTTACCTTACCGCCATCTGCTGCGGCTCTTCTTTTATATAAAGGATCATTGTTTCATGTAACTGAATTTCGTGTAACTGACTGAATCCTTGGTGATATCACTTTGCGTACTTTGGATTCAGTGGATTCAGTGTTCTGGAAAGCTCATGTTACATATTTTTCGTCACAACTTCCTACAAATCTTTATCGAAGCTGGCATCGGATATTTGACATTGAGATGATTTTGTGTGTGTGCGTTAGTTGTGAATAACCGTCATATTAAATTGGCTCTCGCAAATATACTGGTACTTCAGAGAAAAGCTTGGTTTGATTTAATCGAATGAATATTAAACGTTCTGTTTCGAATGTTTTTGCATACATATCTACCATGTATTGGTGAAACAATTGACGGCATTTCCAAATGTGGAAATCTTCCCCTCGAATCATTAATCCCTCTTTTATTGACAAAAATTATATCCCGGTTGAAATTTATTGCCGACTTTATTAATTGTCACTTCGTTTATTGTCCGAGCATTGAATCATCTCATATGTTCTCAAGCAGGCGTTTTGTCAACCTGACCTATTGAAACTTATATATGTATCACATACATCATGTCAACTGCTGTTTTGAACAAATGCACAAAATCGTTTTTTGAAATCTGGTTTTCAAAAAAATTATCAAAATGCCATTCCGTGTAGAAGTATTTGGTAAAATATACAATAGAGCCAATTTCCATGCAATGAGCAAAAATGAAATAGAACATTTTTATGACCGTATGTATATAAATGTATGTACAAATGTGTTGAATGGTCTAGTGGTTAGCACTACTTCCATTTAGGTCAAAGTGTTGTTATACAAAGTCATTAACAAACATAAACACACTGGTTACACAATAACACTGGACACTGGAGTGGTTATACAATTAACCGGTAATCAGCAAATATGGTTGATAAATTGGACAAAACTATATATGGGTGATCAGATCACCCATACATAACTAATCGATTAAATTAAGTCTTTAAGTGAAACTCGACCATAAAAAGATTGAATTGAGATTAATGCAGGTGAGGGGCGCTTGTCGACAGCTTACATTCCTATATGAAACGCATATCGCTAAAAAAAAATATATAATAACCTTTCTGAATGCAACATTGTGTCCAAATTTCAAGAGAATCGATCCAGTACATTCCTAGATTGCCTATTTTGAACCAACGAACATTTGCATTTGTATTTATCATATATAGATATGTAGATAGAAGATAGATAGATAGATTAATAGATTGATCAGTTGTTGACTACTGAGAATTGAAGAGTATTCCAGTACTAATATCGCAATTAAAAAATGGAGGTTGGTGGTAGAAGGGGGAAAATAAGGGATTATATGTATTTTGTAAAGACAAATCATAAAAAAATAAAAATAAAAAAATTTTTTCTGAAAAATACAAAACATTTTGGGAGGGAGGGCCCCCCTTATCACTTATGTGTATAAAAAATAAATTACGACCGATTCTCAGACCTACCGTATATACACATAAAATTTTATGGAAATCGATCAGGCCGTTTCGAAGGAGTAATTGAAGAGTATTCCAGTACTAATACCGCCATTAAAAAATGGGGGTTGGTGGTAGAAGGGGGAAAATTAAGGATTATATGTATTTTGTAATGTCGAATCATAAAAAAATTAAAATAAAAAAATTTGTCTGAAAAATACAAAAAGTTTTTTGGGGGGAGGGCCCCCCTTATAACTTAAGGGTATAAAAATAGTTTACGACCGATTCTCAGACCTACCGTATATACACATAAAATTTCATGGAAATCAGTCAGGCCGTTTCGGAGGAGTAATTGAAGAGTATTCCAGTACTAATATCGCCATTAAAAAATGGGGGTTGGTGGTAGAAGAGGGAAAATTAAGGATTATATGTATTTTTTAATGTCAAATCATAAAAAAATAAAAATAAAAAATTTTGTCTGAAAAATACAAAAAATTTTGGGGGGGAGGGCCCCCCTTACCACTTAAGGGTATAAAAAATAGTTTACGACCGATTCTCAGACCTACCGTATATACACATAAAATTTCATGGAAATCAGTCAAGCCGTTTCGGAGGAGTTTAATTACAAACACTGTGACACGAGAATTTTATATATATAGATACATATATATATATATATATATATATATATATATATATATATATATATATATATATATATATATATATATATATATATATATATATATATATATATATATATATATATATATATATATATATATATATATATATATATATATATATATATATATATATATATATATATATATATATATATATATATATATATATATATATGTATAAGTAGCAAATTAAATGCAAATCAATATAGAATGTTAATCAGATGTTATGTTCATACTAGAACCAATAGCGACAATACTTTCTTATTGTTAGGAAAATTAGTTTTATTTTATTTTATTTTGTTTTAATGATAGAATAAGGAACTATTTATATTGTCGTAATTTGTAGATCAATCACTGAGGATGAGGACAAACAATCCTCGAAATATTTGGAAAATTAAATAATTGATCAAAACTCAAAAAGATCTAAGGCTTATAGGTGTTTTCATTTAAATTAATTAAAAACTACCAAAAGACAGTACAGATATTACTATTAGATCAGATTTATGATATAATTTTATATCATAAACAAAAACAACGTTATTTATATATTTGCAAATATTTTTGAATGTAATAAATAGTCCATCAGCCAACACAAAATAACTTAAAATACAAAATATACAAAATGCTAGTAGTAATATCCAAATTATGCTCAATCACAATGATATTTTTATTTCTACAATCCAATCAAACAATTGAACTGAAATTCGGCAGGTGGATGGACCTTCAATCGTAATTTCAATTGCAATCAAATAAAAGTTAAGTGGACAAACATTTACTGATGTGCTTATATTCTACTTTCTATAACATTTAATAACATATTTCAAATAAAATAGCAAATTAAATGAATATAAAGAAATTGTGTAACGAGAAATTGAGGAAAAAAATTAAGAAACACTTCCTACGTGTTTCTCAAGTAATTTTTTGTTCACTGTAACTGAAAACCATAATCAGCAATTAATTACGATGAAAGTGGTTTTGAACAAGGAAATTTTGTGGATGTATGAACACCGTAAACGCAATAAAGAATTAAATGAAAAGAAATATTTACTTTAATATTGTAAACAGAGTTAAGCGCCCATTAAGGATTGAACCAAAAAGATTTGTCATATAAAGTATACTTAAAAGTCTATATTTCAGTTCTTTGAACATAACATCTTTCAATAAAACATTGAATATCGGTTTTGTTTTAAAAGACAATACAATTTTGCTTTTTTAGTTGGCTGTTTTGTCTTTTTCTGTTTCGCTTCCAAAGAGTTTTCTTTAATCAAAGGCCTGCAAGGTCGTAGAAGCGTAATGTATCAAAGCAATACTAAAACTAATTATAAAAAGCAACTTAAAAATTAATTGTTTTTACATTAAACATTACAACTAGAACGCTGTAAGCGTGGTACTAAACTATCGTATGGTACTAAACTATCGAAAGCTAAGTGAAATACTACTATCGTACATTGGTGAATATAACAAAATATCACTCAAAAATAAAAAAAATAGATGCATTGCAATCGCAAAAACTATCTGTATAGCTTTCGATAGTTTATAAAATCGGAAAAACTGAGAATAACGCTAAATACTTTGTACGCACCAAAAAAATATTTTTTTGTAACACATGCACAAAAAATATTGAATTTCGTACTAAAATAAAATAAGCGAAAAATCTACTTTTCTACACATATTATACTATAAAATATTTTCTGAACCTGGCACACAAGCCGCTTGCATGTGAGATTTATAGTTAACTCTATCCTAAATAGATTACTATATGTGTTATTATGGTTTTTATATTATTCACTGTTTGTGTGCTTTTGTCACTTTTTAAATAAAATGCAATATTTAAAAATATACTTTTTTAAATGTTTATTTTTAATTTATCAACCATGTTTATTTTTAATTATCAAAGCAGCCTTTTCAAAATTTCAAAATCCAATTGAAATAGTTGTTATTTTGTTGTCATAGTTACACAATAACTTCAAATTTAATTATCCAATGAAACTGTTTGTTATGTTTTTCATTATCCAATGAAACTGTTTGTTATGTTTTGTTGTCATAGTAACATACAATAATTCAAAATATCATAATCCAATGAGAATCAACTTATTTTTCGTTGTCATAGTTATACAATATGTTAGAAAAAATAACAAACGCTACTTTACAGCCTCCGTAATATAAAATAAAAATGGAGTTACTTTTGCTGTCGCAGGCTAAAAAGTAAGACTTTAGCTAACTTCCTAGCGGCAGCAAAGTTAAACTTTACAGCCGTTTGCCGAAAAACAATTATTTTAGGTTTTCAAAAAAATCAGCTCTCAAAATATTTACAAAGCTGTACGGGGATGGGGATGACTTTGTTTTTTAATATTTCGATATTGTGTGTATATCCGGACTGCTATGTTTATATTTTTAAAATCTATTTATTATATAACTTATTTAAACTATTTGTTTGACTTAACCAAGATTTTGTGACACTTTACATGTTTCATCGATGAAACAAAATGAAATCAAATTTGGAAAATTGTATTTTATGAAATCAAATTTAATGTTAACAGTTGTTAACAGTATAATTTGGCAGTGAAGTACTATTTCGACCTATAATTTGAATACAACTATTGCATCGGCAATGGCGACTTTAACTATTTAAATATCTTAAATTTGTTTATAACTTTGTTAAATAAATGATTAAATTAACAATTAAATAAATATTTATAAATTTTGTAGATTTTTTACAAAAACTAGTGTATATTACTAGTGCGAATGCGTTTTCCAAACAAGTCTAGTTTGCAGCACGAGCGTAGCGTCGCGTAATACAATCTACTATTATAGTATAATATAATTGTTCAAAACAAATTATGTGCGCACGCAAAATGTTCCAAAAAAAAAAATATTATAAAAACATATCCTAATTATGATTAAGTTTCTCAAATATTTTATTTTATTATTTTTAAAAGAATATTTTACTGTTGTTTAAAATTCATATTAAAAATAAAAATAAAATTTAATTAGTTATGGTTAAAATTGAAAGATGATGCCAAAAAACGTTCGAATTTCTTGGTTCTTATTGGTACGCAAAAATATTATTATATCAAATATTTTTTTACAAAAACTTAATTGTAAAAACGTATTGAATAAGCTTTTGGTGCGTACACGCTAAAAATCATGGGAACTGAAAATAGGGTAAATTACACTACACTTGCAGTGTAATTTACAAACTTAAAACTTGTTGTCTCAGCGCGCGTACTAGTAGTTTTTTTTCATTATCCACTACAAAAACTATAGATCGACATATTCCTCGGAATGGAGGAATAATGGAATAATGGAATTCGTTTTAAACTAAAAAAAATTCAATTGATTTTATTTTCATTAAGAATTAATAAATAAAATAAAAAGTCAAACATAAAATGTAATCCTCCCCTAAAAGCTAAACAAAAACCAAAATAACAAAACTAAATCAGCATCCACGAAGCTTTTAAGATAAAGTAAACCATTAAAAGAATATCTACAACGTTTGGATTAAAATTGAAATAAATAAAGTTAAAACATAAATCAAATATTTATATATTTTATTCGCATTGATAACTTTTATTTCGTTGTGAGGGAGTTTTGGATTGTTTCGTTCAATGTAGATTTCAGAAATAATAACATGGACCAGATTGGATTGGATTTATGATTTTTTTCCTAGCGTTTTTTTTCACGTTGATGATGTAAATTGATTTTTGCGATTTCTGTAGATTATAATGGAGAAATTTTTGCTTTTTTTAAATTAAATGTAAATTTCATTTAGAATGTTAAAATAATTCAGATGTTATATGGAAATACAATTTAAATATGTATGTTGTAGAAGAATTATAATAATAAAAAATTCACTATTAATATTTATTCAACGTTTATTATATGCTGATACAGTCATTATATGGGTTAGTTTGATTATTGGATTCTGGAATGCATGAACAATGAGGGAGGAATATTTATTGATGTCGTAGTTTTTTTGATCCATTTGTATTATTTGTGGTAATAAAATGGAGGTGTAAAAAGAAAGTTGGGGCCTTAAAAAATTAACGTACGGACTCTCTCCTCAATCTTGGATGAAACAATGAATTTTAAAGATCAAAATTAATAAATCTCTTTTGAATTAGAAACAAATCATCTTAAGATTTTAGTCTTAGTCTTTTAAGAAGTTTGTAATTTTTATATTCTTATCTAATCGATTTAATTGACTCACTGAATGATTATTCATATATGTTTATTATATCAAATAAACTTTTGGTTGGTTAATGTGCTGTCACTTTATTAAGTGGTTAATTGTGGAACCTCAACAAAGAACTCTTGATCGGAAATTTTTGTTTAATTTTGATCTACGAGAGTGATAACTCTGTGTACTCCCAGTCCCTGCTATTCATATGCGAAACAACTCTGGAACAGATGGAGGAATCGGTTTCCTTTTGTATGTAATTGGCGATTAAAGTCTGATGTGACAATTCCGACTTCAGTTCCTGCTATTGATATATGAGTTAAAGTGAGATATCACATTCTACTATAGCAAAAACAGTGAGTTATCACTAGCTAATGTGATATCTTAAAGGACTGGATAGTCATTTTGTCTGGTTTTATCTCTCGTTTATCACTTATTTTATCTCTTTTGTAGAATTGTAGAAATATTAAAAAAACTACATACCCCTACTCACATTTCCCCTTAAAAATGAATTCAATGGAAATGAAATGAATTTGTAGGAGAAATCTGAATAAATTTTGACATTAGCATATGATAAATTGTTTATAATTTGAAAAAATTTAATTACATACTAACAAATTTGTTAGTGATTAAATTTTTTTTGGTCTTATTATTGAAAACAACAAGTGTTAAGTAAAAAAATAAATTAAATTGAAATAAGATTTGTATTTTAAATAAAAGCAAGATCGAAAATAAATTTAATTTAAACGATTTATTTAATTTTTTATTAAATATTTTTTTATTGAAATGTTTTCAAAACTATTTTAAATTATTAAATTAACTTAATTACGGATCGAAAAAATATTTTATGCATTAAAGTTATTTATTAAATAAACAAAAAAATATTCGACATTCACATAAATATTTAGGAAAAAATTTTACATTTACGATAGTGAAAGCAAGGCAAATATATATTGTTGTTTACTCATACAAATGAGCATTTATTGGAATAGTTCATCGTCAAAATAAGTTCACCAATAAATCACTTTGAATATCAGCTGATTTTATCTCTTTTTTTTATCACTAATGATAACACCAGACAAAATGACCATTCTGGCGGTTGAACTGTATTTAATCAACGGTAGTACCCTCAATCCTAGCTATGGAATGTATTTTGATGATTTCACGTTATTGCTTGCTCGAAGAAACGAGTCTTCATGTAACTCTATGTGTTTGCTTAAATATAATTGAAGAAGATAGTGTGTCACATGATCAAGGAATATTTTGCTAGCTGGACTATTGGCAACTCAATTTCAGTATTGTGTCTGCAAGTTCTTAAAAAATGTTATCTCTTATTTTAGCTGGCAGTCTGTATGTGGGTGTGTGTGTATGTATGTGTGTATCGGTGTATGTAGACAAATTTTTGTCCAACGCTTTTTCAACCCCGGATGGGTCGATTTTAACGAAAATAGTCGCAATCGATGTATCTTGGCGTAACTTAGAGCCCATTTGGATTTTTTAACGAAATTAAATCATTTGTTTTGAAGTGGTTTCCAAAAAACTGAAAATCATCTCTTGCAAATATCATGAGATTAAATAATGCTATCAAGGTCATGAAACTTCCATATTGTTTGTCATCATGTCAGCCATTTATAATGACATTTGTATAAATAATTGCTGTTTATGAGGTTTTTAAGAAAATGTGAAAAAACTACGCACGTGTTATTTTCGTTACGCAAACGCATGATATCTAGATGAAACTTTGGTATGTAAATGAGCTGCAGACGCATACGGACTTACTTGAATATCGAAGATCTGAGCTATTTTCAAAGTTTGACAAAAAGTCCAGAGGTTAGTGAATGGTCAACTGTTTATTAACTTCTCGAGATGATAAGTTATAGTTTTTGAGTCGATTTTCGAAATAGGAATTTTTGAACGTTTCAAAACTCCTGAAGCTGTTTAGGCTATTTAAAGCTAGCAGTATGTATCTGTGTGTATGCGGCTTTGTATCATCGTATGTGGACAAAAATCTGCCCAACGCTTTCTCAACAACTGATGATCCGATTTCAACGGCAATGGTCATAATCGATGTATCTTGGGGCGTAACTTACAGCACAGTCCTTTTCTAACGAAATCGGTTCATTTGGTTTTTAGTGGTTTCCAAAAAAGCGAAAAAATCAGCTCTTGCAAATATTACGAGAATAAATAACCCCATCAAGACCATTTACCTTACCTCCCTTTTTGTTTGTCATCACCTCAAAAATTTATAATGACATTTGTATATACAAAATCTATTTTACTTTTTAAGTTTTTAAGAAAATTTGAAAAATATGTGTTATTTTCGTTACGCAAACGCATGATATCTTGATGAAACTTTTGAATTAAAATAAGCTGCATTCAGGTTTATTTGAATATAGAAAATATGAGCTTTTTTTAAAATTTGTCAAAGGAGTCTGTGGATCGTTGAACAACTGTTTTTTTAAACTTCAATGACACTCAGTCCAGACATTCAATTTTGTTGAAACTTAGAGCATAAGGTTTTTGTAATGTTTATAGTAATTTTGCCACTTCCGGTTTGTCACTTTCGGCTATATAGCTTTATACTATTCTTTTAAACATATCACAAGAACAGCCATTGACGAATCTTTGGTAAAATGTTTCAGTTAATATAGAAGAAATATAGAACAAATTTGCTTTTGAGGTGTCTTGTATATAGTGGTCGGTGTTCATCAAACAAATGCTGACCTTTCAATATCTCCTGAATCGGTCTAGACAACTTATTTCAGTTTGCAGTCTAAGTGTTAGTATGTTATTAAATTGAAATACACATTTATTCAAATTCTATTTAAATTATTACAATTGATGTGTCGTTTAATAAATAAATCTTAATTTTGTGTATTTTAGGCTTTAAAAACCCTAATTGAGCTAATTTCACTTGTTGTTGACTTTTTAGGGTTCCGTTTTTTATACGGAACACTATTGGTGAGAGTACAACGTGTTTTTCACATTATTTCGATTATCTCGTGAGCCATCAATCCGATGAACTTAAAATTTGAGGTGCTTATAAAACTAACCTATCCACACAAGATGGCGGGTTAAAAAATATATAAAGTTGTGTTCGTTTGTTTTAAGGAGGTACGATGTAAAGATTTGAAAACATTCATTTTTTCATCATATGAAAGGGCTTCATTTCAGCATTTTTTAAAAATATGTTTTTGTTTAAAACCATTTGGTATCGGTAAGTGTTCAAAAACTTTAAAAAATGTTAGTTCAGAATAAATTACGTTCGATAAGCCTTGTGTTTAATTTACGTACACAAAAGCGAATTTGTTCGTCTTGTAGAATTCGTCTCTTAATGATCAGTTCCACTGGAGGTACTGAAACTGAAAATACAGGTGATACAGAATCAATTGCGAGGGATGAAATATTGGAGGAACCGCCACAGCCTATCAGCGGACCAAGCGTTATACTAGATATTATTTCATCATCATCGATAGTCAATATGGAACGTGATGAGCTAATTAACCGGATAAATGAACATATTGTGCCATTTGTATCTAATCAAATTTCACCTATTAATCGAAAGCGGTTATGTCGCAGTTTTAATAAATCAGAACAACTGCTTAGAAACATACAAAATGTTTTAATTGGGGAAAATCTTGATTCTTCTGATGAAATAAATGTGCAATTAAAATATTATCGAGATATTATGGAGAACCTAAAGTTGTCCTTCAAAAATGGCGATTATATGGAGAAACGAAAAATATTAACTCTACTACCAATGGATATGAAAGTGCAAGAAACACAAAACTTATTTGGAACAGAAGCAACACGTCACTTAATTGAAAAAAACAAGAAGGATCAAATAAACCAATCCACAGCGCTGTCAACATTTCCAAATGCCGATAAAAAACTACTAGAAGAAACTATTAATGAAATGAAAATTTTTTATACGAATGATTCCATTAGCAGATTAATGCCAGGTAAACGTGATACGATATATCTGTAAAACGTGGTAGTGAACGAATATTTCTCCAAAAACGGTTACTGCTATGCACGTTAAATGAAGCATGCACGTTGAGTTTAAGAGCAAGTTTCCAGAATTAAAATTAGGATTTTCAAAATTTGCAAGTCTTCGGCCTGATGAATGCGTAAAATTAGCGCGTAAAATTAGTTGCCGATATCAAATGGTTTTAAACAATGATATTTACTCATGAATTGAAATTGTTGAGTCGGAGTGACGTGAATAATCCATAATATATGTTTTAAATATTTTTAATAATTACAAAAACACCAATTTTTATTCACTTATTTTTTATTAACGACCGGTTTCGATTTTCAAAATTGGTGTTTTTGTAATTATTAAAAATATTTAAAACATATATATTTACTCATGTTTTAAAAAAACTTATTTTAACTATTAAAACACTTTGAAGCTTCTTTGCTAACACAACACAAATATTTTTTTAACAAGATTGACATATGAATTTAGTAATGATGCTATACGCTCAAAATATCTCTAAAGACTATTATTTTCATTACTGCGCTTTCATTTTATGACAGATATTATCATTAACGGGTAACAAAGTACGGTACTTGATTTATCCATGCCCTTAAAATTAATTTCGGACAGGTATAAATGAATGAAAAGATAAATTATGTAAAAAGCATTCACACCCTCAAATACTTAATTTGTATCCTTAAAATTGTTAAATGGTCATTAAATTATTATAAAACAAGAATTCCGGTGGGTTGAGTTAAATAGATTCACTGCATTGGTTAAAAAAAAAAAATTGAAAAAAAAACGGAAATGAAAATTTTGTAAAAATTTTATTTTTAAAACGAGAAATTAAGTACCTTAGAAACTTTCGTTTTAGATTACGAACTAATTAAACATTTTTATTCTGGAAGAAAAAAGTGGTAAAATTGAGGGTACCCCCAACAGCGCCCTCTTTGAATTTTTTTTTAAGTTTATTACACTTTTAAAAAATTATTAAAAAATTTTAAGTATTTTTCTTTATAAGTCCTATCAATTAACTTTTTAATGAGCTATAAATGACTTAAATCGGTTTAGCCAATCGTTAGCAATCGATATTTAAAGATACTCATGTTTCGCAAACCCCTAAAACTTTGCCGCCACGCTGTGTCATCCCTAGGGCTAAATTTAATTTTTTAAAAGAAATGGTATTTTTATTTTTTCATTGGCTATCTGTATATGAAATTTTATCGAAATCAGAGGGGGTCGGGAACATCGATGTTGCGGTGACGTGACCGTGGAATTGCTCGTGTTTTTCACATTATTTCGATTATCTCGTGAACCATTAATCCGATGAACTTAAAATTTGAGGTGCTTATGAAACTAACCTATTCACACAAGATGGCAGGTTAAAAAATAAATAAAATTGTGTTCGTTTGTTTTAAGGAGGTACAATGTAAAGCCTTTGAAAACATACATTTTTTAGCGAGACGAGCCATTTTTTGTATAATTTTGAAAAATGACGTTTTCGGGATGTTTTATTGCCCCGACTAACTCCGACCCTACTTCATCGAAAATCTTGAAATATATTTGGAATGATAGAAAGTTGAGTAGGTTTTTAATGAAAAATACAGAAAAGTGGCAGACACTCATAACTATATTTATTAAAGGGGTGGGAATGTTAAGGGGTAAAAACATCATTTAAAACCAGGTCATGTGGGGTGTCATTTGAAAGAGCACTTGATTTAAGAAATATTGACATTTTTTAGAATTTTGCAATGCATAGTTTTTAAATTATTATCAATAAACTGACACAAAAAGTTGTTCCCCCCCCTTGCATTTCGAGCCTAATTAACAGAAAAATTTGAAAAAACTCACAGAGACAGGAAGTTTGATAAACTCTGAACGAAAAATATAGCGAACTCTCAAATAATTATATTTTTGTGTTTTTAAGGGTTTGGGGTGGGAAAGGGTGAAAAATAACTTTTTTGACCCAAGTGAGTGGGGTGTCATTTGAAAGAGCACCAAATTTCAGAAACTTGGCAATTTTTTTTAGAATTTTGTGGTACACAGTTTTTGAGTTATTCTAAAAAATGTGCAAATTCCATACCGTTCCCCCCTACGTTTCGACACTGATAGACAGAAAAAATTGAAAATATTCATAGAGACACGAAGTTTGCTATATTTTGAACGAAAATTATAGCGAACTCTCAAATAATTATATTTCTGTGTGTTTAGGGAATGAGTGTGGGGAGGGCAAAAAAAACTTTTTTTGAACCAAACGAGTGGGGTATCATTTGGAAGAACAGTTAATTTAAGAAACATTGCAACATTTTTTAGAATTCTGCGATGCACAGTTTTTTAGTTATTGATGAAAAAAGTGCTATTTTAAGTGTATGTATACCACCCTATATTTCGACGCTGATTTATAGAACAAATTTTCCCAATTTAGACCATTAAAATACTGGTTACATCTTTCTTTAGCTAACATAAACAGCTATGGATAAGATTTAACCTTAAGTAACATTTTTGATCAATGTAGGTAGATGTGATTGACATTTACTATTGACGTTTACGATTAAACATTTATTCTGTTATGCGTCCATAGTCTGGCGATATAAAGACTTTACAACATAACTTTATGGCATTTGTTTTTGATATTGTGTTCTTTTACATTCACGGAACCCTAGGCGAGCGAATTTTATTCGCACTTGTCCGACTTTTTTTTTTAATTTGATTTAATTCAAATTTGTTTTGTAATTCTTCGCTTTTTATTTGTATTTATGTTCTACAAAACATATTTTTGGACAATGCAGTTAAATTATATTGTATATATTTTTTTATGTTTGGTATTTTAGTATACCTTATTCAGTAACTGGTTTGTTTTTCATCTTACGGGAAGTTCCTGGCGTGGCCCCAATGGTCACACCCCCATCCCACTAGTTTTTTCTTGAAAAAACTGAAAAAATTGTTGAAAAAAAAAATTATAAATGTTATTATCTATTTTTATTCAGTCTCGTGTTCAATATTATATGAGTTTAACTTGCAGATTTTTGTTACTTAATTATTGAGATTCGTTATTTAAAATTTATATTTTGAAATAAGTTTCTTTAGGCGCGATATGACAAGTAATTCAAATCTTTTTCGGACGGAAGTAACGTTTTCAAATGGTATTGACGTTCAGTAAAATAAATTATGGAACCACATACATTCATCTCTATCCCACTATCCTCTGATTTTAAATTGATATGTATTCATCGTTAAATTTAATTTGCAATACTTTGTAAAACTTTGTTTTACATTATGTAAATATGGCTTTTTATTACACATATTGTAAATTATATTATAAATAAATGCTATAATAAATTTCAATATGACATATTAATTTTATATTTAATCGTTTTTATTTCGCAAATTAATTTTTGTTTCTAACTTTATTTATTTTAAAATAAAATTAAAATTAAAAACAGCTCAACCGGTTTCGGTTTTTACACTATTTTCAAGAGCTTCAAAATTGTAGGTAACAATTTTGAAGCTCTTGAAAATGGTGTAAAAACCGAAACCGGTTTGGTGTAAAAACCGAAACCAGCTGTTTTTAATTTTTATTTTATTTTAAAATAAATAAAGTTAGAAACAAAAATTAATTTGCGAAATACAAACAAGTGTTTCTTTTATTAAAAATAAATTTATTATTAATAATGTTTCGCCAAGTGCCAACAGTAACCTCAATAAATACTATTTAATCGTTTTAATAGTACCTGCCACAGTAGCAAAAAAAGTTTCACTTCAACTGCGTGTAAAGATTACGGTCTTCATATTTTTTTAAAAAATAGAATTTAAAACAAAAAAGGTTTACAAACGAGGGAGGGGTGTACGTCAGCAATAAACGGTTAATGTAGAGCGGTAATATTCTTATTAAAGTTCTCTCTTGCGACTTATGTATGGTCATTGCATAGCCTACTATAAGAGGGAAATGATTTCGTTTTACATACATTTTATTATTTATTATAATATATTATTATTATTTAAATATATTGTTGATGTACGTCAATTTAACTGCATTTTTTTAATGTTATGTTGTTGAATATATCTAACAGCTTATACGTTCTTAATTTATAATCTGTTTTATTATTAGGAAAGTTGTCCACATACAAGTTACTTCATGTTTTATTTCATCCATTTTCGAACTTTAATAATATTTATAAAAGTAATTTTATTAAAAGTTTTGTTTAAAAATGATCAGATAAAACTAAGGATATCCATTGAATTACTCACCAATATGTAACAACACACAGTAAATAATGTTAATGCATACTTCAAAATATATTTTATTCACAGTATTAACAAAAGTGAATGGTCCCTGGGCCCACGCCGATTTCATATGATATTTTATACTTCGCGAGGCGCCGGTCCTTGACGAGTCCGAAAACTTTTGTTCTGCCATTTTTCTCGATTCGGCCGTTTTTTCGATCGGCAGGCTCCGAAAAGGCCGATTGCCCACGATCTTGTAAATTTGCTACCACATTTTTTTTTTTAAGTATGGGTGGTGGACATTTGGTTTAGAACAAGAGGATCAACTTGTGACAAAAATGTTTCTGCTATTGTAGAGTCCGGCAACTGACATTTTGGTATGTTTCGGTTGTCGGACTAGACAATAGCAGACAAATTTTTGTCGGACAAGTTTACCCTCATGTTCTAAAACAAATTTCCAACACCCTTAAATAAAAACACAAACGTTTACAAGATCCCGGGCAATCGGCATTTTTCGGAGCTTGCCGAGCCGAAAAAGCGGCCGAATTAAGGAAAATGGTATAATAAAAGTTTTTGGACTCATCAAGGACAGGTACCTCACGAAGTATAAAATATGTGGTAATCATCAAATGAACATGGGCTCAGGGACCAGAAATAATAATTGCAAATTTTAACATGTAGATGATTTTTTGATAATCAAAACCGATCGTAAATAAAGATAAGCGAATAAAAAAAAAGGTGTATGTAATTAATAAACAAATTTATGGATGTAAAAACATTAAAACAAGGTTATTATGCATACATACATACATAAATACATATAACAGCTGGATTGATCACAACATGTAAAAATCAAAACAAATACAATATGACTAAATACAAGCAAAAACATTAAAAATGTATATGTATAAGTACATAAATATACTATAATTATAACTAACGTTACATCTCCTAGCGTAACAAGCTAAAATAGTTTCACTTCAAAAATTTAAAAAACACAATTTTGAAAAACGAACTAAAAAGTAAAAAATAAATAATAAATTTTTGTATTGACACAACTTTATGTTGCAAAGAAACAAATAATATGTTCGTACAAAGGTTATTTCTTTTATATAATTATATTTTCTTTGAAATTGTAAGACGAAAAAAAATATTTAAATATTATTTAACACATCTTAGCACAGATGCAAACATTAAATTTTTGATTATTAGTATTTTTGACAGATAAACAATTTTCCGTTCTTATTTGTTACATATAATAGAAGTGGGTGGCGCAGTCGGTATAGAAAGGGAATAAACGTTTGTAGTCTCTTGCTAGAGATTAATATTTAGAACGGATACGATTACTGTTGTAATAATTTGTATTGTAATATTTTTATTAATATACTGTATGCAAACAAATTATCACAGTCATCTCTTGTTATAGAATATAATATAGAAACATTTCTTTTACTTTACTGTATTACATTATTAATTTGGAATGTTAGATCATATGGATGTGTTATTGTAAATTTTTTGTACCAAAAGTTATGAATGTATCGGTACCAGGACATTTCCAAATGTGAGTTTTTTTTATAATTTCTTTGAGTTCTGTCTCAGTAACAATATAATCTGTGTGCAGAGGTGTGTTTAAGTGCAGCTGTTCTTCTTCCATTATCCAAGTTGCATTGTCATTATGGGTTGTTGGTGTTGACCATATTTGTTTCCAAAAATCAGTAATTTCTATTTTACTTGGAGCCTGTATATCAATTTCTTGTGGGTTGGATAATTTATCATAGAACTTTTTTTCATTCCTACTGAAAAGTTTGTTAGTTGTTTTTCTTTCATTTGATTCGTTGTATCTTTTCAACCTGGAACTGTAAACGGCAAGCTTTTGTTTGAGTGTGTCTAATAACTCGATTTCATTTTGATAGTTATTATTTAAAACGCCTTTTGTAAACTTTATTATGCGTTTAGATCGATTGCCGCTAACAAACTGTGTAACCCTCCCAATATCCCTTCTAAGATTTTCATTTTTATTTATAATTCTGCGTTGCCATGCTGGTTTTGTTACTTTATCATCCCTAAGAGGATCAGCTCAGAGGCGTAGCTAGGGGGGGGCGAGGGGGGCGGTCCGCCCCGGGTGTCACCCGTTTTGGGGTGACACCCGAACGTAAAAAACTTAAACAAACCATCACAATGTTTTCAACGATAAATCACTTCGAAACCGTTTTGGGGTGACACCCGAACGTAAACAACTTAAGCGATCACAATGTTTTCAATGATAAATCACTTCGAAACCGTTTTGGGGTGACACCCGAACGTAAACAACTTAAACAAACCATCACAATGTTTTCAATGATAAATCACTTCGAAACCGTTTTGGGGTGACACCCGAACGTAAAAAACATAAACAAACCATTACAATGTTTTCAATGATAAATCACTTCGAAACCGTTTTGGGGTGACACCCGAACGTAAACAATTTAAACAAACCATCACAATGTTTTCAATGATAAATCACTTCGAAACCGTTTTGGGGTGACACCCGAACGTAAAAAACATAAACAAACCATCACAATGTTTTCAACGATAAATCACTTCGAAACCGTTTTGGGGTGACACCCGAACGTAAACAACTTAAACAAACCATCACAATGTTTTCAATGATAAATCACTTCGAAACCGTTTTAGGTTGACACCCGAACGTAAAAAACATAAACAAACCATCACAATGTTTTCAACGATAAATCACTTCGAAACCGTTTTGGGGCGACACCCGAACGTAAACAACTTAAACAAACCATCACAATGTTTTCAACGATAAATCACTTCGAAACCGTTTTGGGGTGACACCCGAACGTAAAAAACTTAAACAAACCATCACATGTTTTCAACGATAAATCACTTAGAAACCATTTTAACCAGGTTATCCATATAATTTTAATTTTTAAATTGTGATAACTTATAAATGTGTCCTATAAATGTGTTATTGGTTCAAAACGAATCTATTCTACTTTCTAAAATTTTTGAGTTATTACGTGAAATAAAATTTTAACAATATTAATCGAATTAACATGTTGAGCATTGAATCCCATCACCACAATTACTCAATAGCTTTGAATATTCCTATAGATACCATATTGACCGTTTTTTACGATATATTATTTAGTATGCAAGCATGATTATTTAATGACCAGGTCTGAAAACACATATGCTGAATGATGTATAGGAAAAGTGGTTTACGTCGATAATGTGGCACCCTTTGTCGATAGCCACCCTTGAGTTACAATGTCTCTATTCCAAAATTATTTCTAAAATATCCGCTTAACCTTACTACCTAATATATGTTTTACATTTCAAACAAATTAATTGCAAACACCTAAGGAAACTAACAAACAATCAAGTTACCGTGTTTGTAAATGATCTCAAAATAATTTTTTTTCCTTTATCTTGAAACTCAAAAGAATAAATTGAAATAGATCGTTTTTCAATGGACACAAAAATAATTACTGTAGAATAAAATGGCAGTTATGCAATTACTGCAGTTTTGCAAATTTTTGTAGGTTGATACATACTCATACTGTTTGTTTTCAGTTTTATATATTTATATATTTGAATTAAATGAAAGTTTATCATTTAAAATTACATTTTGTTGGGTTTTAAATCCCTTGGAAATTTCAAACTCATCAAGTGATTCTTTTAAAGATCCTTGGCTACATAAATGTAAAGCCTTCAATTTTTTTTTAAAAGTGGTGTAGCAATTGTTATTAACTATGTAAATGGTTTGCAAAAATAAACTTTAAATTTTGTTTATTTTTCTTCTTATGCAGGTATTCCTTAAATCAGTCTTTAAAACATTTTCCGGTTTTCCCGATGTAAAATTTTTCACAAAAATCACATTTAATTTTGTAAATTATTGAGCATGATTCTAATTGGATATTTAATTTTGGTTTCAATTCTTTATATAAAATATCTTTTAGGATTTCATACTTATATTTTTTTAAACAGTTCCTTATAATATTAGGCTATGATTTGTATATTCCATTTTATCAAATATTATTTAATATAAGTTGTTACAAGGAAATTTAAATAAATTAATTTTCTTGGCGGTGTATTTAGTCGTTAACACAGTGTACTTATTATGAACTATGTACCTATTATGTATCCTACAAGTATATTTAGAATTAATGCTTTGCTGATACCTATACTATAATTAAAAATATTTTTTTAGATTTCGTTTAGCAAATATCCCAAAAAATGAATATGCCACGAGGAGTTCATACTTTTTAAAGAAAAAGTTGGTTCCAGCAGAGAAAGACCAAATCTATAAATATGTTACAAAACCCGATGATATCCAAGGTTCATCAAAAGAAACTGATTATCACGTTGATGCAACGAATGTTTCAGAGAATATTGGCTCATCTTCGGAAAGTAACAGCAACAATACAGAATTAATAATGATAACCTATGATGAATAATTAGAAAGGAATAATGAAAATGACAGTGATAATGCCGCTAATGCTTCTACTATCGAAGACAGTATTTGCATGGGTGAATCACTTCAGGACTTAAGAGATGTATCACATTGGAATATACTCGTCTCTGGTAATGTTCGCATTGAAATCATAAAAAAAGAAAGTGAACATTTTCAAAATAGAGAAGGGTCGTTTGTTACTGTATCTAGACACGGGTTAGACATAAAAGGTGATGTTCGCCATCTTTCTAAAGAATGGTTTCATAAAATGATGAATAATGGTGAAAAAATTCTACGGCCATGGATTGTTTATTCTCCTGTAAATAATAACTTGCGAACTGTATTGCTTCTGTTGTCGTGTATTTGCTGTCACCAATAATAATAATACAAAATCAACATTTACTACTGGATATCAGAAGCGGTGGAAACTAAATCCCAAAGTGGCCGAGCATGAAACTTTAAATGAACATCTGGAGAATTTTGAAGAGTGGAAAACTTTGGAAATGAGGTTAAAAATTCATAAAACGATACGAGACGCAGCCTTGCAATTAATATATAATAAAAAAACAGAAGGGGAAACATCTTTTATCAAGATTATTGGATATAACTTGGTTTTTATCTAAACAAAACCCAGCATTTCATGGACATGATAAAGGACAAAGTTCTTCAAATAAAGGCAATTTCTTAGAACTAACCAAACTATTGTCAAAGTATGATGTAGTGTTAAAAGAACACATTTTGAATTTGGAGCATGGTAAATCACCAAAAGTATCATATTTGTCACCAGATATACAAAATGAGTTCATAAATGTTTTAGCGATCCACGTAAAGTTTAAGCTTGTCAACGAAATTAAATCGGTTAAATATTTTGAAATTATGTTTGATAGCACACCTGACATTTCACATATTGATCAAATGTCAGAAGTGATTCGTTATGTGAAAATTGATGGTAGTAAAGTGGAAATCAAGGAAGTATTCCTTGGATTTTTTCCTTTACGTGGAAAAAAGCCGCTGATTTAAGCGATGAAATTCTTACACTGAAAAAAAATTGAAGTAATGATAACCTCATCTCGAAGATGGCAGTTTATTATTCATGCAAAGAAAAGATATTTACAAACAATTTCACCGTGATTGGGACAACTATTCAGTACTCAGTAACATTTTCCTGATAACAGAATGAGGTGTAATTAAAATATAAAGTGCTATCCAATATAACAGTAGTTGAATAAAGTTAATAACTATTTCCATGAAAACATATTTCTTTGGTCTTATATCATGAATTTTTCATTTTAAAATTTAAGTATTTGAGATTAATTGAACTATATTTTATTTTCACATAAATATTTCATGTGATTGTCTCAACTGCATCGGCTTATCATTGTACGGTTGTTGAATCAATCTCGTATTTCGATTCGCCATATCTGCCCGCACGGTGAGGTTGAGACAACTGCATTTCGATTGGAAATAGGACATGTTTTTTTCAGTGTAAAATCTTGAAAATGATGGTATAGATGTTATGAATTGTCGCTCCCAAAGGTTATGATAATGCAGCTGTTATGAGTAGTATACATGGAGAAGTGCAAGCTATTATTAAAGCAAAAAATAACAAAGCAATTTTTGTGGGCTGCAAAGATCATTCAATTAATTTATACGGCCAACACTCGTCAGTGGAAGTCATTTTTACATGTTTTTCTGCTTCGACTAGCCGCTGGGAAGTACTTGCTAAACACAACAAAGCAACTGTTAAAATACTCTTAACAGCGTATTGGAGTGCTCATTATGCTGCAGTAAAAGTATTGGCCGAAAACTTTGATGGGATTGTGGCTGAAATTGAGAAGTTAAGTGATCAACAAGAAAATGTAGACACTAGAGGCGCTGCACAGAACCTTATCAATGCAGCATGTGATTTTTCGTTTCTTTGCTATCTTTTGTTTTGGAATGATATTCTAAGAGAAATAATATCTGTGCTCAGATTGGATTGCAAAGCACGGGCTTGAATATTGTTCAATTAGCTACAAAAATAGAGTCAATTCATAACGAAGTCTCATTGTAGAAGAGGCAATAGATCTTGCTGCGAAAAAACCGGAGGACTATGACATTCCAATGGAAAGCCGAATTCGTCATAAAAACGCAAAAAACGAACGGGTGGTGAGTTTGCACCTGATGTTGGACTGACACTGAGAGCTCAACTTAAAAAGGACATGTTGGAATGTCTTGACCGATTCAGTGTTGAACTCCGAACTAGACTGAATTCAGTTCAAGATTTAGCTTCATTGATCGAGGTTGTGCAGACAAACACTTAGCTTTTGGCGAACAGTGAAAAGTTAAAATTATCGGTATCAAAATTTACTGGTTTTTATGATGCGGTATTGGCAACAGAACTCCTCATAGAGATACAAAGGGTGAGGAGGCATTTAAAAGCGGCCAATGTTACAGTTTCTAACTGGGTGTACCTAGACTTTTTGAAATTCATCGTAGAATGGGATTTTTTAGAATTTCTTCCGAATCTTACGGTCGCACTAAAGTTATTTATGACTATTTGCGTATTAGTGGCTTCGTGTGAGAGGAGTTTCAGCAAATTAAAATTAGCTAAAAATTACTTGCGGGCTTATAATAATAATGCTCATTTGTATTAATTAAAAAAAATTATAAATTACGTTTATCGGCTTTTTATTATTATTGACAGTTTTTATTTTTGGGGTGACACCACAATATCCGCCCCGGGTGCCACCCATGCTAGCTACGCCACTGGATCAGCTTTATATAATTTCTGATCATTACACTTAATTATAGCAAGCGCACCAATGTATACTATTAAGTGGATGTCTTCAAGAGTACTAGTTGTTGATATATAATTTTGAAGAATTTGGTTATTCATGACATCTAATATGGTGTTTGTGTTTTGTTTAAAAATAAGACGTGGTATTGGTTCTCTTTTGGATGGATCTGTTCTGTTCCATTCCATTCAGAAAAATTAATTTCCATCTCTTCTTAAAGAATATTGTTAAAATTTTCCATTGAATTGTTTTCATTTTCTTCAATATGTTGATTTTGATGTAAACATTGATTTATGTTGGGCTGATCTATTGATTGTTGTGACAACAAATTATTTGAATTTGGCTCTACTGTTAAGACGATTTGATTATCAGTATCGTTTAATTGTGCTTGAGGACTTATATTATTTAATTCAGTAACAATTTCGTTTTTAATCGTTATTAGTTCATGTTTTGTTAAACGATTGTTTTTAATAATAACACGTTTCTGATCTATCAATCTTTGTTCTGAAACTAGATTTGCTAAATGTGGATAATGTAGCATAAAAAACCTATGCAAATCAGATCTGTAACCACTTGATATTGATTCTAGTTTAGTTGCTGTGTAGTAACAACGCATGACATTAATGTTCATTTCATTAGTCCAATTCATGCGTTGTCGTGGACGTCCTGCTTTGGTGGTTGTTTGAATTTCAGACAAAACACGTTCAGCGGATTCTTGGTTGTTATCTAGATTATTGTTTTGATGGTCAGGATGTTGATTCAAGCGACGGACCTGACCGTGACGTCGCTCATTCAAAGTTTCATTCATTGAATCACTCATTGTTTGAGGTTTAGGTATATTTTAGAGTCTTTCTACCCAAACTTTAGTTAATTATGTTGGTTTTTGAAAACTGAATATTACATATTTAAATTTTAATTTTTTGGAGAAATTTTCTGAAGGAAAATAAACACAACCGTATATTTTGACAGTTGGCCTACTTATTACTATTATTATTATTATTATTAGCTCCATATGTCAACCGTGTGAATGTCTTTTTAAATGCTTGAACTCAAAACAGTTCAGCTTTGTCCATTAATTATATGATGTTCCTAGTATACTCCTGCAAGATTTATTAAAGATACGCCAACAAGTTATTTTTCTACAACTCAATTTTAAAAAAAAGTTAATGGAATTTAATATTTGTTTTCAGGTTTACGAACTAGAAAGGAGATTTAAGCAGCAAAAATATTTATCAGCACCTGAACGAGAACATTTAGCAAGTTTAATACATTTAACACCGACACAGGTAAGCACTACCTATGTATATAATTATAGTGAGCTCGTAATCAATAACATAGTTCTAATCTAATTACATCTGAAATATAATGATTTAGAAGTCACAACAATGTTTGGATATACATTTATACCATCACATAACAAAAAAATTCCGTTTTCAATTCTTTCATAATTCGAATAGGAAAAAAGTGTCAAAATAAATAACAAGCAGATTCTGAAGTGCCTATTAAAAAAAATCCATAGGAGAATACAACAACAAAACACTATGCAAAAGATAAAATAAAAAGCACTTATGGTTACGCAAACTTTAACTAAATACGTATACACACAAAGATCTAGTTTTCCATATTTTCCATGTTTAAGGAAAGCTATATGTATATATAGAGGGAAATATTTTGAATCCATTACTATATTACAACACACAGTTGCTCAAAATAAAACGTTTAACGACAGACAAAAAATAATTTGTTGCTGTTGTAATTTTATGGTTATTTTTTTAAAGGTTCGTTACAGATTGTGTTATTTTTTGATTGTTGAGACCAGATGTTTAAGAGAGTACTTGATGCCGGTCGCCATTTTAATAAAGTTTTTTTTTATATATTTTATTTTAGTTATTTATTTTCTAGTTAATCAATTGTGATAATTTAGTTTACCGTTTAAAAATACAATAATTGGAGCATGGATAATAGGATTATAATATTTTGTTGGTGTAATTTTCTTTTGGAGGTTGATGAGGAAGTTAGTAATCATAATTCATATAAATTTATAAAATGTTAAAATTGTGTTAACATTAAGTTTTGTTTCGTTGTCACATATAATTCTTATATTTCTATTATTTTTTATATTTATAAAAACCGTCAACGGCTCAAAGATGGTTTTCTTAAAATGTATTATCTTAAGATTTATTATTTCTAATAACGCAGAATTTATTTTCAACATAGTTAGTTCCTAAGTAATTTTCCTTTGTGAAACTGCTTTTTCAATACATTTGATTAAATTATTGACATGCATATATTGTTTTATTCAAAACTATGAAAACGATTGAAATTCATAGGAAAAGACTCACACATACAGCGATTTTCTATTCAAATCTGGTAGCAATAAATTTTATCATAAGAAAATAAAATATGATTATTATTTTTGTGATTTTTATATTATTTGCTGGTTATATAAAAAATTTATATTCACAACCTTCACAACCCCTTTTTAGTACAAGAATAAAAAACATATATTTCTTATTTAAAACCAACTGACAGTCATATAATAATAACGTCAAAATATGTGCCTACCTACCTAAAAAACAAACCTATAACAAAAGGAAAGCACTTAATATTATTTTTTGTATTTCAAAAATGAACTCCAGCCACTCCACTCAAACCCATTCAATCAACAACAACAAAAGAAAAAAGAATGAATAACTGGAATTTGTTTTCTATATATACATATATTTCGTTTTTTATAAATAGAAAAAAGGATCTAAAAAATAAAATCCCAATCAAATTTTAGTTTATTTGTTGTATAAAAAGAATAGGCGAAAAAAAATAACATAAAATTCTGCTACTGCAAAATGGTAGGGGGTTGGTTGTTCATATACTCATATAAGGATAAAAACAGTAATGATTTAGTTAGAGAACACATTGTTCCCTTTTCAATTCCATGTTAGAATTGCTAGTAATGTTGCGGTTGTTATCACTATACTTTTTGCGTCTTGATCTATGATGATTTTGTTTTGTTGCAACAAATTGGTAGTTAATTATTAATAAATGCTTTTGAAGGACTGACATCTGCCTATATAAATGCATATCTGATTTGAATTGGAAAAATTGTTATTCTATACTGGAACCTTTTAATGTTTTTGGAAATATGTTACTTTTAATATGTATTTTAAAAATATGACCACTGTTGTGCGCTTTAATTTTACGTGTGATGAATTTTATAAAAAACATTAAGTTTCACGTGGATTATCTTCTTCTATTTGTTTTATAATAATAAAACAAAAAGTTCTGCCTGTCTTGTGCGTTCTTCACCGGAACCTATTGCACGATGGAGTTTGGACTTTTGGAGTCAATTATAGAAAAAAATAATTGACAGCTGCTAAAACTTAAATTTTAAAATTTTAAAATTTATACTTTATAGTTTTCTTAAGGTTTTGCCTATATGTTGATAGTTATTACTTATTACATTTCGGTTTAGGTAGATTTCATATATGAAAATCTACCTATTGAAATGTGCGTCATCTCGGCATTTCGGAATTTAAATCATTTCAATGCTGCGAAAACGTTGCTGATGCAATTTCCACAACAACGATCCAAAAGATTTCAACATCTAACCCAACAGTAGAAATAAAAGCAGAGAAAATCGAATCACTGCTAAATTAAAATTACAAATTAATGAATGGAAATCTGATTTTTAACTTTTTAGATTAGCTTGTAATATTATATGTTTAAATTTTTTGACGATTAACTAGTATACACGCAATAAATGACCAGTGTGGTCGGAAATGCGCGAGAACAATGCAATTTATAATGTTGACGAAATATGTCTGTATTTTAAAATTATTCTAAAATCAATTTTTAAATTTAAAAGGAAAAATTGGGTGGACAAGTTTCTAAGAAGAGGATAACAATTTTTGTGGGGGTCAATATGATTGGCAGTGACAGAAAGATGTTTGTGATAGGGACCCAAATGCTTTAAAAATATTAAGGTTTAACTGTGGAATTTACAGGAAAACATAGGTCTGGATGGTTTCTAAAACTTTCAAAAGAGCTGAAATCGTATACTGTGTCAAGCACATTCTAACGTAGATAATTTACAATAATTTATTAAATTAGTGCTTATGCTACCAAACACGTTACCCGTTCTTTGGTAAATGGATAAACAATCTTACAGACATACCGTGACGATTGACGAAATCTTTTACTAAATACTCCTAGAATCGTTGACTGACAGTACCATATGCACAATATCGCCTGGAATATGTTAGTATGCAGAAAATATCAAATAGCTATATAGGCTTGCTGAATTATTGTCACGGGATGGTGGTGATGGTGAAGGTGATGACTTGATCGTGGTTTTACAATACTGGTGATGATATTCCACTTAGGACAAGTGCTATTGATTGATAACATCTACTATCAGGGGTGTTGAAAATTGGAAAGATTTTGTATGGATGATAAACATAAATAGCATTTTAAACAGCATTTATTTATTTTATTCTCCTGTTTTTTTGTAATTTAAAATCTTGTGGAAAATGATTGTAAATAGTACCGTTAATGTCTGACGTTTCGAAAATATGATACCGTTTTAACCTAACTACTTTTTAAAAGTATTTTATTCATTTAAGCTCGCGAACTCTGTATACCCGACAAACATTTTGTAGCTAGCAGTACCTCTACGGTCCCAATGTAACCGCCGAAAATAAAAGTTTTATCTGTAAATGTGACGAAGACGCATTACGACACAAACAAAATAAACACAGTTTAAAAAACACCAATAGTACATTATGATGCAAAGACGTAAAGCTAAAGATTTTGGGCGTATGTGGAGTTTGCAAATTGAGGCGATAGCCGAGTCCAAAATAGCTTACGTCCGTGCGTCATATACTATTTTTTATTCGCCGCTAGCAAAATAATTAAAAAAATTGTTTATTCTAAATCAAAGTTATTATTTTGCATAAATTTTGAAATGAAAATATATTGAACAAGTAACCTTTGACAAAATATTTGTTATTTTTTTTAAAATAATTGTATAACTATGACAACAAATAATAACAATAATTTTAATTGGATAATGAAATTTTGAATTTAAAGGTTGCTTTGATAAAAATTTCTGTTTTTTATAGAATTTAAACAAATACAAATGTAAGAACTGAATGTTAAACAAAGAATGATAAACTTTTTTAAAGTTTAAAATTTTCACATTGGTTCGAAACTAGATCGGTCGAAAATTGTATGGATTGCAAAAAGTTTCATAATTTGCACCATAATTTTTTAGATTCAGTTCTTATATTATTCTTGATGGGAGATTTTCCATCTTAGTGATGTTATATCACAAATAATTTACTGAATTAAATACAAATGTTTTTTACTTTCTTGGACGTAACTATGACAACAAAATATTTGGTTAAAAAGTGACGCTTTACGGCCTCAAATCACAGTAATAAAGTACCACTTTAATATGTAGGCGAATAAAAAACTTATTAAACTTTGCTGAAATTCTCGTTAAACAGCGAAAATTATTGAAATATGTCCTAGTATTTTCCGACATTAAAAATTAAAAACGCAACGCAACCAAATTTTTAATTGTTCAAAAATTCGTCGTACTAATATGTAATTCAAAAATATGGAGGGGTTGAAATCTCACAGCTCTGAGATATCAAGACTTCGGTCTGGGTTAAGGATTTTGATTTAGTTTTCGGCAAAAAACTTTTATGAGGACATGGTTTTAAGTTTTGGCCAGCGATGTATATCAAACATAACTCTTTGTTAAAGTACAAGTATTTTTTATCTCTGTTTAAAAATTTATTACAAAACTAACACGAAACATCAATACGTTGCCGGAAAATTATAATCCAAATTCCAAAAATATTGTTAAACTAAATAAAATCAAACTTTTTCAAAATTCCAAAAATATTCCAAAAATTAGAATAAAATCAAATATTTAAACTTTTTCTAAATTCCGATAATATTCCAAAAATTCTTAAAAATTTAAACTTTTGCCAAAATTCTAAAAATATTGCAAAAATTATTACAAAATCAAAAATTGAAATTTTTTTTGACAAACTTATAATGCCATAATTCTCTATAATAATAATAAAACTTCATTTCAAACAAACAATTTTGTTTTTTTCCAAAAAATTGGGTAAAAAAATAAATAAAAATCTTTCTTTTGACACACTTGACAACATTTTTTTGACAAACTTATAATGCCATAATTCTCAATAATAATAATAAAATTTCATTTCAAACAAACAGTTAATTTTATTTTTTTTTTCAAAAAATTGGGTAAAAAAATAAATAAAAATCTTGACACACTTGACAACATTTTGTTGACAAACTTATAATGCAATAATCTAGTTTTTGATCTCACATACCCATCCCTACCATCAAGATTTCTCAAAATTTAATGTTCCTACTCGTAATCACTTAAAATGAACGTTTTTTAAGCCAAAAATATGAATATTTGCTATTTTTGACACACATAATGATTTTTTTTGACACGCTTTCTGTACAGTTATCGAACACAGGGTCCTTTCGAACCTGTCCCTTGAGTATATCTATTATTAGAAAAAATTTTTTGAAATCCCTCCAGCGGTTTTCCCTGCAGCGTAGGTACTGACGGCGGCCGGCAGACAGACATACATTTTTTTTTGCTTTTTTAGAATTAGTAGGTCCTAAAACGTTGAGAAATGCCAAGAAAATGGGGCTAAGAATTTCACTTTGAGCTCATGAATGTAATACTTAGGTCTTTCAGACCGAAGTAAATCTGTCAAAACAAAGTAAGTAAATCTTAGTTCTCATAAATTTCTGTTTGTTTTTAAATAATAATTTATAGATTCAATTCAAAATTATTTTGAGATAAGTTAAATAATTTTAATTTTATTTAATTTAAATTAAATCAAATTATTATTTAATTTTTTCAGATATAATATTAGTATTATTTAATTAAAAGTATTAAGAAAAATATAAAATATTTTAATTAGAAAAATAATGTTTTAATACTCTCAAAGATAAAAATAAAAATAAATATTAAAAGATTTTTTAAGGTGCAAACAGAATGAATCCGTTCCGTTCCGTTCATTTTTTATCCGTTTCATTCCGTTCGTTTTATAAAACACAACATAACCGCTCCGTTTTAACTATCTAAAAATTTATATTTCGTTTATGTTTATATTTTCATTTATTATTTTATAGATATGGTAAATTAAATTTATATTTAATAAAATTTGTTTAAATCTGTTCATTTATATAAATATGTTTAAAAATTAAACAATATTTAAGGTTATGTCTTCCGTAAAAGTTTGAATTTATGTTTAGTGTCCGTTCCGCTTTTTTCCCCTCCGTTCAAATTGTGTTTAAATTTCCGTTTTACATATAAACTGACAGTTCAAATATAACGTAGCGGACGAAATGGATCTATTCTGTTTACACCTTTATATTTATCAAAACCACGACTGCCCATGACTGAAAAGTAACTGTAATTATGTTTTTCAAATGACTGAAAACAACCGAAATGTAACCGACACAAACAGCACCTCATAACTGAAATATTCCCGTAATTGAGTCCGTCAAATGACTAAAAATTACCAAAACATCATCTAATATCTGAAATATAACTGCAATTGTGTCCGTCAAATTACCAAACATAACCAAAATGTAACCGACATAAATACGATCTAATATCTGAAATATAACCGTAATTGTGCCACGGTCCTCGTTCAGTAACCGTTACCGCCCATTGTTTGACCAAAATACGGTAACAAATCAGTTACATTACCACTTGTGCCCGGGACAGTCACCGGGAACATTTCGGTCTTTTTACGGTTACAAATAGTGAAATTGTTTGTCGGGATATGTGTTATCAAATCAAAGCGTTCGTGTTCAAATCATTTATAATAGCTGTAGATTTTAAGATTAATCGTGACAAATTTTCACTGTAAGTTATCTTGCTAGGGACTTCTTGCTGTATGAATTATGTCACTTCTGAACTCATGCTACGATAAGATGAGAAAAACGGTTTTTGCTTCGTGATATAATCTCACCGTTTAGTTTAACATAACTACTGAACAAATTTTCACTATACATCTGCAAAACTACACTTCAACGAAACAGACAATCACCGTTTATGAAAAATTCACATCACACTTCATTTGTTTTTCTGAAATTAAAAACCATCATTAATCCATTCACAGTAATAAATGATTACAATAGCTAGACAATTATCACGCCTTTCAAAATCATCATCATCAGCTTGAATTACCACATAATTTGAAATTTGTCACGGATCGAATTGATTCAAATATAATATAAGATTATTTCAAATTATTAATAAAACTTATTTTCATATTTTAATACAAAAATAAAAAAAATAATACATAAACGTTATTTATAATTTATAATCATAATAATGGAAAACAAAAATGAAAACAAAAACGCGTGTATGAGATCATAAAAATAATTTTTGAAACGACAACTGTCAAAAACATAATCACGACTAAATAGTATTTTTGTTTGGTTTTATTATTATAGTTTTTTTTTGGTAATTCATTTCAAAATAAATTTTTTTTGGGATATTGTTCGTTAATGGAAAAAATGTACACGACAGCGTGGACTATGTGACAATAAATACAGTATGAAAATTGCTAAATAATTTATGCCTCATTATAACCTATGGCTAGAACTACAGACCTTACAAAGTCAATATGTTTAGTTTCGAATGGTCTGCTTTACTGAAATCTTTTATTTGCTACTACTTCCGTTATTCTAGCAGATGACTGGTGAGTCCTGAGACTGCTCACAATGTATGTTTTTGTGGAACTTACGTATAGGTCTTTAAAAGTTTTTATGTGTTGTTGTGACACATATTATACTTCTTACTACTAACTATCGTATTTAAAAAAAATCATAGTTGTTCAAAGAAAGTCTCTCCTTACTAAGGTATTGAATACCCTCGGTTTTGGATTTAGCAATTTCTTCCATACGATAAATATCCGCGCTTACCCAAGTTGTTCCAAAACTGAGATTTCCTTTATAAATATTCCTGAAAAACATGTATCGTATTGGATTGGACAGTTGACCGACGTCTGACGGTTTTAAATCGGTCAGTGCAAATGTTTTATAACCGGGATTTTTTTCAATTTTTTTTCTTTTGTAATGTTCGAAGTTAAGGGGGGACAAGGTAACAATTTCACATTTTTTACGTAAATATCAAGACAAATTGTTTTGAATTAGAAAAAAATTCAACTTTCATATAATATTCTACGAGAATAGTTCTTCTCAAAAACACAATTTTAGAAATAACCCAAAAAAGTCAGGCAAGTGCGAATATAATTCGCTCGCTGAGGGTTCCGTGTATATAATATTTGAGAAAACAACAGTTTTTGTTTGCATTATTTCACGTTGGGTTGCATTTAACCCAAAGCTGTTTATGGTGGCTAAAGAAAGCTTCAATAACGCCAGCTTATAAACTATTTATATTGGAAAATATATTATCAATTGTTGTAGCTTCAACTGTTGTTGGTTAATGAATTTTTCTTTATAAATTTTTTTGTAGTAAATAGTTTGAGAGCCGGTTTTGAGGATTTTTATTGAAACCAACGGAAAAAACGGAGAAAAAGTGTCGTCAAATTATTGCCAACGAGTGCATTGTTAACACAGTCAAGTGACTTGTCTACTGAACATTGGGGAGATCGGCGTAGTATACCAACAGGATTTGTACTTCAGCTAGTTGAACATTCACAATGACTGCAAGCAGAGCTAAACTCAAAGTGATGGTGGCTACTATTTTTCTGTACTGGTGGTACTGTATCAGACTTAACGAAAAGAAAAGATCCCCAACCTCGATTAACTTGACTGTAACAATTTTCTAGTACAACAGAAGTTCAATAGTTCAAAAATTTCAAAAATGTTTGTAATTAGTGATCAACTTCAGAGAACATTTGCAATGCAACCATATTAAATGATAATCTATCGAATAGCAAACAGGTATCTGGTATGTTATCGCATAATTTTTCAACCTAACGCCTTTCGCCTGAAGTTTAGTTCATCTGACTTGTTAAACTATGTTGATATAATCTGATCTTGTTTGTTCATTTCTTTACTTCGTTTCACTCAATATTTACTATAATATGCATTTCCTACAACGTAGTAAAATTTATCGTCTTCTACGATTATTTTACGTGAATAGTCCTTCACAAAACCCAATTTTAGAATTTCAATCAAATGAATCAAAAACGGTGTTTTCGAAAACTACAAAAAAATTGTTTTGGACTAGAAAAAAATTCACCTTTCATATGACACTCGGCATAGTCAAAAATAATTTTTGTCAAAATTTCCACTCTCAACCCCCTCTAAATAACATTTGAAATGATGAGCCGACCGCTATAGTTTTCATTCAATCTTTACAATATTGCCCATAACCATGAATAATTTAAAATATTTTTCTTCTGTAATGTTCGAAGTTAAGGGGGGGGGGACAGAAAATTTTTTCACATTTTTTAACATAACTCAAAAACTGCGCTTTTGAAAATTGCAAAAAAATTGTTTTAGACTAGAAAAAAAATATGCATTTCCTACAACGTAGTAAAATTTATCGTCTTCTACGATTATTTTACGTGAATAGTCCTTCACAAAACCCAATTTTAGAATTTCAATCAAATGAATCAAAAACGGTGTTTTCGAAAACTACAAAAAAATTGTTTTGGACTAGAAAAAAATTCACCTTTCATATGACACCCCACTCAACAAGGTCAAAAATAATTTTTTTTCAAAATTTCCACTCTCAACCCCCTCAGAATCACATTTGAAATGATGAGCCGACCGCTATAGTTTTCATTCAATCTTTACAACATTTCCCATAAACAAGAATTTTTCCGAATATTTTCTTTGTAATGTTCGAGGTTAAGGGGGGGACAGGAAATTTTTTTCACATATTTTATTATAACTCAAAAACTGCGCTTTTTAAAATTACATAAAAAATTGTTTTGGACTAGAAAAAAATCAATCTTTCATATGACCACTCGACTTGGTCAAAAATATTTTTTTTTCAAAATTTCCACCCTCAACCCCCTCAAGATACCATTTGAAATGATGAGCTGCCCGCTATAGTTTTCATTCAATCTTTACAACATTGTCGATAACCAAGAATTTTTCCAATTCTTTTCTTTTGTAATGTTCGAAGTTAAGGGGGCGGGACAGGATAATTTTTGTCACATTTTTTATTATAACTCAAAAACTGTGCTTTTGAAAATTGCAAAAAAAATTGATTTAGACTAGAAAAAAATCACCTTTGATATGACACCCCACTCAACAAGGTCAAAAATAATTTTTTTTCAAAATTTCCACTCTCAACCCCCTCAGAATCACATTTGAAATGATGAGCCGACCGCTATAGTTTTGATTTAATCTTTACAACATTTTCCAAAACCATAAATTTTTTCAATTTTTTTCTTTTGTAATGTTTGAAGTTAAGGGGGGGAGGGGGGAGGTACAGGAAATTTTTTAATATAACTCAAAAACTGCGCTTTTGAAAATTGTAAAATAAATTGGCTTGAACTAGAAAAAACATTGCTTAACCAGGACAACCAAAAAACCAGGTGCTTCGAGGGTTCACCCTACTTCGCCCTTTATCGCTCAAAAGCTTATCAGTTCCTTGTCATATAAATTTCAATTACAGTATAGACTATTTTGCCTCGCATCATATGGTCCTTCGAGCCGGTAGGTATTGGGGAGATAGATTAACCGAATTGCAGAGCTAGGGATTCGAGGAGTACTTTGTGACAATATCATTGTCTGTTATTTCTTTAAGCACAATTAAATCAACTTAAAATTTACCAAGCCACAAACACATAACGAATTTCGTTCTTTGATTAAATATTGTTACGGTTATAACAAAATCATGTCGAAATACAAAGTATAACTCAATTCCATTCAACATAAATAAAGCACCCTATAGGATCTTCATAACGATGATCATAGATTGATGATTAACAAAACAAAACAAAATACAACAACAATCGAATGAAATTAATATAATTGTTGTTGTATAAACAGTTAAGGGACAGTAAAAAATTATTTCTTATTTTGTTAATGGAAAGTTCCGGAAAGAGGTTAGATTTTTCTAGATTGTACGGAATTTAGTATTTCAGCAGGTGTTTTAGGCAGAATGGAATTAATTGTAAACAAAAGTTGTATCGTGTATATAAAACCGTGTTAATAGAATATACTTTTAAATTAGTTTTTGTAAATAAAGTTTTAAGTGGTATTGAGAGGAAATATTTTAAACGCTATGTACTGGAAATTTCTGCAATAAACCGTTGGAGTTTCAGATTTCAATTGAAGAATATTCTAGTTAGGAATATTGCTTGCTGACGAGTTTTTAAATAAAAAATTTAACAATCACTCTAATTTCGGAAATCTTTTCTCGTGTTTTCATATTTTAATTCAATTGCCAGCTAAAAATTCATTTTGTTATAGAACCGAATCGGCAACAAATATTAAATCATTTATGGTGGTTTGTCAATATTTCTCGAGAAATGAAAATCTCGAAAATGTGAAAATATAATTTCTTGAGATTTTGAGAGCTCAAAATAACAAATTTTGCTCGAGAATCTAGAGACCGGATTGCTCGACCAGAAACTCTAGTTAAGACTTTGTAACACAACTTATAGGCATTTATTTTTGAAATTTTTTTTTGTTCTTCGTTGACGGAACCCTCGACGAGCGAATTTTATTCGTACTTGACCGACTTTTGTTTTTGATTTATTAAGATTACATGTTCTCCAAAAATCTCAATACTTTTATGTCGACCATTATCCATCGTGTTTTTGTAATATTTTTACTAGCACAAAATTACGACTATAACCCTTTACTATAACGCAAATACACTGCTTTGGTTCAAAATTAAAAGAGAAAAAATGTATAACAATTAAAATCTAAATAAGATTCATATTTTTTATATTATTCAACTATTTAATCGGATTATATATCATAAACCCTTGTTAAGGGAGCTTAACTGTAACAAACTAATTTTAAGTTATTATTATTATTTTAATGAACAAAAATTCATATTTTAAACTGGTACTCTTGAGTTCAAACAATTTTAAATACTGAAAATCATAATATAATCCGAGATGATTTCAATATAAAATCGATTAAATATATATAAACTCCAAAATACTAAAAATTTGCATGCTGATGCAGATGTGTTATATACATGTGTGTGTAACAATCGTTTGAGCACATCAACTAGAGAATTGCAATTAGTTGTTTTATTTATTTATATTAAATTATTTTTAGTTAATAATATTTGTGCACAATGTTTGCGATAATTGTTAATATTTTAAAATTTTAAACGAACATAAGTGGTTAATATTTGTTTTTAATATTTAATCATTTTGTTTATATTAAAATTTAATGGATATTGATAGACTATAATATTGAATAAGTTTATATAGCTATACTGACTATTTGTGGTGCAAACCAATGTTTTTGCTTGCAAAAAACTTTCAGTTAAAAAATATATTTTATAAATGCAATGAACTGCATTTGAACCGGTGGATTTTCAATTAATTTTGTAGTAACAGTTTAAAAAAAACATTTTCATTTTTAACAGAATGTTTTTGGTTTACCACTTCAAATACCAATTTTAAACTCAGCCTAAAAGCTCAAATAAGTAAGTCCCTCACATATCAGAAAAAAGTAAACACCATTTCAAGCAGGTCAGTAAAAACTATATTATAACTATATATGAAGAAAGTAGGTTAATAAGTTAGAATTGACTGATTGATTTCATAAGTCGTTCACAACGGCCTAGAGAGTACTACACTGCAAGAAAAAAATTCTGTACTGTAAGAAAAAGTTTCATCATTCGGTTTCATCATTATTTGATCACGATAACAACACATTCGCTGGTTGTGTCTTCAATTCGGTTGTTGTGTCTTCAAATTTGGTTTTTGAAGATAACTTGATAAGACAACCGAATTTGAGGTTATTGTGACAGAAAAAATTCGGTTGGCAATTAAAAGGTTGTACACCCCAAAAAATAAGTCACTTTTACAAAATTTTTATAAATATACAACACACAAAATTTTTTGATAAAACTACAATTTTTCTCCTTCAAATCCAAAAATAATTTTTAATTGTAATTTGTTTTTTTAGTGATAGTGACCGAATTGTTTTTTTCAGTGTACAACTTATTATGTGCCAACCAAATTTTTACTGTCACACTAACCTCAAATTCGGTTGTCTTATCTTCAAAAACCAAATTTAAAGATATTCGGTCACTATGACAGCACATTTGGTAGTTGTATACAACAACCAAAATATGGAGGGGCTGAAATCTCACAGCTCTGAGATATCAAGACTTCGGTCTGGGTTAAGGATTTTGATATAGTTTTCGGCAAACAACTTTTATGGGGACATGGTTTTTAGTTTTGGGCAGCGATGTATATCAAACATATATTTTTGTTAAAGTACATGTATTTTTTATCTCTGTTTAGATATGTATTAAAAAATTAACACGAAACATCAATACGTTGTGGGAAAATTATAACAGATCATAAATTAACATAATTTAGTGAAAAGATGATACAATTAGCAAACTACTCAAAAACCCCTTCATTTAGCGTTTCGAGAAAATATTTCAAAATCACAAATTCATATTTCTTTCAAAATTCCAAAAATATTATAAAACTAAATAAAATAAAAAATTCAAACTTTTTTCAAACAAAATTCTAAAAATATTTCAAAAATTATTACAAAATCAAAGATTAAAACTTTTTTCGAAAATTCTAAAAATATTGCATAAATTTTCAAAATTCCAAAAATTATAATAAAATCAAAAATTTAAAATTTTTTAAAATTCTAAAAATATTCCAAAAATTCTTACAAAATCAAAAATTGAAACTTTTTTTCAAAATTCTAAATATATATATAAAATTCAAAAATTCTATTTTATTTTCAAAATTCTAAAAATATTCCAAAAATTAGAATAAAATCAAAAATAAAATCAAAAACTTTTTCTAAATTCTAATAATATTCCAAAAATTCTTAAAAATTCAAACTTTTTCCGAAAATTCTAAAAATATTGCAAAAATTATAAAAATATCAAAAATTGAAACTTTTTCCAAAATTATTACAATAATAATAAAATCAAAAATTCAAAATTTTTCAAAATTCTAAAAATGTTCCAAAAATTCTTACAAAATCAAAAATTGAAACTTTTTTAAAAATCTCAAAAATATATATAAAATTCAAAAATTTTTTTTTCAAAATTCTAAAAGTATTCCAAAAATTAGAATAAAATCAAATATTTAACCTTTTTCTAAATTCTAATAATATTCCGAAAATTCTTAAAAATTCAAAAATTCAAACTTTTTCCAAAATTCTAAAAATATTGCAAAAATTATAACAACATCAAAAATTGAAACTTTTTTCAAAATTATAATAAAATAAAAAATTTTAAAATTTTTCAAAATTCCAAAAATATTTCAAAAACTATAACAAATTCAAAAATTTCCATGTTCAATTATAATTACGTAAACAAACAGCTAAATTTTTTTTTCCAAAAAAATATCTAAAAAAATAAATGAAATCATTTTTTTGACACACTTGGCAATATTTTTTTGACAAACTTATAATGCAATAAAATTCTCAATAATAATAATTTCAGGTTCATTATTCATTTCATTTGATACAAATAACTAATTTTATTTTTTTCCAAAAAAATAAATGAAAATCTTTCTTTTGACACACTTGACATTATTTTTTGACTAACTTATAATTTTATTATAAATATATTGGGAATAGAGCCTATTTAAAAACAAATTAATTATTTTAAATTAAAATGTATATTTTACGTTTCGGCAAACATCCTTTGCCATTTTCAAAAAAATTTTTACAAAATTTTTTAAAAAAATTAACAAACAACATCAACAACATTCGTTGAAGAAAAAATTATATATACAAAAACAAAAAACACTACAAAGAATATAATTTTAATTTTCAAAAAATAATAAAATTTGTTTGTTGAATGGTTACTAAATTCAAAAAACTATAATTCATACCCTGATGTAAAATATTCAACAATATTAAATTTTTTAAAATTATTAACACAAAATAAATAATTCAATGCAAAAAATATCAATTGTTTATAATATTATTATAAGAATTTCCTATATACACCGAATCATTCTGTTTGTTTAAACAATTAGGATTCTTTTTAATGTATATCATCTCAAGAATTTTTCGTTTTTGCAAATTTGATTCCCTGGCTAAAATTTTAATATTTTCATAGTTGATTTTATGATTCATATTGTATAAATGATGTGAAAGAGCACTATTTTTGTCAATATATTTATAATAAAATTAATATAAAAGCCTACAATATACTATTAACTTATAATTCTCAATAACTATAATAAAATTTCATGTCGTACAAATAATTAATTTAATTTTTCCAAAAAACTCGGTAAAAAAATAAATAAAAATCTTTCTTTTGACACACTTGACAACATTTTTTTGACAAACGTATAGTGCCATAATTCTCAATAATAATAATAAAATTTCATGTCAACCAAATAATTAATTTTATTTTTTCCAAAAAATTGGGTAAAAAATAAATAAAAATCTTTCTTTTGACACACTTGACAACATTTTTTTGACAAACTTATAACGCAATAATCTAATTTTTGATCTCACATACCAATCCCGACCATCCAGATTCCTCCACAGTCTTTGTTCCTACTCATTATCACTAAAAATGAACGTTTTTTAAGCAAAAAATATGCATATTTCCTTGTTTCGGCACACTTGACGATTTTTTCGACATACTTCCTGTACAGTTATCGAACACATCGTCCTTTCGGCTCTTCCTATTGAGTAAACCTATTTTTCGAAAAAAAAAATTTTGAAATCCGTCCAGTGCTTTTCTAGATTTCGTCGGTTGTGACGGCCGGATGGCCGGCCGGCAGACAGACATACATTTTTTTTTTGCTTTTTTAGAATCAGTAGGTCCTAAAACGTCGAGAAATGTCAAAAAAAGTGGGGGTAAGAATTTCACTTTTAGCTCATGAATGAAATACTTAGGTCTTTCAGATCGAAGTAATATGCTGTCATCGTGACCGAATAATTACTGTGCCAACTGAATGATCAAATTTTTTCTTTCAGTGTACCGATATGTTCCTCAGTAGTACAACCAGATCTAGCCTTAAGACCATGTTGAAAAAAAATCATTAGCTGATTATTGAAAGAATCCAAGATACAAAACCAAAATGCTTTAGTGAGTGATAAAATGAAACCCATTGTAGGCCGTCGATTTATGTTATCTATAATTATGGTCAATCAACATCGGCAGTAGGTATATAATTTACATAAGAACTGTTCAAGAACTGTTAAGGTTAATAAGAATTAAAATCTTCGCATTCCACTCCACGATATAATTCACATAATACTAAACGCTTATTGGTGACTTATTCTCACAACATCTAGCCATTTGAACACCTTAACTCTTAATTTTAGAACTACAGATACTTATATTGGTGTTTGGGTCTAAATTATTTATAGATGATATTGTGATACGTGATTATTATACTAAATGCAAAACGATTTCAGATATTGGTCGAATTGATCAAGATCGTTATTAACTTCTTTTTACGTTTGCTCCGGTCTAGTTCCGGTCGTGATATTATAAAGAGTGTAACGTAACGAGTAGTGAAACTATTCTTTAAGGCGGTTTGGAGTTGTGTGCGTTCGTTCGTTCCTTCATTTTGTAATTTTTTCGTTTCGTTTTTTGTTTCGCTGTATTTTGTCGCCTTCTGCATTTCGGAGTTTTCTATTGTTTGACAAAGGGCCATTAATTATAATTCATTAACGGTTTATTAACATATGATTCAATCATTTCTATTAAACATCTTTTATGCTATTTCTTACATTGTCAATTGTCATGTCATAGATTTCAGAATAAATACAAGATGATTTCGATTTGACTGAAATATTTGAATTTTCTGAAAAAAAAAACTAAAGATCTTGTATAAAGCTTTTTATTTGTTTCTAAAAATTCAGTAGTTTGAGTCAAATCGAATGCGCTCACAATTTTTAAAGTAAACACTTTGGCCGTTACTGTTGAGGTCAAGCATTTAATGAGTTCTTTTTTCACAATATTAAATTTTCAACTAAAACTATAGTCAAAATTTTAAGGCAACTTTTTTTAGCTCTAAACGTATTAGTTTTTAAAGATGTATCTCAGGTAAAAAGTTGAGTTCTATAGATGAAGTTTGTGATCTGGACGACCAACGTTGAAACTGACCACTTTTGATAGACTTTATTCCTGTTAAATAAGTGGTATAGCCTATAGGTGTGATAAACAATACAAGTTTTTATAGAAAAATTATACATGTTTAATTTGAGAACAGGGTGGTTTGAAAGATTGCTGAAATTTAAATAGTAACTTTGAAATCAATGTGCATTGGAAAGGTAATTGGTAATCTATCGACATGTCGAAAACATACACTGTACATTTTTTGCTCACGCTCAATTCATTCAATTCATTCAGTTTATTTAATTCATTCAATTCATTCAATTCATTCAATTCATCTAATTCATTCAATTCATTCAATTCATTCAATTCATTCAATTCATTCAATTCATTCAATTCATTCAATTCATTCAATTCATTCAATTCATTCAATTCATTCAATTCATTCAATTCATTCAATTCATTCAATTCATTCAATTCATTCAATTCATTCAATTCATTTAATTCATTCAATTCATTCAATTCATTCAATTCATTCAATTCATTCAATTCATTCAATTCATTCAATTCATTCAATTCATTCAATTCATTCAATTCATTCAATTCATTCAATTCATTCAATTCATTCAATTCATTCAATTCATTCAATTCATTCAATTCATTCAATTCATTCAATTCATTCAATTCATTCAATTCATTCAATTCATTCAATTCATTCAATTCATTCAATTCATTCAATTCATTCAATTCATTCAATTCATTCAATTCATTCAATTCATTCAATTCATTCAATTCATTCAATTCATTCAATTCATTCAATTCATTCAATTCAATCAATTCATTCAATTCAATCAATTCATTCAATTTATTCAATTCATTCAATTTATTCAATTCATTCAATTCATTCAATTCATTCAGTTCATACAATTCATTCAATTCATTCAATTCATTCAGTTCATTCAATTCATTCAATTCATTATATTTAAAAATACTACGAAATCAAATGAAATAATTTACAATACGAAAGTTCCCACCTTACCCTAATACGAGCCAAAACTAAAAGAAAAAGCTTGTTTTTGTTCTCTTTTTTTTAAGATGTGCATCATAGGTCAGAATTTTTAGTCGTAAAACTGAATTTAAAAAATGCTTATCTTAAGCCATCAGCGCCATCTTTACAAATGACATTTCTTAATATTTGTACCAGTGTAATACAAAAATTGATAGAATATTTTTTTTAATATGTTAGACTTTTCTAATGCACACAATTCGTTGATATTGGGTGCGTCGTTCTTATGAACTTTGATTTTAAAATTACCATGAATTGAGTTTCCAGAAGTCTTTTGGACCCCCTCCCCTTTTTTCAAACAATTTAAAGCTCTTGTAGAAAAACGTATATTTTATAATTTCACCTATACTACTTGTTTGAGAAATTTGTACATATAGTCGATCAAACATGGTCGGTTTTAAATATAGAGATAGTCATATAGAGAAAACGAAACTTTTGTGTTTGTCAAGTATATGTGCTATATGCTTAAGGTGGCGCGAGCAGTTGGAAAACCAATGAAAACTACAGATATACATGTCCCGTTTTCTCAGCTCCAGCTGCATATTTTTGGGCAATTTAATTTTAACTTTTACATAATATAGTTGACTTATGATCCAAGGATTATTTTATTTGTACATTTGTTTATCTAGCTTTTAATTAAGAATCTTTTAAAATATGCTCCTTTTTTTTACTTTGAACTAGGGTTTCTAATCCGGATATCCGGATATCGAACTATCCGGATTATTCGACCAATTTTCACTATTCGATTATCCGGATACTTTTTTGTAATTATCCGGATATTAAAAATACCTTTATTTTGTAAAAAAAAAATCAAATTGGGTTTCAAAGTTAAAAATAAATATTTAAACTGCGTTGCAAAGTTTATTAGTGCAGTGAAGTGACTGTAAGTTAAAAATTTATTTACAACTTCAATGTTATGAAAACTGTAATCTTTGAATATTTTATGACACACTTCGTCAATCTGCAGTGTAAAGGGTTGTTACAAATATTTATTTGATGCTATGTTGATTTAAAAAAAAATATGTTTTAAAAACATGCAGCCCGTCAATAAAATCTGAAGTGCGCTAGTTTTTTTAAAGGTTATTAGAGCAGAGGATTGTTTTTAATAATTTATATATTTTGCATCTGCTTCAATAAATTAAATACAGTAAATTATAACTATATTAGTAAATTTATTTAACAACAAACAGATTTATAATTTTTAAAAGCACTGGCTATACATAGTCAAAACGCTCTGAAGTTTGGAATCATTTAAAAAAACATTAAAAAAAGAGATGTTGCTTTCTGTAAGCATTGCAGTAAACAAATTGGATGCAAAGGATAAATTATTTAAAAGTTTATAAAATAATCCATAAATTCAGCTTCAACTTTTACTTCAATCGATAAAATTCATAAATCATCTACATTGTCATGCCTAAAAAAAAATAAATAATAATAATAATAATAATAATAATAAAATAAAGTTTTAAAATACTTTTCGTTACAGTAGAGAGATTACTGTAACGAAAAGTATTTTAAAACTTTATGGCATAAAAAAAAGAGAGTTGTTAGATCTCTTATTTCCACTGGAAAAAGCAGTAAAAGAATTAAGCGAAAATTCAGCGACGTTTTGACTGCGTTACAAAGTTGTTTTCAAAAAGTTTGAATAATGTGGAACGAATTTTTCAAAAAAGTTAATTAAACAGATAAAAATCGAATGGATGAACGTCGTGATAAATTCCTTATGACTATGTTAATCTTTTTACAAACAGGAAATATTCCACATTCCTATAAATATTTTCATTATGTTACAAATTGTGCCTCTATTGCATTAGTGGTAGAAATTTTTAGAAGAATACATCCACCTGTGATTATGATGACTCTGAAGAAATCACTGAAGAAATTACTATTGAAAGTAAGGATGAAGAAAGTCTAAGTAGTGAAGTTTGTAAAATATCGTCACTGCAGAAACAACTTGAGAATGCAATTCCTTCAATTATACTCATGTTGAGAAGCAGAATGAATAAAGTTCCACATTGCTAAAAAAAGATTTCGTTTATTTAAATAATTATAATAAAAAATGACAGACAATTTAAATATTCTATATCGCGCATTATTAACATATATTAACCTATCTGGACTGCAACAGAGCGCATATTTTTAATTGCTGGTCTAACCAAGACAAAAATTAGAACTCGACTCAATTTCGAACAACATTTAATGCAATAATTTTTCTAAAATATGCGTTTTTAAAAATGAATCAATAACATTAAATTTATGATTAATTCTATTTTTTATTGTTATTTTATGATTTGTTACTATTTTTGTTATTTTGTGACTATGTATATCTATATGAATTAATATAGATAATGATATACGAAAAATATGCATAAATGAATTAAATACCGCAAAATAAAAAAACATGTCTTATTATTTGTTTTAATTATCCGGATATCCGGATTATCCGGATAATTTATTTTTTATGTATTCGATATCCGGATAATCAAATAGGTCGGATATTTAGAAACCCTACTTTGAACCAATACAACTCAAATCTAGGTGCGTTTTTTTTTTTTCAAAAAACCAACAGTCCAGATTGTAGTTTATTTATATATTAACATTTTTAGAAAAATTAACAAACTCGCCTGAATGCGATCATACTCAAGCTAACCAACGCTGCGAAACCAATTTTATTCAGTGAAGTGACAGATATGCTAAATTTAACTTAACTGAGGATGCTGAAACTGGGCCAAAGTGTACTAATTCAGATAACATGTGAGAATTTAAATGAAATATTGATTGAATTTACGCTGATCTTAAAGTTAAGATTCACCAATGATACCTAGTTTTAGCATATAGTCTTTCAATTTCAAAAACAGTCAAAAATTCTTGTTTAATTGTTTATTAAGTTAATTAGGATCTGCAAATTTACCGACATTTTAATAGGGATTGCAATCCCGGGATTTTTCGCCTCACGAATTCCGGGATTCGTCATGGAAAAAAATCCCGGGATTGCAATCCCTACATTTTAAATTACAGTTAACCGGTAATTTACCGGTTATTTACCGAAATTATAAGCTTTGTTCAAATTTTTTAAACTATTAGTTTAAGCAAACTATTTATAACTAAAATTGGCGTGTGATAATAAATAATAACACTTTTAAAGAAGAAAATTTAAAAATAATTTATATCTTGAAATTTTTCAAGGTTTTGGTTATTAAAATATTGGCGTAAGAAACGTTGTCTCTAAAGTGTTATCTATCATTCAAGTTCGACCGTAGTTTAATACAAATTAGACCAGCTGCTGCAAACATATTTTTTTTTTTTTTTTAATAAAATGTGTTGTGTAGTAGGAATTACAATATGTATCACAATAACACATAAAAACCTTTTAAGACCAAGGTCCCACAACAACATACGTTCAAAGGTGTTGATGGACGTAAATCTTCCTTTTTTTGTTTTTTTTATATTTTTTGTTAATGAATGAATAACTAAACAAAAAATCCTATCAGTGACAAAATATGACATAGGCCAATATTTTATGATAGAATAGAGAAAATAAAAGTAAATTAAAAAGTAAATAGCAAATTTTTACAAAAATTTGCTGGAACAAAACAAAAATGTAGTTGCCAATAATCCAGCCGGTTGCATATTCCTTGATCCTGTAACGCACTATCTTTCTTAAAGATTAAAGCCCACACGTAGTTATATGAAGGCTCATTTCCTTGAGAAAGCAATAGCGTCTCATCATCAAGGATTATTTCACAGCTAAGATTGAGGGTGCTACCGTTGACTGAATGCAGTTCATCCGCCACCACCCCTAAGATGTCACCTTGGCTAATGATATCTCACTGCTATTGCCAGTGGTATGTGATATCTCACGTTAACTCATATGTCAATAGGAGGGACTGGAGTACGCGGGGTTGTCACACCCGTAGATCAAAAATAAAAAAAAAAAAAAATTTCAAAACAAAAAAAACTGATCCCTCCATGCGGATTTATCATATGCTTGAATTTGACACTTGTTGTTCGTTATGGTAACTAATTTATTTTCTGAAAGCTTTCTGTAAACATTTGCCACGAATGTTTTGTTCTTGAAAAAAGTCAATTTAATTTTTAATAATATTTGTGAATGCCTTACGTCTTTCTGCAGTATTGGTTTCCACAAAATGTTTATTCATTTTCTGTTCATTTGTACTTTGCAGCTCTTTTTTTATTGTTAATTCTGATAATGCTAATATGGACGCAGTTAATCGATCACTAAAAGAGGATACTTCTGAATATGAGCTTCCGGTTTCAGATCAATCATTTACAGTCAAGCGTTCAATTAATTCAAATTTTTTTTTATCAATAGCATTTTTGTTTTATTAAATATTTCAGAGAATCCGTTGCATACTTTAATGGCATTTAAATCATGGAGATGGTGCAAAATATTCGAAAAATATATGTCTTCTCTTTGAAACGTACATATAACGAGAACTCCTTTAAGTTCTTTACTTATGAATGTTTTTTGTGCTCTAAGTTCATCTTACATAAATGTTATTGTTATATCAGAAGCATATAGATTTACATCGTATTGACAATGTCTTTACAGCAACTTATATTGGGTGCCTGAGCTTATTACCTTTCTTTTGCAAATTTTGCATTGAAGTGTTTGTTGTGATAAAAAAAATTAATAATAATTAAAAACAAAAATGGAAAACAAATGTGTGGAATGTGGCACAGTATATTTTGTGCAATATTTCAGGTATAACGGATGTAATAATATTGTGGATTATAAATGTGCTGGATTAAGAAGTAAAGCAACATATGATGTAATTGCTCAGTTAAAAAATTTTAAATTTTCCTGTAATAATTGTAATGATTTTATCAATCTCAAATGAACATATTTTCAAAATTATATGATCCAATGTCTAACATTGAAGTAAATATTTCACAAATGTATAATGGTCTTAAACCAGTTGTAAATGCTAAAACATTAATGAATAATAATGTTAATACCGATAATCAATTAACAGAAAATGAACCTACTACGTACACAAATCTAATACGTCATCAAATAATATAAACAAAATTAATAGTTTAAAAACTAGTGATACTTCAAAGTGTAATGATCTAGAAAAACAACAATTTGAACATTTGGACAATAGTGATTACTCAAATAAAATCATAAATAAAAAAACAAAACAAAAAAATAATAACAACATTAACAAGATAACTGACAAAACTGTAGAATTAGCCGTTAAAATATTACCTACAAAGATGAATGAAAATATTGTAATTGGAACTGGTAATATAAGTTCTTCTATAAGTACTGTATCCCGTCGGAAATGGATATTCGTATCAAGAATAAAACCTGACGTGAGTGACGAAGATTTTAATAATTTTGCTAAAAATGATATTGGAATTACTGATGCTAAATGTTTTGGAATTAAACAAAACATTAAAAATGGTGAAGCTCCAAATAATATATCTTATAAGATTAGTGTATCTGAATCAATGTTTTCCGCTGCTATGAAAGCTGAATCTTGGTCGGAAGGACTGTTTATAAAAGAATTTGATAATAAGCAAACAAATTTTCACAACACACGATACCTGCCTCGTTGGACGTAAATGATGCTTATGACGGTACTAAATCAATTAACAATAACTTTATATATTTTCAAAATGTTCGCGGCATCTCACGAAATCATCAGTATTTTTACGATTTTTGTGCTCAACAATGTATCCAGTCTATGTTATTATTGAAACCAATTTAAATAGAAGGCTATTAATAATGCTGAATATTTTCCTGGTGAATATAATGTTTTTAGATGTGATTGGTCGGAAGCAAATAGCTCCAAATCAAAAGGAGGCGGCTTACTTATTTTTTTTTTTTAGTAAAAAGTGTTGTGTAGTAGGAATTACAAAATGTGTCACAACAACACATAGATACCTTTTAAGACCTTATAGGTCCCACAACAACATGCATCTTGAGGTGTTAGTGGACGCTTTTTTTAAATCTTTGTGGATTGAAGGCACTCGAGACTATTGATTCGGGCAAAGCATTCCATTTGTACGATGTATGCACAAAGATATTCCTTTGCATTTTGTTACTGTGGAAGTGAGTAATCCCGACAGTTTGACTATTTGCACAAACAGATTGAGGAGTTGAACGAGGAAAAGAATACGTGTGAGGCATTATAGATCTGTTTCATTCGAACACTGCTGGTCACCATATTTATAAAAAACAACGAGATCAGCAACAGTGCGACGATGTTGTAGGGAATCAATATTTAATGTTAAATTTCAATGACCAACAATTCGTATAGTAATTGCTGTGCATTCCTCAATAAGAAGTTCATTAATTGCTACAGATTTATCAGTAGAACTATTGTGTCTAAAGCTTAATATTTCCAAAAGAAATTTTTATATTTTTGGTAAGTATATTCCACCTACATCACCTGTTGATGTTTCTGCGAAATGCTGCGATACCATAAATGGGATAAATTCAAAACTAAATTTTAATGGCGCTGCGTTAATTCTTGATTTTAATTTACCTAAAGTAAATTGTACATTTGATGATGAAACAAATTGTGCTATTTCACATAATGTAAACAGTGAAATTGAATGTATGTGTATTGATTCAATGTTATCAAATGGGCTCGTTCAATTTAATAAAACTAGTAATTAATTTGGAAGATATTTGGATTTATTCTTTAGCGATACTATAAATATGTTTGATGCAACTGAATCACTTCTCCCATATGCAGTTTATAATGTTAATCATAAGGCTATGGATATATATGTATAAGCAATTTTGAATTTATAAACTCGTCTCATGTATTAGATAATAATAGTTTTAGTTTAGAATTTTTTGATTTTGATCGTGCCGATATTGATGGTCTGAACTCGTACTTTGCTTCTATTGACTGGAGTTCAAATTTTACTCAAACAAATTTGGATATTGATGTCTCTAAATTTTATGAAATTTTATTTCTAGGTTTTGATATATATGTTCCAATTTCTATGAAACATGCAAATTTATCAAATCCTCCTTGGTTTGATAAGTATTTAATAAATTTCAAAAATAGGAAAGAGAAACTATATGAAAAATGGAAATTTTCCAATGATCCAGCAGTTAAATCGAATTTTCTAAGATTATCTTCGGAATTTGATGAATATCATCTGAATGCATATAAAGCCTACACACGGAAAATAGAAAAAAACTTGTCTAATAATCCTAACTACTTGTGGAAATATGTTGCTTCCAAACAAAATATAGCTGGCGTTCCATCTACTATGTCTTTCAATGGCTCTAATTGCAATTGCAATCCTGACATTGCAAACCTTTTTGCATCTTATCTTCAAAGTGTGTACAAAATTGACAGTGGAGATGGAAGGAATCTAAATTTTCAAAGTAAAAAAAAAATTTAATAGCATTATATATTCTCCCATAATTTCACCATTATTTCAAAATGGCTATTCAATCATTAAAATCATTCAAAGGACGATCTGGTCCGGATGGAATTCTAGCTAAGCTTTTGAAAAAATGCGATTTGGTTTTATCTGAACCTTTATCACTATTATTCCACTTATCATTAGCAGTTTGGGTTTTATCAGACATATGGAAGTCCTCACATATTGTTCCAATCTTTAAAGCAGGTAGGAGAGATGAGGTCTCAAATTATAGAGGCATTTCCATTTTATCAGCTATTCCAAAATTATTTGAATCTATCATTTGTGATTACATGTATTTTAATTTAAAAACATATATTGCAGATGGGCAGCATGGTTTTTTTCGTGGTCGCTCCACTATCTCTAATCTTGTTCAATTTTCTAAATTGGCTATCAATGCTATTGAGTCTAATAATCAGTTGGATGTAATCTATACTGATTTTAGTAAAGCTTTCGACTCAATTAATCACCATATTGTTTTGAAAAAGCTAAAAAACTTTGGTATTCATGAATCCATAATTAATTGGCTCAATCGTTAATGACTGTTTGTCTAAGCCAATTAATGTATACTCAGGTGTTGCTCAAAGCTCACACGTTGGACCATTAATATTTATTTTGTTTTTAAATGACATACCTGAAGTCTTACATTACTCGCAATGCCTAATATATGCCAATGATTTAAAAATATTCTATCAGATTGAATCTTTGAATGATACAGTAAAACTACAGACTGATATTAACGCAATAAATGCGTGGTGTGAAAAAAACTTATTATTCTTAAATTTAGCAAAATGCAAGTTTATCACCTTTCACCGCAAATCTTCTATCATATATATGGTGAATATAAAATAAAAAAAGAATCTTTAGATAAAGTATATGAAGTTAAGGACCTTGGAGTAATGTACGTTCCATCCTTCTCCTTTAATCGCCATATTGATAATATTATTGTAAAAGCACATTCAATGCTGGGGTTTTTAAAGAGGATCATGAATGATTTCAATAACCCAAGCGTTTTAATCTTATTGTACCAATCATTTGTTAGATCACAACTTGAGTATGCGTCTTGTGTGTGTGGAGTCCTTATTATGTAAAGTATATTAACAGAATTGAACGCATACAAAAATTATTTCTCTTATTTTTTGCTAGAAAGTTAGGGCAATTTGACCGTACCAAAAAATATTGGGAAAATGTTAGGGATTTGCCACCCTACATTGACAGATGTAAGGAAATACGTTTGGATTCCTTTGAGGTTCGTAGGCAACATGTTGGTGTAATATTTATTGCAGATATTATTGATGGTCATATTAATAGTCCTTTCCTACTGGAAAGTTTAAATATATATATTCCTAGTAAAGATTTAAGGAAACGACAATTTATGTCTATAAATGTACATAAAACAAATTATGGAACAAACCAACCGCTGAATAAAATGTCGGCAAATTGCAACAAATTAGCTGATGTATGTGACTTCGGTCTAAATAAGTACGAGATCAGACAATCAATTAAAGGAAAATATTTATAGGCATAACTTACTTTTTGTTTTTTTTTATTGACTATTGTATTGTATATGATTGATGTATTATTTTATTACATATTTTTGTATTTTTTTTTCTTTAAATTTTTCGTAATGACTAATCGTATGGAAATTGTATTCAAATTGATTATCTAAAATAAAATAAAATAAAATAAAAAAAAATAAGTTAAACAATTTCGCTGTCCGAAAAATTTAAATCAGATTCAATGGCGATTAAACTTATCCTAATTTCACTTTCAACTTTACAAAATCTGTTTAGTAATTGCAAAACGGCTGCTTGATCTTGAATTTAGAATCAAGGATGCTTGTTTCTTTCCCAACCTCTCCATGTTTTGGGGGGTTGTCTATTTTTATTGGTAATTTGCGAAACATCACAACTTTTCTAATTTTTGCTATCACGAAACTTATCTCGTCATGCTGAACATGAACAACATAAGATGGTACGGCAACTAATACTGCATAATCTTCTTCGTCTTCCAAAGGTCTATTTCTTCAAAAGATCTATTTCCCCTACATGAAATGTTTTATAGTCGATAGCTGAAGGAAAGAAACACAATTGACGATAAGCATTAATCAAAGATTCAACATTTTTCCTAACAGCAGCATCATCAGTCGTAATTGAACCAATGTTCTATTAAGTTTGAACATTTGAGCATGTTGGTCAGCGTTAAACATTTATCAGATGGCTAGAACCAGATTCCAAAAGCAGTATTTGCCATGAACGAACATCATGTATCTGCGTTTTATTACTTGCGGAAAACTGATAGAATATTAAGTAGGAATATTTCACCGTATCCTTTTAAGGGTTTCATCCTTGGATTTTTTCATGTTTTAAAATATGTTTGGTTAGGTCCAGTTTATGCTATTTTATTAAAAATTAATTAATTTTCTTCAGAATATTATAATTATTAATTTTTTAAATTAAATAAGCATAAATATAAGTTTGTTTAATTTTTACCGTGATATATCGGTTAACCGATTAATCGGTATTGCAACCCCTAAACCTAATGGTATCACTAACTGCTGTTGCACACAATCTCCTTTCTCCAAAATCTAACTTCATCTGGCTTCTCATTTTATTTACATTACAGATTTTAGCTTGCCAACCCCAAAACTTTTTGTTAATATTTCTTATAAATTAAAATATACAAAACGAATAACATTTTATTGATTTATCTCTTTAACTTTTTTTTTTTAAAAAGCAAATTAAAATGAGTTTCTTATTAATAAAATTTAAGATAAGCAAAACAAAAATTCAATTTTTGTTTATTTGCTTATGTGAATCGATTAAAAATTACAATAGAACATGAAATGTCAGTCACGTGTCGTTGCAATTAAATATGTTTTTTGGGTGTTATTGTTATCATAATTTAATTTTTCACTGAAATTGTCATAACAATATTTTGACGTTTTGCATTTTTATTGTATTTATAATTGTCAGAGCTTAATAATTGGAATATAGAAAACGTGTTTGTTTAAATGGGGGTGGTGAGACCGATTTGATTTTATAGTTTTATTAGAAAATGAGGTGTTGATTTTGTACGAATACAAATACAGTCTAACTGTTAAACTGATCGATCTATAAGTTCTATAACAATTTCACCTCAAGTTTACTTTATTCAGTGCATTACCACGTAAAAATTTTACCTGGTCAATTCATAAAAAAACATAATTCTTAATTTATAATCAAACCCACCTGTGGCTTTATTATGAAAGCAATTCATTAAGTTTATTTAAAATATTATATTTTTTATTTCGTTATTTCACTACCATTGTTATGACAAGTTAATCCACTAATCAGTAATATAAACATTTTTATAATTATTTTAACAAAAAACGAAAAGCAAAAAAAATTGTTACTTCCTTTCCCATATTTTTTGTTCAAACCTTTTCTTTTCTTGAACTCATGGGAATGGATTAACTTACTATTTACTTTTGGATTTCGTTTTGCTTTTTTTGCATTTCTTTGGATTAACTTCTGGGATTTAAACTTTTGTTCATATTTTGGGCAAATTTATTTTTTTTTTCTTAATAATAATAAGTATGAATTACAGATTAGAAGAAGTTAAGATGAATAAATAAATGTATGACTGAATAATAATAAGATTTAAATGGTTTTAGTTATTAGTGGGAATGAGGAAATTGTTGATTGATTAGTTTAAGATCGTGTTTAATTTGAGTTTGGAATAATGATGTGATTTTTGGCTAACATATCGTTTGAAATTTTGAGTTTTTTATTTTATGAAATATACGCAGTTGTACCCTTTCGTGCGGATAAAATCTTTACCCCTATAGGCTGACTTGCATCTAGAATCTTACTTTGAAAACATTAGAGACCTATAGATTAACTTGCGCTGAAGTTCAATGAAAAATCGTATGTTCGTGCATTTCTGGACTGTTATCCAATCATATTGGGTTGAACCATATTGATGAAGATGAATACAGGACCAGTGTGCAGTGTTCTACTACCTCATAAAAAATTACAACCTGTGAAGAACGACCATCATTTGGCCTATCTCGATTCCCTCTCTAAATTAAGAATCAAAACCATCTAAAATACAACTCCATATAAAAACAACTTACGTATATATTGAATTACTAGGGGGTATCACACAGCTGAAATTTTAAAACAAATATTTTTTCAAGCCTAAAATAAATTAAATCTAAAATAATACGTCTATCCACTCCGCAAACAAAGCATAAACTAATTACTAGTGATGAGCGGGTAGTAACTATTCGGTACTTTTTACTCGTTACTCTGACTACCCGAAAGTACCGATTACTCATAAAATAAAGTATTCGTTACTAATGTGATTTTCGATTCGCACGTCAGATCAGAAAAAATTGATTTTTTTTTTGATCTGACAGCAAATTTGTGTTTCATTGGTATGTCAGATCAAAAAAAAATTGATTTATTTTTGATCTGAGATCTGTTGTTCAAATCTGAGATTTTAACTAGATTTACCCCTCAGACATAGGCGTAACTAGGTAGGGGCCCAGAGGGCCGGCCCCCTCTAGACGAATTTTGGCCCCCCTAGAACACGAAGCTCGATAAGCATATAACAGTTAGGGAACTAAAGAATTTGCTGTTCAAAATTATTTCAAAACGTTAGCATCAATATTTAATTATATTGTTTGTTTTTTATTTGTGATATATGGAGGGTTCAGAATACAAGTGAACCAAGTCCATTTTTAATTTTTTGTTCAGGCAGAATTTCAGACATTTTGTTCAGGCATATGTTCAGGCATTTTGTCATTTGCTGGACCACATAAGGTTAAACAAATTTAATTTATAATTAAAAAAACGTTAATAGATAACTACAATCACGTAATAGTTTTTATTCAAAAACTTTTACCAAGTCATAGACCATTTTTAAAAAATCAATTCAATTTTTAAAAAATTATATCATAAACGATAATATAAACAGTTAATAGATAATTTTGATATAAAACTTTAACTTTAAACCTCTGTAACACAAAAAAGCACAAAATGGACTTAGTTCACTTGTATTCTGAGCCCTCCATATGATCATCTCGGTAGAAAAAACCACCTACCATTAAAGTATTAGAAATAAACCAAATCGAACTATTTATTGACAAGTATGAAAAAAAAATTTTACAGTTCATATCACTGATCTTTATTTCAATTTAATAAGTATTACCAATAATACTGCCACAAAAGTATCTACAAAATGGTCGCTTATCTTATCGGTTCACCATATTATCGAAGTTTAAAAGAGAAAACATTTTCTTTCCAACATGTGGCGTGTCAGATCAGATGTCAGAATTTCAAATGAATTCACAATTTCTGGAAAACTACTCCTTCCAATTTGTTCAACGAAAAACATCGCAATAAAAACAATATAGACTTCGTTTTAAAAAATACGGACTCATTTCTCCCTAGGACCTAAAACCACACCGAAACACCAACACTACTCGTAGTTTCAATTTTGTTTGTATCGACATTAGCAAATTGATGGCGTAATTTGAAGTCTGATGGATTTATTTCTGGAATTATCTGAATTCTGTATGGCTGAAAATGAAGATCGTTGTGCACAGTACTGCATTAAATGGTTGGGGGATTGTGTAATTGTAAACAATGTGATTACTGTAAACAATGAATTGTTATTTTTGGACTAATTTTTATTTTTTCAATAGCTTTGACACAGGGTGCCTCAAAATATGTTAAGAAATTTAGAGACTAGGAATATTGATTTTGTTTAATTTTTGTTTGTTTGAAAGTTACTAGGTAAGGATTTATAATTTATAATACAATTTATAATTTTATATGATTTGTTTCAATTTTAATTTGCCAAAAATGTCGGTTTTAAAAAGAACATTTTTTTCTTTTATTTTTATGATTTAATGATTTATTATTTACACAAACATATAATCTAAATATAAACATAAATAACTGCATTAAAATTGGTAGATGTAGTAGCAACGGCATCAAAAGTGGCACTAGACACCGTTGACTTCACCGTTCATATTCTATAGGTGACGGGTTACAGTGGCGTTAAGGGCAACTATATAACGGAAAGCAAGGGACTGAACTCGATCTTCTACAAGAAATGGAAGCTCTAAGCGGGTCGTTTACCCCTCTCAAACAACTAACTTATGACAGGGGTAAATGCGTAACCAATAGGGCGGTAGTCAAACAAAATTAGCTGCAAGATAAGCAGGTTAATCTTTCCCACACTAGACCTGCAGCGTTCCAAAGAACTTATTTCCATGAGTAGGCAGAATATTAGTTTATTGGTAAAGTCATCACTGGTTACTGAATCCGTGGATAGCACCCAAGTACTGATTAAAGGAGCTGTAAGGATGAGGATCAGGAGGAACCAGCGTTTCATCTACTTTACACGTGTCTAGCATTCGCCCTTTCTACGGAAAACTCTTTTGGAACGCACACATTTAAAACTCACAGACCTGGGTAATTATAAACTCACGCAGATACTTAGCTTCATGAAAAGCTCCAAATAGTTCGAGTCGGGGAACGAGGTTCTTTGGTATAACCTACAACCTACGTATTTTGGTCTTACTATGTCGTCCTGATGTTGTGTTTTTGGTGACAGTTACTGCATACTAATCTAACATAAATAACCTAGAAAAAAAATATAATTGATAGTAAATTTGAAAATAAACTTCAAATTAACACACCCTTTATGTATTAAAAGAAAGAAATAAAAACGGAAAATTTATTCATTATTTTACTCAGCAATTTTATGGGGCCAGGCCCACCCTTGAACTATTTTCTAGTTACGCCAATGCCCTCAGATCAATTCCCCTTCACTAATACAAATTAAAGTGAAATTTGACATATGTCAATTGTATTCTTTAATGTGAGATTTCAAATTTTAGATTAGTTTATTAATTGTAAATTAAATTTAATTAAATGAAATAAATAATTCTAAACTAAATAAAAGTGTGTAAAGTGCGTGAAGTGTGTAAAAAGTAGTTTACTATTATCAAAGCGCATGTCGCATATTTCATTTTTTTACCCATACAACAAAAATAGTAAAAACAGCTGATTTCTTGTTCGATTGGTCGCCAAAATCTAGATCTTTTTCGATCAAATCTGATTTTACCAATCGAAAACCACATAATAGTACCTATTAGATACAATACAAATACGATTTGTTTTTTCTTTATACAGAATGAAAGAAAGAATCGAAAAATAAAGTATTCGTTACTTTTTTTGGTTTTTTATTTTATACCAAATACATTTTTTGTTTTTTCCTTTGTGTTTGAGTGTGAAACAAATACTTTATTTGTACTTGCTATTTTTATAAGCAAGAAGAGCAACGATATATGTTTAAAATAACCTTAAAAAGTACATATTTTTATTCGAGATGCAAACAGCTGATATTTTGAAATGTCTTTTTCAGCTTTTTTTAATTAATTTAAATTTTAAAATAAATATTTAAGTTTGTTAGATTTCCAAAACCTAATTTAGTTAATAAATTAGATTTTGAGATTTTACTTGGATTGGAATGGAATATTCATTTATTTATCAGAAAAATTCAATATTTTTTTGTAAAAACTTAAAATTTATTTAAAATAAAAATAAAATAACCTTTATTTTAGTCAATTTAATTAATTTCAATAATGTATTTTACATACATCGTTGCCTCTTATTATCAAATGGGTTAATATTATCTAATGGGTATTGAGTACTGACAGTAAATAGTAATCATACAAAAGTAATCATATTATTTTAAATATGTACTGTATTTGGATTTCGGATATGATTACTTTGTAACGAATTAAAAGTAACGAGTATTTGCTTGAAAAGTAACGAGTACTCATGATTACTCAAAGTACCGAATCTGCACATCTCTGCTAATTGCTAAATTGAAATTTGAAAAGAAAATATAAAATACTAAATAGAAATTTAATAAATTTCTTTTTTGTTGCGTTTTTTATTTTTCTTCTTTCTCTACCGTATACTCTTCAGTCGTCTTTTCTATCGTATGGCTACGCTTTTTCATTTTTTGTGTATTATATATATAGATAGAATAGATAAGACAAAACCTTAGAACAAAATTAATGTTTTAACAACAGCTTACTGCGATCAATAATAATTCAGAATAAATCGATGGGTTACTGAGTTTACATATTACGTTAACAGGTTGGCACTAGATAGTAAAGACTACATTATCAATTTTTATTTTATATAAAAACCGTCAAAAAGTAACACGAGCGTATAGACACTTCTGCTTTTGATTATTTAAAAATCAAAAAATGAGCCTTAAAATTGAATTTAATTAATGTTCTAGTTGTAAATGTGATGTTCGTAGAAATAAAAAGAATTGTGTTAGAAATATGTACACTGAGAAAAAAATGTATGTAAAATCAACGAAAATCTCTGTTGATTCAACATACATTTCAATCGGTTTTGATCCTACAAATCGTTCGTTAAATTCAACAACTCATGTCTGTTGATTTAATTTTACCACCGATTTTCAAAGGACAGTAAGTAAATTTAACGAACATGTTTGTTGATAATTACGAACAAAACACACAATCTGACTGTTAAAATAACGTACACGTTTGTTGAAGTATTTTATCAAATTTATTAGTATTTTATCAAATATAAGAAGTATTTTATCAAATATATAGTAACAAACACCATTTACATCGGCCCAATATTAATCTGAAAAATAAAACTAGCAAAAATAATAACACGAATTTGTACTGATACTCTTTAAGAATTTTATTTATATTACAAAATAATAATGTAAATAAACTGTAATAATAATGGAACAAAATAATAACATACAAAATAATAATTAATAATAATGTTGATGGCCTAATATGTGTAAGTTAAGTGATTGCATAAAACATCCATAGTCCAGTGAAGTTTTGGAATTCTGATTTAAAATATATTATTACTAAATGTACTTCGTTTTCGCAAATTTTTTTTAACATTCTTTTTTAAAAACTAAATTCATATTTAATTTTATCTTATAATATTCTAATTAATTAATTAATTGAAAACGTTAAAATTTCTTAAATATTGCATTTAATTTACATAACACAATTCACTTTATAAATAACCTGACACATTTTATTTTAAAATTTGACCTAGTTTTATTTAACAGAATTTAATTTTTATACACTTTACTAACTCCATCAAAATTAACTAACAAATAATGAAAATGGCTACTATGCCCTGCATTCTGCAAATGGTTTCATTCTTTGTTTTCATATGTTTTATTCAACAACGAAAATCAACGTACAGTTCGTAAATGTCGTTAAAAATATTTAACAAACATGTTTGTTGAAAATTAAAAATTAACAGATATGTCTGTTGAAACCCTCTAATTCAAACAACATGTCGTTTAAATAAATTCAACAGACAAATGTTAGTTGAATTTTACCTACATATTTTTTTGAGTGTAGATGCAACAATTCTTGTAAATACAAATTGGTGACGTAAAAATAAAAAATTTATTCAAAGAAAATTTTTTGGTGAATAGTGAATAGTGGTGAAGAAGTTCAAATAAACTCAATTTTAAAAGGAATGATGATAATTATACACTTTTTATAAATATATTAAATTGTAAATCTATATGACCTTGCAATCCTGGGAATACGAAAACATGAAATAATGCTTAACGTCGATCATTGAAAAGGAAAATTAAAATAATCGAAAGAGTTGACGATTAATGTGGTGATAAAGAAAAACCTAGAACAAGTATAAATAATTACAAGACAAAAGATCAGTAAAAAAGTTCAAGCACCAAATAACTAAAAATGGATAGTGTAAGTTTGCAAATATTTTTTTGATTGTTATGCAATTATATAAGAGATCTCCCGCAATCAAAATTGGATTGTGAGAGAACCGGTATATAATTTACTGTCAATAAAGGTGCAAATATTTGCCATCAAGCCAATTTTTTTAGCCTTCGACATTTTCACTTTCCACCTCTAAGGCCAATCTAGACATTTTGTAATTTGATTGAAATTGGCACAAGTGCGTTGAACTTAGTAAAATTTGTAATTTTGAAGTAAAATTTCTTTAGGCGCGTTATGAGAATTTTGCAAGTAACCATTTGAACAGATATATAACCATATATATTCATTTCTATCATACTACAGTCTGATTTTGAATTTTAAACATATACATGCACACAATTCCAAAAAAACGAAAATAGAAATTTAAACAACAAAGAAATTAGAAGTAAAAAAAGGCAAACGAATATTATGTTCGGCAAGTTTGCGATACAATTCGATTATGTGTATTGTATTTGTTATACAATTATTCAGTACCGTACTAAATGTTATATGAGTTGGACGTGTCGTAATATTCGTAATATTTTATTGAGTTTCGTAATTTTTTAGATTTATATTTTGAATTGTTTTAGTTTTTATTTGGATTATTTAAATTGTATTCTATTTGGATTGATTTCGAGAGGGTCCCATAGTTTTCTATGATTTGAAAAATACCGTTTTTCAGAAAATAGGAAAAACCCGTATTTTTATGTATTTTAGGCGATTTCGTCAAAACATCTTAATCTGTTTGGATAGTTTGAGTTGTATTATATTGCTATAGATTTCGAAGTGGTCGTATATAATTCTCTATGACTGAAAATATGCCGTTTTTTGAAAAGTTTATTATTAAATAAAAATATTTGTGTTGATTAAATTTGTTTTGTTAAATAGAAAAATGTGTGCGTGTCAGTGGCGAAGCGTGCTTCTGAAACAAGGGTAAACATATTCAAAAGTTTTACTAATATGCCAGTAGAAACTAATTATAGTACATTAAGATAAAAGGACAGAAAGCTAAGGTTTTTGGACGTATGTGGAGTTTGCGAGTCAAAGCGCCCACATTAAGTTAAAAATGACTTACGTCCGTGCAAATTAAAAATTTTAAAAATTTTGAAATAAAAATATTTTGTACAAAAGATAAAGAATATTGTAGAAGAGATTAACAAAAACATTGTTTTAAGTTTTGGGGAGCGATTAATATTAAACATAAAATTCTTTGTAAAAGTTCAAAAAAACTTTTTCAAAATTCTAAAAATATTCCAAAAATTATAATAAAATCCAAAATTTAAACTTTTTCAACATTCCAAAAATTTTATAAAAATTATTAAAAAGTCAAAAATTGAAAATATTTTCAAAATTCCAAAATTAATGCAAGAAATATGTATAACACAATCAAAAATTCAAACTTTTCCTAGAACTCTTAAAATATTGCAATAATTATAACAAAATTAAAAATTCAAACTTTTCCCAAAATGCCAAAAATATTGCAAAAGTTATAACAAAATCAAAGATTGAAACTTTTTTCCAAATTCTAAAAATATTTCAAAAATTAATCCAAAATCAAAGATTCAAATTTATTTTCCAACTGTTCCTGTTATTCAGAAGTCGTGGAATCGAATCTGGAATCACACAAAAAATTGCTCAAGAAACATCTAACTAATAATTACAATTTTTGTCAAAAATGTTTCCCATAATATGTTTCTCAAAAAATTTGGAAACAAAATATATAAACAGATATAAAAAAATAGACATATACAAAACTGTCTATCCAAGAACGAACAAAAGTTGAAAATTTGTTGTTGTTGCTATTGCTTATTACAGTAGTCATAATTTGAAACGTCTATTGTGAGAAAAAGATTTTTGTTTGTTTGTATGAAACTCGGAAACGTTTGTATTAAAGTTTCAGGAACATAGCTGAATTGTTTTTGTTCTAATTATAATTATTGTATTAAAACTTAATGATTTTCTTTGAACGTTTGACAAAATAGTATTAAGTCGACATATGCGAACAATATGAAAATAAAGTTTCATATCTATATTATGTTTGGGTAGACTCTGTCTAGTGTGTCTATACCGACGCTTCGCCACTGGTGCGTGTAATCTTTGCACACGACTGAAACAAATTTCATTGGCTACTGTGGTAGGTATTAATAAAAAGATTAAATATAAAACAAATATGTCATATTGCAATTTAGAGCTGTATTGCTTGATAATATAATTTACAGCATGTGTAATAAAAAGCGATAATTACATAATGTATTACAAAGTCAATTCAATTATTATCATATAATTGAAATATGAAATTAGAGGTTTATGACCAATTCGCTAAATTTATTGAAAAACTGAATCAATTTTTGTACCAAATCTTGTTGTTAAATTAAGTGGACATGTTTTCATCGTGAAATTTAATTTGTAATACGTTGTAAGACTTTGTAAAACATGTAAATATTGCTTCCGATTTTAGTTGGCTAACAATTTTTATCAATTTGCAATAGTGATTTCGAATTTCGTTGAAGATATTCATAAGAACTTTCCACGTACTTTATTACGTTGAAGAATCTGTCACTTTTAAAGTTCAGCTGTTCAAAGTAGGCAAGTAGTTTAAGTTGGTCAGTACACCAATACAAAAACAAATCATAAACATAAAAAATATAATAATAACTAAAAAACAATCCAATATAGTTTTTTCTTTAAACTTCAATTTTTAAACGTCAAAATCTGTGCATGTAAAATAATCAAAATTGATTGATTTTCCTTGCAAATTTGGTTATTTTGATTGCAATTAAGTGTTTTAAAAGTGAATTTTTGAAAACAATAATTAATTAAATTGTTAATTGTATTTTTTATGTATTAGGGATACTAGAATAATTAAAACCGCATTAAAATATGGAAATCAACCTTCAGGTATATTATTATTCATTCATTTCGGTTTATTTACAAATTTTTTTTAACAAAATCTAACAGTATCAAATATATATACAATCATAAAATAGTTAGTTTTTGTAAAAAATTTTTGTAAATAAACCGAAATAAATGAATAATAATCATAATAATAATATACCTGAAGGTTGATTTAATTTCCATATTTTGATGCGATTTTAATTATTTCAGTATCCCTAATGCATTAAAAACTTAAGAGCACAACACAATTAACAATTTAATTAATTATTGTTTTCAAAAATTCACTTTTAAAACACTTTTAATTGCAATAAAAATAACCAAATTTGCAAGTAAAATCAATCAATTTTGATTATTTTACATGCACAAATTAAAACAGCTGGTTTGCGCTGTCAAAATATTTTCGGGGAAAACTTTATATGCAGTAGACTGACCATAAATAACATCAAAACAAACATCCTATACCTACTTGAACTATAAAAGAAACAATACCAACCACAAAAAACATGAAAAAATAACTTTAATCATAATTATCCTACAAATCCTCTTATTTCCATTTTTTCCGTTTGATTAAACTAAAATGAAAAATATATAAAGTAAAATTTGCAAGAAATTGAAAGAAATCCTTTTTCCCACGCAGTTAAAAAAAAGTAGAAAACGTAGCATAGTTTGCAAGGATCGGTTTTTCAAGTACGATCAAAATTTTTTAAAAATATATAATCACTGAATTGAATATTATTTATAATTTTTATTTACAAATAATAAAATTATAGGAAATTCCAATATTAACATTTAACAGCCACCCTGCTGTTATCATAAAAAAAAGATATTCATAAAAAATATGATTATGATGTTATTTTAAGGAGTTTGTAAGGGTGGGTTATGTTTTTATTGTTAAAAATTCATTCAATGTGTTGAAATCATATCTATTGTTATGACTTGAATGAGTGACTGTAAAATAATAATAATATAAATTTAAACCCCTCCGATCCGACGGTATAGTTTTCTTCGAAGTTTTGATTATATTTCAGTTTTTCTATAGTTTTATGCATCATTTAGTTGTTGATGATCTTTCGCTTCCTGTAGATATTTCGTTCAACCTCATTCACCCCTATTTTATGTTCATTGAATTTTAACTAACGAAAACACATTCTTTTTTAATAATCGGTTCTATTCTTTGGGCTTTAATAAGAAATTAAGGTATTTTTACGAAATTGTAAGGAATTGAAGTTTTTTTAAGTAATTTGTGGTGGGTGATTTTATTGTGTGTAATTGGAAATATGTTTTTTAACCCTTTTGTTAACAGTCAAATTAAAAATTAATTTGATCAAATTTTATTGTTTGTTGGATAAAGAACTTAAATTTGTCGCCTTTCAAGACAATGCACATCAATAAAATGAGTTAATACAGGGATTTACGAATTTCATTTTTGAACAGAGGTGGGTTGTTTGGTGACCCTTGTCCACTTTTGAAAATCAGCTTTGACTTAATATACCACCACGCGTTTACTGTTGACGAGAATTTTGAATAAAATCCAGTAGAAACATCACAATAGTTTTAACAAAAGTCCAAACAAAATTACACAGAATTTGAAATACACTGCATCTTAGAAATGACTCATGACTTGATGCACATACTCACAGTGGATCGAGGTATGGAGAGGGGAGGGATGGGGGGTATTATTTAAAAAAATCAATTTGATTTTTGTGTTTTTTTTATAATTAAAAAAGTTTTAAAGTTTGTCTTAACAGTACATATTTTTAATGGCCCAGTCTTGGTTGTCAGTACTCGGCCATTGCTGCAATACTCTTCATCATTATTGATCTGTTAATGGACCACCTGTGCAACCTTGCATGATCCATTGCTTTTTTTTCTCTGGCCATGAATCTGCCATGGTAGCCAACATCCATCCAGTAAAGTATCCAGTAAAAGTATGTTAATGGCTGAGTCATGGTTGCCAATGCTCGGCCATTGTTGCATTACTGGTCGCCAGTAATGACCCATTTCTGGGCCAGTTGTACAACCGTAGTATGGGCAATTATAGTGGCTTTTTTTTTGGTACGCAAATGGCAACAATTTACCCAGCTAGCAATTTTTGTCAAATTCACGTGAAATCAACGTTAAGTACGTGCAGTAAAATTCACGTAACTATGTAAACAATTGAGTAAAGTTTACCGTATTTTCACTTCAAATGGAAATAAAACTGTCACATAAAACACGTGAGTGGCACTTAGTTTTCTTTTAAACAATTTTACGTATAGGGAAGTTAGCTGGTTACATAAAACACGTGAACAATACGTAATTTTTACGTGAAGAAGTTAACTTATTTAACGAAAATGTTTGAATTTACTAGTTAGTACGACCGAGCGAGTACGACATTAGCTAGTATTTTATATGCAGTGTTCAACAGTGCGATTCCACGATGATTCGCACACTTTAGGCGGTCACCTTTTTTATGTAGCGGAACAATGAGAGCTGTTTTCCATTCAGCAGGTAGTTCTTCTTGGTCCCAGATTGCAAGAATCAGATCATATATACGTGAGACCAGAGCTGCTCCTCCATTCTTAAATAGTTCTGCAGGGATTCCATCGATACCTGGTGATTTGCCATTTTTTAATTTTGATGGCAGCTTCCACTTCTTCTATTGTTGGGTAAGGGAAAAAATCTCCTCACTTGACGGAGCAATTGCTCTAATAGGATGAACTTCATTCGTCCTATTCAGTGGGTCTTGAAAGTGGGATCGCCATACTGCCAGCACATCACGTTCACTTGTTGTAAGCTCGTTGTTTCCATTTTTGATGGCTGTAGATCTTGGGTGGAAATCTTTGGTCAGATTCCGTGCATTGGCAAAGCACTCTTTCGTATTTCCATTAGCCGCATATTGGTTGATGTTTTCGATACAGCTCTTCATGTGTTCGCGTTTCTTTTTCCCTAGGAGTTTTGCTGAGGCTTTTCTGGCGTATAGATAATCAGTTTGGGAGCTTCGGGTGTTTCTTGTTAACCATTTTTCTCGCAGTTTTTGTTTGTGCTCAATGCTTTCGCGGCACTCGTTATCAAACCATTCGTTACGTGATTTCGGTGGTCGTTTTCCGATTGTAGTTTGTGCTGCGGATATGATGGTTGATTGAAGCGTTTGCCATTCTTCTTGTATGTTTAATGGCATCTCAGAAGGGATGTCATGCTCTTCTATGCTTTGGGTTACTATTTCCTGATATCAATTCAGTGTTTCCATGTGTTTAAATGCTTCGACATTCCAGCTCACGGTCTTTTTTGCTTGTCTATTAAATGTTGCTGATAATTTGCACTTGTACTTAAAGATGACAAGCATATGATCGGTGTCCATATCAGCACCTCTGTATGATCGAACGTCAGTTACACTTGTAGAGTGTCTCTTAGAAATCATGACATGATCGATTTGATTTTCAGTTCTTCCATTGTTTGATTTCCACGTTGCTTTGTGGATTCTCTTATGAGGAAAGAAAGTGCTAGAAATTACTAGGTCATAAATCATAGCCAGTTCCGCTGTGCGCAAGTCGTTATTGTTACTAGTATGCTGCAAGCTGTTAGGGCCGACATGTGTTTTAAGTTCTGCACTTCTACTAATTTGCGCATTGAAGTTACCTACCACGATTTTTATTGATGACTTCTTCGAGTTCTAGGAAGAACAGGTCTTTAATGTCATCTGCTTTGTCTTCAGTAGGTGCATGAACATTGATGATCGTAACATTAAATTTTTGCGTACGGAGTCTCATTGTGCATATCCGCATATTAATTGGGCAAAAGTCGATAACATGTTGATTCACGCACCGATGTATGAGAAACCCAAATTCTCCTCCGTTTGCGTGACCGCAATAGTAGAGAGTGTATTCCTTGGCTGTTCCGTGGATTCCACTCCCTGGCCATCTTAGTTCTTGAAACGCCACTATATCTAGTGTACAGCTATCGATTTGGTTTGTAAGTTTTAGTAGATCTCCTGGTCTTCTAAGGCTTAGCACATTCCAGGTTCCCATTTTTAAATCGTATTCCGGGTACAGTTTCCGAGGTCGTTCCAATAATGAATCCGAGATAATCCGAGGCCAGTGTACAGTATTCATGACAAATAATTTTTTACAAAAATGGGGTGTTAGCCCTTCGCCCAACCCAAATTTTCGTTAATGGGTTCGTCCTGCATCTTGAGGTCATTAGAAACAACCTTTTTACTTGTTTATATAGCGAGCCGCTTGATCCAAGACCGACGTCCGCTAAAAACCGCCCCTAACATGGAGAACAGACGCTTGCTACACGTTTATATAGCGAGCCGCTTGATCCAAGACAGACGCCTGCTCCAAGCCGCCCCTAACATGGAGAACATACGCTTGAGTTGCATTGGTTTTGTGGCGCCAATGACTCGCCATGGTGCAGAATCATTGAGTATAAGCAGTATTTACTCTGCCCCTCTCAACTACACCAACCTAATTCTGTTAGCGATACCCAGGTAGCACGGCGTGGACGTAGAATTTTGGATTTCACTACCCTTAACCCTACCCGTTAACGCCAGTGCCCCTAATGTATAAAATTGGCTTGTAATATCGCACTGCTATTGCTTGTGGTATGTGATGTCTCACGTTAATTGTCAATAGCACGGACTGGATGGACTACGTGGGGTGGTTGTCATGCCCTTAGATCAAAATTTAAAAATATTGCAAATTCAACAAAAATGGATCTCTCCATCTCCAAATTGAATTCATAGCTAAACCGCTGCAGAAGAAGTTATATTATCGTTTCACTCAGAAATTGTTTTCTCTCCAGCTATGTCCTTTTTTGAAATTCTGAAAATACTAACACTTACTCATGACGTTGAACCCATTTAGTTGGACACCATTTTGAAAGCGTGTTCTGAAGATTCATAAATTGAATCTGTTAGAATCTGTGCCCTCTGAAAACGACCACTCATTGTCGAAGCTCTATCATAAGCCTGACCAACCATGAATTTTTTTTTTTTAATAAAATGTGTTGTGTAGTAGGAATTACAATATGTGTCACAATAATACATAAAAATTTAATGCCAAAAATCCCATATAATGTAAAAACATTTCCATTATATGGAGTCTAATGACAGTGGAAAAATTCAACTTAAGTAAAATAAATAAGTGATGAAGAAGTTTCAACTTTGAAATTGTCATCATCTCAACGGCGTAATCGATAGCGTGTCTGCCCAAGGATTCGAGCTGGGCACTGACGAGGGTAGGTTCGAATCCGATCCGAAACACGAAAAATGTGAATTGGAGTTTTTTTCTGAAAAACTTCAAACCATACCTTTGAATTGAAAAAATTCCAATTACTTCTTTACTTACTTGAGTTTAATTGATCTCAAAAATCTAAAATACATAAAAACCTTTTAAGACCGAGGTCCCACAACAACATACGTTCAAAGGTGTTGATGGACGTAAATCTTTCTTTTTTTTGTATTTTTGTATCTTTTGTTAAAGAATGGATAACTAAACAATAAATCCTATCACTGACAAAATATGACATAGGCCAATATTTTGTGATAGAATAGAGAAAATAAAAGTAAATTAAAAAAAATATAGCAAGTTTTTACAAAAATTTGCTGAAACAAAACAAAAATGTAGTTGCCAATAATCCAGCCGGTTGCATATTCCTTGATCCTGTGACACACTGTCTTTCTCTATGATTAAAGCCACACATAGTTATATGAAGGCTCGGTTCTTCGAAGAAGCAATAGTGTCTCATCATCAAGGACTATTTCACAGCTAAGATTGAGGGTGCTACCGTTGACTGAATACGTTTCATCCGCCACCACCCCTAAGATGTCACCTTGGCTAGTGATATCTCACTGCTATTGTCAGTGGTATGTGATATCTCACGTTAACTCATATGTCAATAGCAGGAACTGGAGTACGCGGGATTGTCACACCCGTAGATCAAAAATAAAAAAAAATTTTAAAAACAATAAAAACTGATCCCTACATGCCTCCATGCAATTCAATTCCCAAATTACGAATAGTCTCCATTAAAATATTTACAAAGCTCTTGCCAGTAAGGCGTATAAGCTGGAAAAAGTCATCTCTTATGTTACATGTGTCCGCTTCAATATATCCGCAACACAATGAAAATTGTTCTATACTAGCACTAGTCTTATCAGCCAAAACAGAACATAATTTTGCAGAATTTAATTTGGTAACAATTGAGCGAAGAACTATTTTGTTGCAGGCACTAGTTATTTCGTTCTGAATTTTCAGATTTAGATAAATTGAATTTTTTCCTGAAACCTCTAAGTGGTTTTAAGTTTCATCATTTTTTTGTTTCATCATTAGAATGCAAATTCAATAAAAGCGTATATTAAAATAATTTTTTAACCGTTCGAAGACAGTAACATATAGGGGGTTAAACCTCCCTTACCCACTTTCCCATCCCTGCGTATGCCACTGTATACTCACAACTTAATATACAAGACTTTTTGATTCCATTTTATTTCATATACCTACACATCAATTGTTGTTTTTAATTTGTGTCCAAAGTTTAACTATGTATGGCAGATTTGTTTTATCATCCTTTTCTAACGGTAAGCTATCCGAGTTACATTCATAGTGTAAGATGAGCTTCATAGCTCAAAAGGAAGTCACAAAGTTTGAAATGAATTTAACGATGAAGTGATAAATACATATCACTTTGCTGATGATGTTGAAATTCGTTCAAAAAAGATAATTATTTTTTTTGTGCCTTCTATATGTTCCACGTAGGCTGTCAAAGTGTACCCTCACTTGTATTAATTTCATCAATTCACTCAATTTTATGGTTGAGTTTCTCTTGAAGGCTCCATTCAAACGATTAGTTTTATATCAGCCCAAATTTTTAATGGGTGATCAGCCCAAAGTATCAACTACATATATTAGTTGACTATTGGTTAGTTTGAAAAGTGAAAACCGGTGAGTTGATGGTTAATAATGTTTTTGCTTTAAAACTCTTCGACTTAGATGGAATTCGAACGCCGGGCCTCCGAGTTCGAAGTCCAGCGAACTACCTCTAGGCCAATCAACACAACACATTCGTAGAACGCTTAGCTTGACTGTTTTGCAAACTCCTAAATAAATATCCCAGATCCAGTTTTCAGGAATCAATAATTTCGAACCCGAAAATTTTATGTACTGAATAATTTCAAACATAGATGCCGATAAAATAAAAAATTTGGAACCCGATCATTTTCGTTTTTTTTGAAACTTCAATATCGTTAAGATAATAAAAAATTTGATGTTTTGACCTTTTTATTTGTTTCCTAGTTTTTAAAGTGTGCAGGTTTGTTATTGAGCAAGAAATTCAAATTAATAAAAGGTAAATTTTTAACTAAACTTTTTTGACAGATCCATGGTCCGCCAACCAAAAAATCTGATCAATTTAATTTATGCCGGAACTGGTCCGCGGCTTAAATATCCGTCAACTTTAGAAGGATCTTGTACCATTAACACAATCATCTGGTCCGACGACTGACTTAGTCCGCGGATCTTTACAGTGAACAATTTAATGTTAGTGGAGAACGGCGGATCAAATCACGGGATCGATCCGACGAACGAAGTATATATGTGAATAGGTTTTATCGTGTATGGCTAGCTATTAAGGTAGCTGCCAATATGATTTCATATTTCTTTTATGACGTGAAAATACCGTTTTTCTGAAAATGATAAAAACTGTATGTTTTATATACTGTTTCTTCGAAACAGCTAAATCTATTTGAATGGATTAGGCTGTATTATATTGGTATAGATGTCAAGTTAGTCTTATATGTAATTTTCTATGATAGGAAATATGGCATTTTTGCAAAAAATCAAAGTCATGATTACTTACTAGATTGTCATCGATAAATGCTTTCCATGGATTTTATGTTACTCCTTTAAAAACGATTTCTTAGCTAAAATTTGCTTTCACGATTTTGCACTAAAAATGAAAAAATATACAAATTTCAAAAAAAAAAAAACAAAATAACACATAAAAGTGAAAAACAACTCAATTGTAGTTTTTAGAGACAAAAATAGGTCTAACTTTTAATTTATTTAATTTAATTATACCTTTCCGATAAGTATTTCATCATTCTTTTTTCAAACACAGGCAATATTGATTGACGACCGAGCATTCGTCGAATTATTGACCCAAGCAAGTTGTCATTAGCTCAGCATGCGTACAGTTTTACAGATGCTTTGACGAAACTATGCATTAAAAACCCACTGTTGGTATATTCTACCGTACTAGTTCAACAAAATCAATTTTAGGCACTCAGCTAAAGTTCAATACAATTAACAAAACGTTTTGTCAATTGTACTAAATTTTTGTTGATGGTACAAAATTGATTATGTTGAATAATTAATATAGGATGTATAGAATACATCTACAAATTTCATTCGGTGTAGGTGTTGAATAATCCTTAGCAGTATTAAATATTGATTGCACGGATGCAAATTATACTAATTAAAGCCATCTAAAAAGGAAGTTAGGAGCTTGTAACATAATTCGATCTTTGTATCGAAAAAAATATAATATTCGAACTACGGGAAAACCTGAATCTACGTCAAACGAAACGCATTGGAAATTTTATAAAATAAAAAACAATTTATACCAACTAAAATTTAAATATTAATTAATATAAAACATTTTTATTACAGTAAAATTATTAATAACTTTAATGTTTGATTAAAATTTACATAATAATTTGACGATTGGACATATTGATCACTTATATACAGTCAGACTCTCCATCTCTTGCTTTTATTCCATTACCTCTCCCATCGCACACAAATTTAAAATTTTCCCGTATCATCTCAATGTAAAATCCAAGTCAAACCAAAATAATTAGAGAAAACATCTCCTCTACCACTGCAGTCAAAAATTCTACGTTTTAAATTTAACCGTACCCTATTTACACATAATATCATGACTAAGCGTCACATAACATAAATCTTATTATTTATGTAGAAAAAATTATTATCAAGTGACATTGAGTGACGCAGCAAAGCAATTAACTAAAAAAATGTATTTGTTTGTTTAAATTTAAAAGCCGGTACCTAAACAAATTAGCAAATTATTAGTGAATTTCCTAAATAAAATCATATGGTAGACTGCACTTTCTAGTGTAATCAACTTAAAATCAATAGAAAGTGACCAGAACAGCTTCCTTGTTCACGTGTGGGGCACTGTTAACAACTCTCACTCAGGCGATAGAAGTTTTTTTGCACCCTGTGTTTTCGACTTAGTTTCAAAAATGTGTATTTTGTTTCTCTCTCCTTGTGAAATGTCTCAAAATATTGAATCATTTCTTAGTCAATGAAATGATTTTAAATTTCAGACAAAAGTCGAGTTTTGTGCTGGATCATAAAAGTATTGTCTTTTATTTGTCTACGTTAAGCAAAATTTAAACCAACAAATATCAATCAAAATCAGAAGCCGACGACGTTGAATTCATAAAATTATTCGAATTTATTTCTCTAAATCAATTTGATTTTTGTGTTTAGATAATTCTTATTAAATAAACATTTGATTTATTTTCTAACTATATTTAGCAGACAATCAGTAGCTAAGTCGTTTATTAATTTAACTAAAAAATTGTATGTACGTACATGAAATTATATTTAAGATTTTTTTTTACATTATGTACCTTAAAAAAATAAAACTTGTTTTATTTTCATATTTCTTAAGACGATGAATTTTGATTTTATTTTTTTATAAAAACAAATAAATGAAAATTTACAAAGAGATATCGTTAAGATGACTTTTAAGTTCTTCAATGGTGATATAACTATATAAAAACACCATCGATTTTTTTAAAATTTTTGTATGTTTATTTTTATTAAGATTAAAATAAATAAAATTAAGAAAATCGAAAAATTCAGAAAAAAATTTTTTTCATTATTTTATTATTATTTATATAAGATTTTAAGTCTTAAATAAACTTATGATTTATGAAAATATAAATTGTTTTCATTATGAGATTGAAACTTTTTGTTGTTGTTGTTGTTATTGTTGTCGTAAATATACTTGAATTGATGATTGAAAATTGAAATACATCTTGACGTTACTTGTGTTTCAGTTGGAATATTGAAAGCTTGTTAACTTTCAAATTAGCGAAACGTCTTTAAAATGAAAAGAAATTGTAAATTGGATCGAATTGAATTATGTGTAATATGTGTAATGTATTATGCATGTTCACTTATTAGAAATTTTATGAGAAAAAATATTTTGATTTAAAAGGTTATATAATCTTTCATAACATAACATTAATTTCTTTTTACAATGCTCGTTTTGAAGAAAAATCATTCAAGTCGAAACCAAAAGCCAATGCGACAATTTTGAAGCAAATGAGCTGTTATAAAACTCTATATATAGGCTTTAATCGAAGAAAACAGTGTTGCACATGATTACAACTGCAGACAAAATAAAAAGTTTGTGCCTCTCATAAAATAAATACACGATAACTAATATATTAAAGAAAATATTATTTAAAATCAAAGCAACTTGTTTACTATCTTGAAGCTCGATTTCAACATGTGAACTGTGAACTGCGGACTTTGGACTAAATTTCATATGCGAGTTTTTTATCACACACACATAAAGATTTTTTTGTACGAGTAAACCGTAAAATGCACTTTTGGAATTCAAAAATTGTTCGTAAAGCAGGCCTTTTTTCCTATTGAAATAACAATGCCAATATTGAAATAACAATGCCTAAAATTGAAATAACAATGCATAAAATCATTATTTCGAAAAACTACTTGGATAAAATAATTTTCTAAAAAAATATTTTACTATTCTGTGTAAATATATGCATTTTTATTTATGCAAATAGTACAGAATCTTACTCGTACAACAAATCTTGTATGCAATTCAGGCATAAAGTATCTTTTTTGCTTTCGAGTGATTGTCTCTCTCGGCTTACGCATCGAGCAACAATTTCACTCTCAAGCGGAAAAGACATGCTTTATGCCGTTAATACATAAATAACTATTATTTTCTTTGTTTCATTTTGTTTTATTGCTTCTGAAAAATTGTTTTCGTGTGCACTTTTTTGTACACGATATAACAATTAACAACGTCAATTGTTTATTTTTTTTGAATAAATAGCTAATTATGTATTAAGGGTGTAAAATAGGTCTTTTTTGCTTGAGAGTGACATTGTTATTCAAGGCGTTAGCCTAGGGCAACAAACACTCGAAAGCAAAAAAGATACTTTATGCCCGAATTACATACAAGATTTTTTGTACGAGCAAGATTATGTATTATTTGCATAAATAAAAATTACACAAAATAGTAAAATATTTTTTGAGAAAATTGTTTAACCAAGTAGTTTTTCGTTTGAAATTTATTTTCCTAAATTTCTATAGTAACCAATTTTTTTTCTAAACTTTTATATTAATTTATTTAAAACATTTTGTTTTTCAATTGCATTTGATCGTATCGTATCGTATTGCTAAGTATATATGTATATGTTTTGTAAAAATATTTTTTTAGAAAATTGTAAATTTATTACATAATTTTTTGTTTGTAATTTTTTTCCAAATATCTTTAGGAACCAATTTATTTAATTTTAATGGTATAGTCATTGAATAAATATATATAAGGAAGAATAATTACGTGTGGCTACACGAATACTTTTTGAAGTATATGCTATTTGTAATCTGTGTGTCTTTCATCCATGACATTTGATATATCGTCGGTTCCAATGCAGTTACGTTTAACTACATTTTGTAAAAATTTAGAGGAAGCGCAAAAAACGATTTATTGTGATTCTAAGCTAGCTTGAAAATAAAAATTTCTATCAATAAATCAAAAATAACGATTTTTTTTTATTTATTGATAGTAATTTTTTTTAAAGCTGGTTTAGAATCGCAATAAATAATTTTCTGAGCTTCGTTTCTATTTTTCTAAAATGTAGTTACACGTAAATGCTTTATAGCCGACGATATTCCATTTTGTATTTTAAAATAAAATCGAAGTTTTTCTCCATATTCTACTTTAAGATATTTAAATTAAACTTAATTTATAAAAATAAAAGTTAAATTCATAAAAATTAAGTGTTGCCTTAAAATATGTAGAAATAATCTTAAATACAATGAAATTTGACCATCGAATGTAGAATATTTTTCCCTAATTCTATACGTATAAAAAGTGTTTAGAAAGTTGTTTTAACAAATACATAAAGTGTTTAATTTATAAATATTGTTATTTTCTAGTTTAATTTTGTATTTCATTTCTTACATTGAAGTAATTTTTTAAAATCCATCGTTGTCAAAACAAATGTCAAAGGCTGTTACAGTCAAATATAAGGTGTTCTTAAAGTAATTCAATATTATTGAAATTTGTGATGTACAATTAAAAATAATTATTATTTTGAAATATAAGGAAATATTTTATTCAGCCTTATTAGGCTTTCAAATTTGTCTTTAACATTTATTATTTTTTTATTTCTTTTAAAAATATAAATATGCAACAGTACTACCTAGCTGGAATGCAAACACTATCAAGCCTCACCAATACTAAAAATTAGAGGCTTCACTCAAAAATTCTAGTTACTCTTCCTTATATATTTACTCAAAGGGTATATTAAGTTTTTAACAAATCAAAAATGGCTTATTAAACCATTTTCTCAAAATAAAATTTCGCAAAACATATGTCTTTCTATATATTGTATGTGTCTTTTTTGGAAATAGGCATAATGTATTTTTTATACTTCCTATACAAAATTAACTATTTTACGCTTACTTAGATTTGCGTAAAACAATACTTTTTCGACCACAATTACTTTACGCCCTCTATTACTCTACGCCCTCTCTTTATTGTTTTACGCTCTCCTATTATTACTTTACGGCCTGTTTTAGTTACTTTAAGCCCTTTTGTAGTGAGTATAAAAAATGTTGTATGTACCAGTAGTGAAAAGTCAATTTCAGCCCTAATTCTCACCTAAAATGTATAACTTTACACCCTTGGTACATAAATAAACAAGAGATAGATAAAGAGATTTATTGAGCTTTAAAAATACAGGTGCTCGGGGATCCCCAACACTTTCTTCAATATCGCTTAAAAACTAATCATCTCCTTGCTATGTACATATTTGCATATTTCTCCTTATCATCAAAATTTATTCAGGAGCTAATGTTGTATGCTCCCAACAGACATTGAAAACATGGTGAAAAAAACGCCTGTTGTATGGTTGACCCCCAACTCTTTATCCATTGTACGCCAAAAGCTAATTAAATCATTCTCATATTATATGAAACTTTTTACCAACACTTCATGAAAATCGGTCGGTAATTGTAGGCTACAAGAGGGATAAAAACCTGAAAAACTTTTTAACTGGAAGTGACAAACCAGAATGCAGAACAGTTACAAATAATACTCTTGGTATATATACCAAGTTTAATCAAAATCAATTATCAGGAACTGATGTTATTGAAGTTTCAAATAAATAAGTGTTCGGGAGGTCCCCGACCCCAATATCGTCAATAAACTAATCAATTCTTTGTCATTTAAGTCTCCATCTTTTTCAAAGTGACATTAAAATGAATTAATGAATGCAGTCTGTATGCTCCCAACAAACTAAAAATAAATTAAGAAAACTGAGCAGTTGAATGGTAGACACCCACCACTTTGATCAATCTGTTCCAAAAGTTGATCATTATCTTCTCACACTAATAAAACCTTTTTTATAAGTTTCGTCATTATTACTTCATTATTATAGGCTGTAGTGTCAATCAAGGCACTGAAAAAAATACAACAAATTGGATGTGAAAAACCTGCAGAAGTTGGGATGCAGAACTGTTGTGAACCATACTAAATGCTAATGTACCATGTTTCATCTAATTCGCTTATCAGGTACAGATGTTATTGAACTTTAAAAAAACAGGTGCCTGAGGAAGCTTGTTACTATCGCTCAAATCAGCTCTTTGCCATACATATTTTAACCTTTTTCCAAAGTGTCATCAAAATTTATGCTCCCAACAAACATTGAAAAAATAGTGACAAAATACACAGGTGTTCGGGAGACCGAATCAGTTCCTTGTCATTCAAATCTTCATTTTTTACGACAGTATCATCAAAATTGATTAATGAACAGAGACTGTATACTAGGGTGGCCCTTAAAAACAAAAATTTTAATTTTTTGTACGACACCCTCTCATTTCGTGTGAATACCCATAAAAATATTATTTGCAAAATCTGATATCAATCGGTCAATTCTAAGACGTACCTCCTACCACTTAAAGTTGAGATATTTTGTTCTGGACCCTAAAAAAAAATTTTTTGTACGGCACCCTCCCATTTGGTGTCGATACCCATAAAAATATTATGCGTAAAATTTGAAATCAATCGGTCAACTCTAAGGGGTGCCCCCGGCCACTTGGAGTTGAGAGGTTTTGTTGTGGCCATTATAAAGAAAAATTTAAATTTTTTGTACCACACCCTCCGATTTGGTGTCGATACCCATAAAAATTCTATGTGTAAAATTTGAAATCCATCGGTCAACGCTAAGGGGTTCCCCCGGCCACTTAAAGTTGAAAGGTTTGGTTGTGGCTATTACAAAGAAAAATTTAAATTTTTTGTACGACACCCTTCCATTTGGTGTCGATACCCATAAAAATATTATTTGTAAAATTTGAAATCAATCGGTCAACTCTAAGGGGTGCCTCCGGCCACTTAAAGTTGAGGGGTTTTGTTGTGGCCATTATAAAGAAAACTTTAAATTTTTTGTACGACACCCCCCAATTTGTTGTCGATACCCATAAAAATATTATGTTTAAAATTACAAATCCATCGGTCAACTCTAAGGGGTGCCCCTGGCCATTTAAAGTTGAGGGGTTTTGTTGTGGCCATTATAAAGAAAAATTTAAATTTTTTGTACCACACCCTTCCATTTCATGTCAATACCCGTAAAAATATTATGTGCAAAATTTGAAATCAATCGGTCAATTCTAAGACGTGCCTCCGGCCACTTAATGACCAGAACAAAACCTTTCAAGTTTAAGTGGCCGGGGGCACGCCTTAGAGTTGAACGATCTATTTCAAATTTTGCAAATAACATTTTCAAGGGTATTCACACGCAATATGGGGGTGTCGTACAAAAAATTAAATTTTTCTTTGTAATGGCCAGAACAAAACCTTTCAAGCTTAAGTGGCCGGGGGCACGCTTTAGAGTTGAACGATTGAATTCAAATTTTACACATAATTTTTTTATGGGTATTGACACGAAATGGGAGGGTGTCGCGCAAAGAATAAAAAATTTTTTTTTTGGTCCAGAACAAAATTTCTCAACTTTAAGTGGCTGGAGGCACGTCTTAGAATTGACCGATTGATTTCAAATTTGGCAAATAATATTTTTACGGGTATTGATATGAAATGGGAGGGTGTCGTACAAAAAAATTTAAATTTTTCTTTGTAATGGCCAGAACAAAATTTCTCAACTTTAAGTGGCCGGGGGCACCCCTTAGAGTTGAACGATTGATTTCAAAGTTTACAAATAATTTTTTTATGGGTATTGACACGAAATGGGAGGGTGTCGCACAAAAAATTAAAATTTTTTTTTAAGTTCCAGAACAAAATTATTCAACTTTAAGTGGCCGGAGGCACGTCTTAGAATTGACCAAATGATTTAAAATTTTGCAAATAATATTTTTACGGGTATTGACATGAAATGGGAGAGTGTCGTACAAAAAATTTAAATTTTTCTTTGTAATGGCCGGAACAAAACCTTTCAACTCTAAGTGGCTGGGGGCACGCCTTAAAAATGACCGATTGATTTCAAATTTTGCAAATAACATTTTTACGGGTATTCACACGTACTGTGAGGGTGCCGTACAAAAAATTTGAATTTTTCTTTGTTATAGCCAGAACAAAACTTTTCAAGTTTAAGTGGCCGGGGGCACGCCTTGGAGTTGAACGATTGATTTCAAATTTTACACATAATTTTTTCAATACCCATATTGACATGAAATGGGAAGGTGTCGCACAAAAAATAAAAAAAATTTTTTTTAAGGTCCAGAACAAAATTTCTCAACTTTAAGTGGCCGCAGGCACGTCTTAGAATTGACCGATTGATTTCAAATTTTGCACATAATATTTTTACGGGTATTGACATGCAATGGGAGGGTGTCGTACAAAAAATTTAAAGTTTTCTTTATAACGGCCACAACAAAACCCCTCAACTTTAAGTGGCCGGAGGCACCCCTTAGAGTTGACCGATTGATTTCAAATTTTACAAATAATAATTTTATGGGTATCGACACCAAATTTAAGGGTGTCGTACAAAAAATTTAAATTTTTCTTTGTAATGGCCAAACCAAACCTCTCAACTTTAAGTGGCCAGGGGCACCCCTTAGAGTTGACCGATGGATTTCTAATTTTGCACATAATATTTTTATGGGTATCGACATCAAATTGGGGGGTGTCGTACCAAAAATTTTAAGTTTTCTTTATAATGGCCACACCAAAACCCCTCAACTTTAAGTGGCTGGAGGCACCCCTTAGAGTTGACCGATTGATTTCAAATTTTACAAATAATGTTTTTATGGGTATCGACACCAAATGGAAGGGTGTCGTACAAAAAATTTAAATTTTTCTTTGTAATAGCCACAACCAAACCTTTCAACTTTAAGTGGCCGGGGGAACCCCTTAGAGTTGACAGATGGATTTCAAATTTTACACATTGAATTTTTATGGGTATCGACACCAAATCGGAGGGTGTGGTACAAAAAATTTAAATTTTTCTTTATGATGGCCACAACAAAACCTCTCAACTCCAAGTGGCCGGGGCACCCCCTAGAGTTGACCGATTGATTTCAAATTTTACACATAATATTTTTATGGGTATTGACACCAAATGGGAGGGTGTCCTACTAAAATTTAAATTTTTCTTTGTAATGGCCACAACCAAACCTCTCAACTTTAAGTGGCCGGGGGCACCCCTTAGAGTTGAACGATTGATTTCAATTTTTACACATAATTTTTTTATGGGTATTGACACGAAATGAGAGGGTGTCGCACAAAAAAAAAAAAAATGTTTTTTTAGGGTCCACAACAAAATTTCTCAAGTTTAAGTGGTCGGAGGCACGTCTTAGAATTGACCGATTGATATTAGATTTTGCAAATAATATTTTTATGAGTATTCACACGAAATGGGAGGGTGCCGCAAACTGTACAATGAAAAAAAAATTCTAGTGTAATCTAAGGGCCACCCTTCTGTATACTCCCAACAAACTGTAAAAACAAAGTGTGAAAAGTCAGCAGTTGTATATGGTACCCCAATATCGTCAATAAACTAATAAGTTCTTTGTCATTTAAGTCTCCATCTTTTTTGAAAGTGAAATTAAAATGAATTAATGAATGAAGTCTGTATGCTCCCAACAAACTAAAAATAAATTGAGAAAAGTGAGCAGTACTGCATGGTAGTCACTTTGATCGATGTGTCCCAAAAAATGATCATTATCTTCTCACACTAATTGAAACCTTTTTCATAAGTTTTATCAAAATCACTTCATTATTGTAGGCAGTAGTGTGCATAAAGACACTGAAAAAAATTTAAAAAAATTTAAATTTTTTTTTTACCGGAAGTGAAAAACCGGAATTTGGGATGCAGCACGCATTGATTTTAGTCATTGATTCATCTAGTCATTTAAATTCTCGCCCCCCCTAAGATTTTGGTGAAATGACGCCACTGATCTAGAATCACACAAAAAATTCTTAAGAAACGGCTCCCAATAATTACAAGTAAAAAATGATATTTAATCTGCAACTTGATATTTTTCAACTGTTCTTATAAGTTGGGAGGTGTTCAAACTGGTTAGAACCATATTCCATGTCCAATTTCATGTTCAATTACATTTCATATCAAACAAATAATTAATTTTATGTTTTTCAAAAAAAATTTAATGAAAATCATTATGTTAAAAGGTTAAAAAGTGAATGAAAATCATTATTTTTGATACACTAAACGATTGCTTTGACACACTTCATGTGAAATTTATTGTTCAATTACATTTTATGTCATACAAAACAAATAATTACTTTAATGTTTTATATATTTGTATAGTCGAAAATATTTCCCATTTTATGTTTCTCAAAAAAATTGAGAAACAAACTACATATATGCAAATCATTCTTTTGATATGTTTAACGACTTAAGTATGTCACTTACAACACAATAATCTAGGTCCTGGTATCACATACAGATGCCGATCGTCAAGATATCTCCAGATTCGCAGTTACTACTCATTATCACAACAAATAATCGTTTTTTAAGCCAAAACTATGAAAATTTGCCAATTTTAATTTTAACACACTTTATGATTGTTTTGACACACTTCCGGTACAATTACTGAGCCCATCGTCATTTCGGGTCTTGCTATTAACATAACATATATTTAGAAAATTTTTGAAATCGCTCCAGTAGTTTTCTTGTTCTCGTAGGTTGTGACGACCGGCCGGCAGATAAACAGACATTTTTTTTTGCTTTTTTCGAATCGTTATGACCTAAAAAGTTGAGTCCCAACGTCCCAAAAAAGGGGGGGGGGGGTGTAAGATTTTTACTTTTGGCTCGAGATTGTAATACTTCGTTCTATCAGACCGAAGTAAATATAGATAGCTTTTAAAAACTATTTTCGTCATTACGGATAAAGAAACCCATAAACAAACATGGGTTTTTAATACTAGGGACGAAAATTTAGAGATCAGTGCAGTCATAGTAAGATTTTTGAATATCATAGTAGATTTTTAAAAGTATATTTTATGGACAGATAAAATTACTACACCATTTTTACTTCCTAGTAGATAGGGAAGTAATCACTTTTCATCCTTGGATGGCAAGTGAGTGAAAAACAACGATAGCTCATTGCCCAACTTTTAAAAAGTAAGAAATAATCGTATATATAAAATTGTGAACAAACACATATTTACAGAATTAATTTATCGTGAAATAAAAACAAAAGATATCTAATGCATAAAATTAATTTTTGTTTCATACTGCATAAAATTTTCTACATTACGACAAAAAGTGCTCAACTATCTTCCACTTAATTTTCTTGCCATTCATAAACTTTATTTGTTTTAATCTTAATCCCATCTTCCTTTCTTTTAAAACAGATAATAGTTATTTTGACTCATTTGATTTTTGTAAAAGGCTTCGTAAAGTCTATTTAAATTATTATTACACAAAAAAAACTTTTCATTTTATAGCTAGTGTTTTTGTTTAAAAAATTTTATATTTTTTGTTCATGATCATCATTCTAGTTAAAATTTTCCTTGAATGAAAACCGTTTTGTTTCGAATATATATTTATTTTTAAATAGATAAATTATTTAGAATTTTTCTTTAAACTTTGTTATTTTATTTATGTTGAATAATTAAAATAAATTATAAAATTATATAGTTTTTTGTTCATTTTATTTATGGTAAGAATATAAAATTAATACACATCAGAATATGTGTATACGTGGAGTTGAGAGATTACTGAAAAATAGTCTCAAGAACACTTCTTGACAAGATTTCTTTTTGTTTTTTTGTGTTAATTCGTTCTTTGTGTACTTGTTAAAAAAAAGCATATTCTAAAATACATCAATAGTATAAGGTTATAAATTCACGTTTTCCAGAATCAAAGAAAATTTACGCTTTGTTTCAGTTGTAATAAAAAAATAGGAAAATTTAATTTCTTTGACAGTGCGAAAATTTATAATTTTTGTTTTTACGTAACGGGATTATGTTTTTTTATGTTTGAAAAAATTTATAAAAGGAAGAAGTTAAGTTAATATAATTATTTTTTTTTTAAATTGCAGGTGAAAATTTGGTTTCAAAACCATAGGTATAAATGCAAAAGACAAGCTAAAGAGAAAGCGATGGCGGAACAAAATCAACATAATCAAGTGAGTATACATTATTTTAATTCTTTGCAGTTCTATGTTCTTAACTCTTGTGCAGAAATTTTGACACAATATTAGTCCAATAGAATTAATTTTTTAGCATTGACTAAACTTCACTAAATTCACCAAAGGCGTTTTTCACATTTGAAAATTCTTTGTCTTTTGTTCTTAATTTTAGTTGATGTTATAAATAAAAGTTGATTGAACTAATATTGTTGATTGAACAACATTAATATTATTGATTGAACTATAATATTTTTTTCAGTATACTGACAACCAATATTTTAAATTTCTTTGCAATATTAAAGTATTTTTTATGAATTTGGGGATACTGGGATGATTATAGTATTTTCTTTGGGTTTTGAATAATCGGTATAAGGGGTGAGGTGAATAAAAAGTAAAATATTGAAATTAATTAAATTTTAAAATCGTTTCGGACAAATGAGGGGTATAGGAAACAGGGGTATATCTATATACTATACTTTAATCTACTGACAATGTTACTTTAATTTTAAAAAATTCTTCGTTGAGTGACGTGAATAATCCATAATATCAAATTTATATATTTTTAATGCATACACCATATATTATTCAAAATAAGTTGTTCAAAACAACTAGTTTCAATCTGTGTGAGATCATCAACAGGTATTGATCTTACTTTATTCTGGTGAATTTAATAATAACAAAAAATCGCCAACATAAATAATTTTTATTTATGAATAAAGCTCTAAGATATCAAAACTTCGGTTTGGGTTAAGGATTGTTATATAGTTTTCGGCAAAAGCTTTTATGAGGACTTTGTTGACATGCATCTCTGCTAAGAAGTTTATTACAAAACTAACACGAAACATCAAATTCTTAAAATATTCCAAAAATTATAACAAAATCAAAAATGAAGCTTTTTTCAAAATTCTAAAAGTATTCCTAAAATTGTAACAAAAATCAAAAATAACAAAAATTTAAACTTTTTCAAAATTCTAAAAATATCCAAAAATTATTACAAAAGCAAAAATCGAAACTTTTTTTGAAACTCCATAAAATTATAACAAAATTCCTAATTCCTAATTCCTGTTATTCAGAAGTCGTCGAATCTGGAATCACACAAAACTTACACTTTTTGTTAAAAAACGACATTTAATCTGCAACAACTTGATATTTTCTATACCTGTCCTATAAGTTGGGAGGAGTTGAAATTGGATAGAATCAATTTACATTCCAATTTCATGTCCAATTACATTTCTAATTATAAAATTAATGACAAATGTTTCTATTCGAAAATGTTTCCCATTTTATGTTTCTCAAAAAAACCTCCACTATGCTGCGAATTCACACTTTGTTTTTAAAGTTTGTTGGGAGCATACAGGCTTCGTTCATTAATCAATTTTGATGATAATTTGACAAAAGATGGATATTTGAATTATAAAGATCCTATTAGTGTTTGGACGATATTGGGATAACTGGTGGGGGGCCTCTCGAGCACCTGTGTATTTAAACCTTCAATAATATCAGTTCCTGATAATTTATTTAGATTAAACTTGGTATATATGTTTAGAGCATGATTTGTAACGGTCTTGCATTCCAACTGCCGGTTTATCACCTCCAGTAAAATTTTTTTTTTACTTTTTCTATTCGTACAATACATAGAAATACGCGAAATCTATAACATCGGTTAGCCATTAATTCAAGTGTTTGATGGGTATGGGATGTGTATATATCAAGAACATTTTGTTTCCTGATCTGTGGTGAAGTTAGCCTATGCATTAGCGTCGTAATATTTTTTTTTTCCTTTTTAAATAGAGGATGCTCCAAAACAAAAGATAAAATAAAATTTGGCGTATGTAAGAGTTTTTTCCATATATTGCATTACGTCTCTCAATTCTCAATTGTGGTGAACTATAAATACAAAAATGAAATACCGGTTCTTTTTCGCAAACGAAGCGCGGTTTCGATCGCGGATCTTCTATATAAACTTTAAAAAAATTTTACATTATCAAATAAAAATATGTAATAATAAAATTTACTTAAAGAAAAATTAAAATAAATAATAATGGAAAAATTAAAATAACATGGGCCAAAGAAAATTTTTTTTCAGGGAAATAGTTATTATTTTTATTCAACTACTGTTATATTGGATATAATATTTTATATTTTAAATAAACCTCATTCTGTTGTTAGGAAAATGTTATCGTGTAGTTGTCCCAATCACAGTGAAATTGTTTGCAAATAATTTTTCTTTGCATGAATAATGCCAACTTCGAGATGATGTTGTCATGAGCTTCAATTTTTTTTTGTGTACACATGAATAAAAAAGGACACTCTAACGTGTCTCCAAATTTTAAATATCGTAATTCCTAGCCACATTGTCATAGACTCCCAAAGCTATAACATTTTTCCAGAACTATCCAACTGCATTGCACTTATATGTTTTTTACATTAAACATAACAAATTGTTCAGTTCATGCTATTTAGTTTCATGGACAGGTTTATCAAATTAGAACATATCGCTCTATACCATATCATGAAGTTTATCCACACGCCAATAATTATTTGTATTCCGGAGCTCAGCAATATCTTTGATTTATTTGGTTGCTTGATGATTTACATTATATTTATGACAATTCAACTCACTAAATAAAGTTTCGATAAGGTCCAATAAAAACGCTTCATTTACTATTTTTTAACAAATCAAAACGAATTATATCGATTATTTTTCTCAGGTGGGAAGGAACAGCGAATTATAGTGACTATTTTCGGCCTATTAAGTAGGTATTAATTTAAAACTAGAGATATTGAGATAATTTTTTTTTCTTAATGAGATAATTTTTTTTTATTTATAATTTTGTTTAAAAGATCTTAGAATTAGTTTCTAAATAAAATTTTTTCTACAAATTATTCAATAATACAAAATTATGTAAAAATGCAATTTGCAAATAATAAAAATGTCCGTTTTCATTTATAAATGATTGCATGTTTATGTTTATTTTTCAAAAATAAATAACAAATTTATAACATTTATGCGCCTACTAAGATGAAATAATATTTAATTTTGCTAGAAGACAAAATGACAACAAAGGATTATGTTGTATGAAATAATGTTACTATTTCTGTTCGTTTAATTGTCTGCTAAATACAACTCGTCACCAAATTATTAGTCGATTATTTTTCAACATTACCACTCATGTCATTTGAGGTTAAAAATTTCCCTCGTGCGCCACGCGCACTAGGGACCTCAAATGACATTCGTAATAATGATTATGAAAAATAATCGACTATTATTTGACGACTCGTGATATTATATATGAATATTTGCTTTAAAGTTTAAACATGAGAAATGAAGCAATCACCGTAGCCATTGGGTATAAAAAGTGTCTAAAAAAGTTTCGTTTTCACTTTATCTGAATAAATATTTTCAAATTTATTGCATCCAAAAAAATAAAAGACTCTTTTACAAAATCTTTACAAATATACATCACACAAAATTTTTTGATAAAACTACAATTTTAAATTGAAAAATAATTTGTAAATCAAATATATTTTTGGTTTTTTCAAATAATTTTTTTTGTAATCTCAAAAATTTTTGGTAAACTTACAAAAAAATTTGTGAGTTGTATATTTATAAAAAAATTGTAAAATTTATTTATTTTTTTTAGTGTGTAATTGAATTTGCTTTATTGGAATCATTCATCAATTTTTCTTTATTCACCAAACGATTTATTAAACAATTTTCATCAATACTCATTACATTAAAATGTAGATAAAAAACAAAATTATAAATTTCAATATCACGCAATTAACGAAAAAATAATTTAATTTTTAAATAATAAAAGTTCGGAAAATTGATCAATTCTTATTGATAATAAAATGGAAACTCTTTGATAATTAAATCAATACTGCCCGATTGAACAGATTGATCGATGTTTTATTAGCGAGAATTTTCTATATTTGATTCTTTTTATATACATTGGTCACTTTTACGCCTTTATTATTTTTCACCATTCCCATCACATGATCTCAAATACAGATCCAGTTGAATGAGAATGTGATTGTGCGAAAGCAATATCTCTTATAGCGCTATTTTAGCGTTATTTTAAAAAATCAGTACACATGCCAACCAGAAAATCAAAGTCTACAATGTCACATCTAATAAATTCTGAACAACCTCAAGTTTATTTACATTGGACACTTTGATGAAAGTTTCATATTCTCACTTTGACATGATATTTGAATGACCCAATTTTTGTTATAGAAGATCAAATATAAAATATTAATATAAATTAAAAACTAATAACACTTGTTTTTATATTTCGCAAATATGTTTTTATTTTTATTTTTTAAAAATTTTTGCTCAATGCATTTCGGCTTACGCCATTATCAAGAGCGATTCAAAAAGTTTATGAAGAAAAAATTTTGATTTGAATCAAAAATAAAATGAAAAATGAATAACTAGATTAAATAATTTATATAAACAAATTGTTAAAACATTTAATTAAAAAGTAGGTAATTTTTCTTATTTAATTGGTTGATAATGGAAGATACATAATTAATAGATATTATAAATTCACAGACAGACTACCAATGGGATCTCCTTTGTCCCCACTTTTGGCAGAAATTTTTATGAACTTTTTTGAGATCGAAATTTTAGATGTATCAATTCCACTTTCTAGTCATGTTTTATTTTGGTATCGTTATGTTGATGATATTCTTTGTCTTTGGACTGGAACTGATTTAGAATTAGAGTCGTTTCTTGAAATAATTAATAATAAACATATTTCTATTAAATTTACAATCGAAAAAGAAGTCGAAAATTGCATCAATTTTCTTGATATAAGTATAAGTCATTCATTTTCTAAATTCTCTTTTAATATTTATCGTAAGCCAACATGTACAGATTCTATTATACACTCTACTTCTAATCATTCGTCAAATATAAAACATTCAGCCATGCATGCATTGGTTGATAGACTTATAAAAGTCCCTCTTTCCGCAGCTAATTTTCAAAAGGAATTAAATGTTATTTCGAACATAACTCTTAATAATGGATATAATCCTACATTAGTTCACAAAATTTTACGTAAGAAATTAAAAAAGATTTCTTATAATTTAACTTATCCAAACCCCGTCCTTGAAACAAAATTATGGCGCAAAATACTTTACACAGGTAATTTAAGCCAAAAATTAGGAAACAAAATTTCAAAACATACAAATTTAAGTTGTGCTTATTATAATAATCATAACCTTCAAAATCTTCTTGTAAATAATAAACAAAAATTAAGTAAGTTTTCAAAATCAGGAGTCTATCAACTATCTTGTTCTGACTGTGATGCAATCTATATTGGACAGACAGGTCGTCCGTTTCATGTTCGATGTGCTGAACATTTTCGTAGTTTAAGATTAGGACAAACATCTTCCACCTTTTCTAATCATTTAATTGAGGAAAATCATACTAGTAATTTTATAAATAACAACAATATTCAAATTTTACAATATGAAACGAAAGGTCTTAAACTTGATCTTTTGGAAGCTTTTGAAATACGTAAAGCAATGCACTTTAACAAAAATTTACTAAATTCTCAAACCGACGTTATTTGGTCTCCTTTGACAAATCCGGATCTATTTTTCGGTCATCATTTTTAGAAACTATTAAATCAACAAATTTATGGTATTTCCATATCAACCAATTAAATAAGAAAAATTACCTACTTTTTAATTAAATGTTTTAACAATTTGTTTATATAAATTATTTAATCTAGTTATTCATTTTTCATTTTATTTTTGATTCAAACCAAAATTTTTTCTTCATAAACTTTTTGAATCGCTCTTGATAATGGCGTAAGCCGAAATGCATTGAGCAAAAATTTTTAAAAAATAAAAATAAAAACATATTTGTGAAATATAAAAACAAGTGTTATTAGTTTTTAATTTATATTAAAATGTTTCGCCAAGTGCCGACAGTCGACACAATTGAATTTATAAAATATTAAATTGATTTACGGAGTTTCTTTGAATGTTTTTGCCTTTGATGTTTTTAATTTCATATAGAGTAAGAACTGGAAAAAAGATAATAAGTTGATTTTATATAGCTGTTTTTGATTAATAATAATAATAATAGAAATAGGGCCGATCGTTACAAATTATTGAAATTTCAAATTGTTCATTAAACCCGCTGAGTAGTTTTTTATACTATTTTTTCTATTTTGCATTTTTTGTCTTGAAATTTTAAAAAATGTGTATTTTATTAAAAAATAGTCAATTTGAAATTTTGTTATTATTACTAATTATTTTAATTAATTAAAATATTTAACACTAATTTAGATATTCTTATTAATTTTATTTATATAATTATTCGTTTTAATTTTCACTGACGTTTGTATGACCAATGTGGCCAACCTTGAAAAACAAAACTTTGCGTATCGTAATAAAGGCCATTTCGATACGCATTTGGGTATCGAAATGACTTTATTTTAGACGCAAAATAGAAAAAGTTATTTTGCTACTGTCTTTTGCAATTTGCATTCGAGTCATCATGCTGAATAAATATTGAATATATATAAAATTGAAAGTATGTCTGTTTGTACTTTATGCATTTATACATTAATCATCATGAAAATTTGGGAAGTTGTTGTGTACACTTAATTTGCTTTTTATTTAACTATCGTTTTAAATGGTAGTTTGCTTTGATCAATGTTTTTTTATTGAACATAATTTTTATCAAATTAAAAATAACGTAAGAAAGATAGTATAACCTGAAACAATTATATTTGTATATCAAAATTATATGTATTGGAATTTTGAAACAAATCATTGGAACTAAATATGTTGTCGGTTTGGAATTGTATGTAATACATGTTTCTAAAATTAAGTGAGGACTTAATACTTGTAGCTTGATACTTGATAAAATCGATTATATCGATTTAAAGCTCATAATTACGAGACGGAAATCGCATAAATTCTATACAAAGAAGCATAGCTTATGTATGATTAAACATGGATGACAATCATTAATAAAATAATTTAAAATGGTGGCACTTAGCCGATAATGATTTGAAAAAGGCAACGATGCGCATTAATAACAATGAATTTGCTTAGCTTTCCGCAGGAAGATTTGTAAAATTTAAACTTGTTGATCTATGGGTGTGACAACCACGCGTCCCTGCCATTAGCATATGAGTGCTATTTTGACAATTATTTGGTTTACAATGTGAGGTTAGTGTGTCATGTGTGTAGTTAGCGGTTTATCGTTCTGACTTGTTTCTCATTTATTCTACTAATACGATCCAAATACTACTAATACGATATCAATTGATTGCGATTGCCAATGAAGTTTTCACTTCTGCCGTGCGGTCTTAAGCACACTCTCTGTTTTTTTATGGAAATATAGTTATTAATTTCGTTCAATTTTCGTTAGATTGTGTGAAACACGTTATATACTAAATAAACCGCATGCTGTTCCCAGGAAAATGTTTTCCTGTAGTTGTTCGAGAACTTTTAACTTTTAATTACGTTTTTGTCTACAAGCTCTATTGACGAGGATTTTCGGCACTCAGAAGTGTGGCAGGAAAATACTTAGCACCGATGTCAACTTTATTTTATTTTGCATCATATCTGGTACGGAGGTTCGGTTGCAGTCGAAAGTTTATTTGTAATGTCACGTCACACGTGACGCAGACTGTAATCAGTCCAATAACAGTTCGGTCAGCCAACTGAAACCTGTGTTATTTGAATTTCACGAGCTAAACTGGCTGTGGAGTTTTCTGTGCGATAGTTTGGACTAAACCCTAAACTCCAAACTCCAAACCTCGGTTCGGACCTATGAGTGTATTGCTGTTGACGCTTTATCGCCAATTCGATTTCAACTTTTTTTCACATCCCATTTTTGTGATTGTTACGTAGAATTGATAGAATTCAGTTATTTTTGATTTAAGGTTATAGTACAGTAGATATATGCCAAAAATAGGTGATATAGGTGGAACTAATTCCCACAAAGACGGGGATTGAATTTTTTAGTTCGTTGTTGGTATCTTTTTGACAGTCTTTTTGACAGTCTCGAAAAATCTGAGTGTGCGAAATGCGCTTGTGTATATATATCTAGGGTGATAAAGTTTTCAGCTATATAAAAATTCTAAACAGTTTTTCTTCTTTATTTTCAGTCCGCCAGTTCACCACGTCGTGTTGCCGTACCTGTCCTCGTAAAAGATGGTAAACCATGTTCCAGTAGCTCTAATTCAAATCAACAACAGCAACAGCAACAGCTTGGATCTAGTAATACATCACTACCAACTGGTAATAATTTAGTTTCAATTGATACACCAAATACACATTCACCTGACACATCTTCAACACTACTATCAAGTTACAATGGCGGACAACATGCACAAATGTTACAGCAGCCATGTAATAATACAATAATGTCAAATAGTTTAGCTATGGCTTATCGAAATCAAAATAATTTTATGACAAATAGTCACCAACAGCAATGTGGAAGTTACTTACCACTTCAAGGTAGAGCTTGGTAATATTAGTTTATAAGTTTTAGTTTTATTTAATTTTTTTTGTATAAGAGATTTAAATAAATTTTGTATGATTTTCTTTTGTTTTTAATTAAATTTTGTATAAAGTATTTTTTTAGTAACTATAAGAAACAATTATTCCTTAGCAGAAGAAAACAATTAACTTAATTAATATTTAATTTATAAGATTTTGTAGGTTTTTGATTTTGATATTGAAATATTTTTATTTTAATTAAAAAACAATTGAAATTTAATTTAGATTAATATTGGGAAGATAATAATTATAATTTAATTATACAAAACTTAATGAACAATTAAAGTTTAATTTATGAAAAACAAAACAATAAACAGAGATTTTACAGTATACAATTTCGAATTCAAATTTTTTCGTGCGGGTTTGAAACAATATGTTACCAAAATGTTAGTCCAAATTAATTTTGTTGCGGGATAATATGATAAATCTCCTTCGTAATGGGAAAACTGTTGATCTTTGACTGACTGACTGACTTTTACAATCTCTGACAACGTTTTACGTTTTAAAGCAATTATTTACATTTTTTTAAATAAAATGTATTGTTTAGTAGAAATTACAATTTGTGTTACAACAATACATTCAAACCGTTTAAGACATTGGTTCCACAGCAGCATGCGTTCTGAGGTGTTAAAAGATGCTAATTCTGTTGTTGTTTTTTTCAAGAATGGATAACTAAAAAATAAATCCTATCGCATATAATAAAATATGACACAGGCTTCCACATTGCTTAAGGTTCAGATAAAGAGTTATATGAAAGCTCATATCGAAAGCTCGTCGAGCAAGCACTAGAGTGCCACCATCAAGGATTATACCATAACTCAAATTGAGATGTTCCAGTTAACTGAATCATATGTTTGTATATTTATAGTAAAAACTGGAGTTCGTCACTCAAAACTCAATGTAAAAAAAACAAATTAACTAAACAAATCCCACAATTCGTCTCAAATATGTAAATAAATTAGGTTTTTAAATAACTAAAATGATCAAAATTCAATTGACGGAGATATTAAGAATTTTATACTGTTTTTAAAAATGAATATAATATAATTTCAAACTACTATTTATTATTTTTTTTTAATAAAATGTATTGTGTAGTAGGAATTACAATATGTGTCACAATAATAGATAAAAATCTTTTAAGACCAAGGTCCCACAACAACATACGTTCAAAGGTGTTGATGGACGTAACTCTTTCTTTTTCTGTTTTTATATATTTTATGTTAAAGAATGGATATAACCAAACAATAAATCCTATCACGGACAAAATATGACATAGGCCAATATTTTATGATAGAATAGAGAAAATAAAATTAAATAAAAAGTAAATAGAAAGTTGTTAAAAAAATTTGCTGAAACAAAACAAAAATGTAGTTTCCAATAATCCAGCCGGTTGCATATTCCTTGATCCTGTGACGCACTGTCTTTCTTTATGATTAAAGCCCACACATAGTTATATGAAGGCTCGGTTCTTCGAAAAAGCAATAGCGTCTCATCATCAAGGATTATTTCACAGCTAATATTGAGGGTACTACCGTTGACTGAATACAGTTCATCCGCCAACAACCCTTAAGATGTCACCTTGGCTAGTGATATCTCACTGCTATTGCCAGTGGTATGTGATATCTCACGTTAACTCGTATGTCAATAGCAGGGACTGGAGTACGCGGGATTGTCACACCCGTAGATCAAAAATAACAAAAATTTTACAAAACAATAAAAACTGATCCCTAAATGCGGACAAAGTGATGCAGATTATGCGGATTACGTGATGATAATTAATTTTTTTGTAACACATGCACAAAAATTTTCAATTTTGTTTTAAAATAAAATAAACGAAAAATATATATTTCGTACATATGCCCTACAAAACATTTTTCATTCTTCGAAATAGTATTTGTTGCATGCGAAAAATATGTCAAACATCAAAACAAGTATACACAATAGCTATTTATGTACCAAGGGCGTTATGTAGGTTATTGCGCCCGGAAAGTGATGTAATCAAGCCCGAGGGCCTATGGCCCAAGTGGTGAGCCAAATCCAATCCCCAAGTGGTGGGCCAATCTAAGAGCCAAAACAACAAAAATAGCAATTCTTGACATTTAATAAATACATAACCAAAATCGAAAATTTAGACACAAACAAATATGTTCCGATTTATTTTTTTATTATTTGCAACGTTTGCCCACACACCGTAAATAAAAAAAGTAGGGTCTGCGTCGGACCAGACGGTGGAAGTTACACTTCTTTGCCCATTCGCTCGCACAAACGGACACAGACAGATAGATAGGATACATTAAAAAAAATAACTAAAAAAAAAACAAAAACATTATTCAAAACAAAATGTTATTCAAGAAAAAAAATATTAGTCAAAAGAAAAAAATATTATACAAAAAAAAAATATTATTCAAAAAAAAATATAAAAAAAGAAACATATTATTCAAAAAATAAATTAAAAAAAAATTTTATTAAAAAAAAAAATTATTATTCACAAAGTATAAGAACGTATAGTTATTAATTACTAGAAGGTACACCCGCACGGCGATGCCCGTGCTTCTCATATAAAGTGGTTGAAAACTGCTTTTTTTTGAGTAAATTCTCCGATAGTTTTTTGTAATGTCATTTAATTTAACTTATTTTATTAGTAAAATATAAAAAGTTTGAAAAAAATGTAATAGTATCATTTTACAGTCAGCAAAAGCCATTAAGTAAATGTATCTAAAGCTATAGATAAATTTACATATTAAATGTAGATGGCAAAAGATTAGGGTTAGAAAAAAGTTAAAATTTTATTCCAAAGATTTAATTAAAATAATTCAATGTGTCACGAACAATTAGGTGAGCGTAAATATTTTTGTTTATTGGATGTCACAATTGTCAATTACTTACTCCGGAACCACCGTACTCGTCATACAAAATAGGTACACTGGTTCATTGCTATTGGTTTAGCGTCCTATTTCATGTAGACTTATAATCATTTATCAATCCAGAAATCTTGCTGTTCTGAAGAGGGTCGTATTGCAATTTGCAAATATATTTTATCGATTGTCTGCAATACTCTACTACATTGATGCATACGCCGGTCGATTAAAAAATACCACCATTTTTAGTGAATATTTTCGTTTAATGGGTTTTATTGCTTTATGGTCAGCGTCTTATTTCGACATTCCTTCCCACAACTTAAAACAAAAATTGGAAAAAATAATAATAAGTAACAAACAATAATAATAAGACTATAATAAAAAAATAATAATAATAATAAAATAATAATAAGACTTGTTTGTAAATTCAGACTTATATATTATTATTAAAACAGTCAAATCACAACATATGTTAACATATTTGCATATATTTTATAGATCCCTTGCAATAACAATAATAGTTTTGAAAGTAATGGAGAAGCATATTTCACTCAATAAGTAAAACACTTTAAACCTGTAGCTTTGAAATTGTTCATAATCTTTTTCTTCGGTACTAAGGTTCCAATGCAAATTCTTAGTTAATCAATGTTTCTAAGTTCTGCTAATGCAAGCAGGTTTGTTTAATCATATATAAGCAATGCTTATATGTATCGTATTGGTGCTAATGCATAGAAATATGTACATATTTTATATAATTCCAAACCATAAGAACATATTTGTTGTAAATTAGAAATATGTATTTGTTAAAAAATAATTTAACATAATTTTCATATAAATGTACATATTTGTTTGTCACATTATACATTAACTATTCATTTTAATGAAAATTTCGAAAAGTGAAAAAAAAAGTTGATCAAAGATAACTAAGCGAATAATGTTTTATTATTATAAAATATTGTAACGACTCTTCGTTGGTTCTTTTAGATTATTGAGCAAATACGACAGTAAAAAGACAGATCTTTAGTTAACAAAATCTCAAACTTTATTTATCAACCAGTTACAGCAACTTCCGATTTTAATTGCAATAAATTCCAGGGTCTCCAGAAATGCACGATGAACTTCACTGCTTTTCCACAATTTGAATCAATAATACTCGGAATCGTAAAATCTGTATTTACTATTCCACTAAGTTCAAATTCTTTTACTATTAGTACCCAGGCTCAAGTACCACCGATTATTCCTTATACTTTCGAATATTTGTAAAACACTTTTAATTGCCAAATTAAAACTGACTCTCTGATATTTTTGTTCGCTTATTTATATCGAAAAATAAATAAATCGAAACTTCTATAATCCACTAGAAATCAATACTACGTAGTCCGTACATCTTGAATAGGCCACACCTGTTTTCATTCATACTTGCATTTGTATTAGCGAACTCAAATTTAATTTATGCAAAATGTATTTGTTAAAGGGAGCTAACTTTCTATTCCACTATTTGCCATAGAATGTAGAAAACATTTAGGCGGAACGTATTGGTTATTTATGATTAAATTAAATTAACCCATTCTGAACGAAGCTTATTACAATATGATTGATTTAGTAATTTCGTCTTTATTACCATACAGCATAAGGTTGATTTACTAATTTCGTCTTTATTACCATACAGCATAAAGGTTAAAATATAACTTCAAACAGCGTGACGCGGTTTCTCGATTAACACCCCATCAAAATATTTACAACGAGCGCAAAGAAGTATAACTTCAAAAATATGAATATGTTGAACTGATGAACTTATTTTTTCCTTCACTTTATTCAATTTAATTCAGTTCTGTAGTAGCTCAGTTTACGTTCAGTGATAAACTGAATATTACCATTGGAACATACAAATTTCAGAATACAATTCAGTTTAAGTGAATCATTCAGTAATTCACTCGATTGGAAAGCGTCTTGTGTAAGCTAAAAACTAAGAAAGAATTTAATTTGTTAGTCTATAGCCGCTCTCCAATCGAGTGAATTGCTGAAGGAATTGATTGTAGCCAATTGGTCTAATATTCAGTAAATCATCAAAAATAGAGCCAAAACAACAAAAAACAGCAATTTTTTGACATTTAAAAACTACATAACCAAAATCGAAAATTTAGACACAAACAAATAAGTTCCGATTTTTTTTTTATTATTTTTAACGTTTGACCACAAACCGTAAATAAAAAAAATATGAATATGTTGAACTGATGAAACAATTTTTTCCTTCACTTTATTCAATTCAATTCAGTTCTGTAGTAGCTCAGTTTACGTTCAGTGATGAACTGAATATTACACAGTTAAAAAAAAATTGAATATGTAATGCAAATTGCTACACATATAGGTCCTACGGAAGTTTCCATTACAAAACAATACAAAGCTTGCTATATAAAGTTAAACTAATGCTCTTTGCATCAATATTTAACAGAGTACTTGGAGTAAAATAAAAAAGCTTGTTGTTTAAAAATGTCTGTTATTTGCATTAAATAAATTACGCGGAACATTTTTTTTAGTATGACATTTTAATGCAAATTACATCATAATTTCGAGATACTTTGATTATTACGCACCTGCCTAAATTAATCAAATTAAAATAAAAACATTACAACGGAAAAAAATTGAAACATACATACCACCTTAATCACTATTATTATAGACTTTCAGCTGAGAAGCGATAACTAAAACATACATGAAACGATTTTAACTATATATTTATAAAATGGATAATACTCTAGTGAATTTTAAAATTTCATTAACGTATTAAATTGTAGCAAGGTGCATTAAAACTTCTAGCTGTTCTATAGAAATAAATTATGATTCAAGAGTTGTTTTAAATTTTATAGAAATGCATTGAAATTAGGTTTAATGCAACATTTACTTTATAATTCAATAATAACCTGCAACGCATAGCTCCTATTGCAAGACTTGCTTTAAATATTGCAGTTACTTTTTCAACTGTGTACCATTGGAACATACAAATTCCGGAATACAATTCAGTTTAAGTGAATCATTCAGTAATTCACTCGATATTATGGAGTGCCTTATATTGATATGCAAAAAAACACAAATTTATCCTAGTATGCCAAGAATGTAACTATTTTGAAGTTTAAAATAATTATTTCTCGGGTAGGAACTGCCAATGTTAAACAATGGGCCAACCTCGGGACAGTATTGGCGAGCCAAGCCTTGGCTAGTTAACTCCGGTTTTAGTCTGGGCCAGTTGTAAATGCCTAGATTGAACCAAGATCCAGTTTATTATATTACACGTTATTCACCAGGTGGTTATGCATTGTTATAGTGATTGTAAGTTTCATGAAATTTATATTTTTGAAATATTTCACGAAATATTTAATTAATGTAATATTTAATTTGCCAGACTTGACCCAAGTCTAATTTGCCAGACTTGGCCCAAGTCTGGTTTGCCAGTCTTGGCCCCAGGACATCATTCCAAGCTTGGGCCAGGCTTGGGCCGGCTGAAAATGTTAAGTCTGACCCAAACCCCAAAAGCTGTGGCGCGGACTTGGCCCAGGCTTGGCCCAGGCTTGGCCCAATAGCTAATTCTTGCCTGGGTTGTTGTTTGTACGTTGCTATGTTAATAAATTCTCCTAAATTTTGTAGAGTATGACAAAAGCATTGTATGACGTTTAAAATAATTTGATAGTTTTGGAAAACCATATGAACATTTAATAACTAAAATGTTGCTAAACATTTTTAAACAAATGTAAAAATACATTTTAATAATTTTGTTTGTTCAAATTTAACAAGTATTGTAATAAATTTCACTAACAAATTAAAATAAAAACGCCAATTTCTTGTTAACTAATAGTTTTTATTTACTAAATGTATATACGTATTTCGAAAGCTATGCTTTCATCGACAGTAGTATATATCTAAAAGTACATATCTAGTATATAAATAAAAACTATTAATTAACAAAAAATTGGCGTTTTTATTTTAATTTATTAGTGAAATTTATTTAATGCAAAAATCTTTACTAGCTTAAATTGAATAAAAATTATTTACATTTTGTTTAAAAAACTACAGTAAAATAATTTTTTCGGCAAACGGCTGTAAAGTCTAACTTTACTGCCGCTGGGGAGTAGCTAAGTCTTACTTTTTAGCCGGCGGCTGCAAAAGTTAAGCCATTTTTATTTTATATGCCGGCGGCTGTAAAGTAATTTTCATATTTTTACGGCGACAGTAAAGTAATTTTCATATTTTTACGGCGGCAGTAAAGTAAAATAACATGATATTATTAATTTGTTCAAAACAGAACGCATTTCAGTTCATTTTAATAAATTAAAATCAATAAAAATTAATTTCAGAAAATTTATTACCTAAAACATATTTATAAAAAATTTAATGCATTAATTTCATAATTTTAAACAAATTTAAACATTTGCAGAAAAAATAGTGTATTGAATTCGGAGCTAAAGTGACTTTTTGTGTTTCGTCTATAATTGTCCTACTGCTATCACAGTAAATTATAAATTACATCACACTATCCATGACATGTAAATTGATTATTTCAAAAAGTGTGCGGTAAGTAAAAAAAAAGTGTGCGGTAATGGATTTTCATATATATATTACGAAACACTTAATAAAAAGAAAAATTTTAATTTAAAGAAAAATTTGATTTTTAAAAATTAAATATTTCAATTCATTTTGACACAGAATAATGCAAAGCCTTCCACAATTTGTAAACTATTTGCATTTAATTTATAATTAATAGTTCATTTTTTCAAGTAATTATATGCGTTTGGGCATTAAAACAAAGTCGTAGAAAAAGTATATAACAAACCCCGAGCTGCAAACCATTTTCCATGCTCGTGCAGGTAATGCACTCGCCGCAACGCGTCTCGTGCGCAATATTTTCACTCGCATGTAAAATGCTAATTACAGCGCTAGGTATGTAATATACTATTAAAACATTGAAATTTGAATTTTGTGAATGAATTTTATTATTTAAATAATTTTAATTGAATTTTTATTGATCGCGCAAAAAATGTAATAAGCATTTTTGGCATTAAGAGTATTACCGATTTTGGATATATTAGAGATCTCTTATTCGTCTCGATCTCAAAACATATATTCTCAATCGGTAAAACACTCTTACTGCCCTTATAACTAAAATAACTATTTGAGTTATTTAGTTTTAATTATAAACTAAAAACCCTCTTAATATGAGATTTGAAACTTCAAATCGTTACAAAGCTATATGCCAATGACATATTGCATACAGCAATAAAACGTAGAAATCATTAATTTATTTATTGCAATATAATAATAATAATTTAACTATTTACATAAAGTAAAAACAACTTAAACATATAAACCAAAACAATCTGACTTGCAAGAAAAAACAATTATTTTGAGTTTTCAACAAATCATTTGTCAAAATATTTTCAATAATAGTACATTATGATGCTAGGACGTAAAGCTAAAGATTTTGGACGGATGTGGAGTTTGCAAATCGAGGCGCTAGCCGAGATTTGCACCCACATTAAGTCCAAAATAGCTTACGTCCGTGCATCATATACTATTTTTTATTCGCCGCAAGCAAAATATTTTAAGAAAAATATTGTTTATTCTAAATTAAAATTATAAATTTTCATAAATTTTAAAATAAAAATATGTGGAACAAGTAACCTTTGACAAAATATTTATTATTTTTTCCAAATTATTGTGTAGCTATGACAACAAATGATAACAACTATTTTAAATTGGATAATGAAATTTTGAATTTGAGGGTTGCTTTGATAAAAATTTTTATTTTTCATAGAATTTAAACAAATACAAATGCTTTTAGGTATATTTCATATAAAAATCTACCTATTGCAATGGGCTTCATCTCGGAATTTCGGAAAAATTTTTGTGCCAAACGACTATATATGATAAGCGGAGACAAAAAAACAAAAAAAAAAAAAAATTTATATATATATATATATATATACATATATATATATAAACGATATGAGATATAACGAAAACGACCGGCACTCTCACGGTCGCATTTGTTGAGGTAGATCAAAAACATTTTCTGTACTTGTGTGTTTTAATAATATCTTGGACAAGTTCGTGAATCAGCAAAATCCGACACGTGGTTAAGAAACTAGAGGCTTTTTTCTGAAAAAAATTTGATTTTTTAAAACCGTTATAACGGCCGTTTGGATACTAATATTTCAAAAAATTTAACAAATTTAGAATCTTTGGAATCTTTTTTATCAATTTGTTTTAAAACTAGACCTCTGCAGTTAGAGGTTTCTGAGTGAGCGGCTCCAACAAAAAAGTTTGCAAAAAAAAATTTTTTTTTGAAACAACCGGCACTCTCACGGTCGCATTTATAAGGCCAGATCAAAAAACCTTTTTTAAAAATGTGCGTTTTGTTAATATATTGGACAAGTTCGTAAATCAGCCCAATTCAACACATGGTTAAGAAACTAGAGGCTTTATACTAGAAAAAAACTCTGTTTTTTAGATCCGTTATAACGGCCGTTTGGATTCTAATATTTTTAAAAACTTCATAAATTTAGAATCTTTGAAACCTTTTTAATCAGTTTCTTTAAAAAAACAGACCTCTGCAGTTGGAGGTTTCTGAGTGAACGGCTCCAACACAAAAGCTTGTAAAACACGAAATGCGTTTGAATCAACCGGCGCTCTCACTCACGGTTGCATTTGTGGAGCCAGATGAAAAAACCTTTCTTAAAAATGTGTGTTTTATTAATATCTTGGACAAGTTCGTAAATCAGAAAAATCTGACACATGGTTAAGGAACTATAGGCTTTAAACTAGAAAAAAAGTGGTTTTTTTAATCCGTTATAACGGCCGTTTGGATACTAATATTTTTAAAATCTTCATAAATTAAGAATTTGTGGAAACATTTTAATCCGTTTCTTATAAATCCAAACCTCTGCAGTTAGAGATTTTTGACTTGTTGGCTTCAACAAAAAAGTTTGCAACAATCCCCAACTACAATTTCCAAAAACCTTATAACAGTCAATGTCAACCTTATAACAGTCAAAAAATAAAAGATTTGAATAGAAGAAATTAATTTTTTTTCTTAGAAATAAACTATTTTGATATTTTGCAGTAATTGCACGACATATGATATAGAGTAGGTTTGTGTCATAAATTATCACACACATGTTCTGTGGTAGATTTGATATTTGTTTGTTGCAAAATTGGATAGATATAATTTTGTTTGTAGGTAGCTAATTTTCTTTTTAAAATTTGTTCGATATCTGTTTGAAATTAGTTTGTTTTGTTTAAACTAATCTGATACATCAGATTCTACTGGCACACAAAACTGTCTGATCTCGAAATCTACCTATTTCTAGCGGATATACGTGCCGCTTGGACTTTCTTACTTTTTTGGACGTAGCTATGACAACAAAATAAATAGTTGAAAAGTGATACTGTAAAGCCGCAAATCACAGTAATAAAGTAACACTTTAATATGTAGGCGAATAAAAAAACCTTTTTAGTATTAGCTCCGAAAAATGATTACTTTTAGAACTGTTTAGAGTCCGCAAAATTGTATTTTAGCGGCCTAGTACTTAAAGTCGTTATGACAACACTTTAGCGGATTCAAAATTTGTTTTCATTTTATATTATAACTATTTTCAAATTATAATCACAATTGCTTTGAAAAGTTTTGTTCAAAACTCAAATTTTTAGGTACGCAAGAATACAAATTAAGCAATAAATTAGAAAAAAAAATCCTAAGAGCTAATACTAAAAAACGTTGTATGGAACACGTACGCAAATGGCTTTAGCAGACTCATCTTCATATTACAGACTCGTCTAGCGGACGAGGCCGGAAACATTACGATTCGTCCGCTAAAACCATATTTTGCGTACTTGTTACATAAACTACTATTGCATGGATTTTTTAAAAATACCGTTTTTCAGAAAATCGAGAAAAACTGTATTTTTTTATGTATGGGTCATTATTTTACAAACCGAACAAATTTGGACAAAATCTGACCGACACATTTTTGATTTGGCTGAAATTTTTTTATGGGTTTTATATCGAAAAAAAGATATTGGTGTTCGAGGATGTTTTTTTGGGAAATATAGCGGTTCTAATTTTCAAGAAATTTGTGATTTTTGGCTTGATGAGTTATTTTCAAATATTCATAACTTCGGTTTTATTAAAGATAGAAACTTCTAGTTTATTTTATTTTGAAGTTAAAAGATGTTAGTTTACAAAAAAAATTAAAATTAATAAAAGTTATTAACAAACTTCTATTGTTATAAGCAAACAAAATGTTCAAATCGATCTTTAGTCATTGTTCCACCCACGAAACGAGTTTTTAGTATCAACATCGTATTCTACGTTTCATTTCCTATGAAAAACGTATTTTTAATTAATGGAAACACGATTTTTACTATTAGAAATAAATTAATTTATCGAGCGCGGGACAACAAAAAATTGCATAAATGGGTCATTCTTTAACATACCGAACAGATTAGGACAAAATGTGACCAAGACATTTTTGATTTGACTGAATTTTTTGTTACGTGTTCTATATAAACAAAAAGATATGCGTGTTCGACGATTTTTTATTATCTTTTTTGGGGGGAATAGAGCGCAACTAAATTTCGAGAATTTCGTGATTTTTGGTTTGAAGGCGTATTTTTGAAGATTCATAACTTCGGTTCTGGTATAGATAGAAATTTTTTTTTCAAGTTTTCAAGTTTAAAAATTGAATTTAAAAAAAAAGGGTTGCATGTAAAAGTTATTAACAAATTCCTATTGTTATAAACAAATAAAATGTTAAAATCGATATTTAGTCACTATCTAACAAAATTAAAGAGTGTTTAGTATGAAAATCTTATTCTACATTTAATTTTCTATAAAAAACGTATATTTAATTAATGGGGAAACGATTTTTACTGTTAGAAATAAATTAATTTTCCAGCGCGAAACGACAAAAATTTATGAAATGTTTTATAGTCCCGTCCTGTTTCAAAAACGCTTTCTTAACAGACATTTGCGTTTATACACTAATATAAAAATAAAAGCATAAAAAACTTTAAAAAATATTTCGAAGTTGAGGAATAGGCTGACTTCACCACAGCTCTGGAAACATAGTGTTCTTGATATATAGTGAGCTAATATCCATCAAATACTTTAATTAAAAGCTAACCAATGTTATAGATTTCACGTAGTTCTAATTATAAAAATATTAAAGAAAGCAGCATATCCCAACAAACATAAATGTACTAGAAAAAGTAAAAAAAAATTTAACCGGAAGTGAACACCCGGAAGTTGGGATGCAGAACTCTTGTGAGTCATACTAAATGCTTATGTACCAAGTTATATCCAATTCGATTCTTAGGTACAGATATTATTGAGATTTCAAAAAACAGGTGTTTGGGGGACCCCACACCACTTTGTTCACTATCGCTCAAAAACTAATCAGTTCCTTGCCAATTCCATACATATTTGCAACTTTTTCCAAAGTGTGATCAAAATTCATTCAAGAACAAATGTTGTGTGCTCCCAACAAACATTGAAAAAATGGTGACACAATAAACAGGTGATCGGGACGCCCCCCACCACTAATCCCAATATAGTCCAAAAACTAATCAGTTCTTTGTCATTTAAGTCTCCATCTTTATTCAAAGTGTCACTAAAATAGATTAATGAATGAAGTCTGTATGCTCCCAACAAACTTTAAAAACAAAGTGTGAAAAGTCAGCAGTTGTATGGTAGTCCCCCCGCCACTTTGATCAATGTGTCCCAAAATATGATAATTATCTTCTCATACTAATTGAAACCTTTTCCATAAATTTCATCATAATCACTTTATTATTGTAGGCTATAGTGTGCATAAAGAGTAAAGACACTGAAAAAACTTCAAAAAATTATAAAAAAATTTTTTTACCGGAAGTTGGGATGCGGAGCTGTTGTGAACCGTACTTAGCGCTTATGTACCAAGTTTCATCCAATCCAATTACCACATGTTATTGAGTTTTCAAAAAACAGGTGCATTGGACACCCCCACCACTTTGTTCCCTATCTCTCAAAAACTAATCAGTTTCTTGCCCTAAATATTTGCATCTTTTTCCAAAGTTTTATCAAAATTCATTCACAAACGAATGTTGTATGCTCCCAACAAACATAAAAACATAGTGGAAAAAAACACCTGTTGTATGGACCCCCCCAACCCTTTATCCAATGTACTCCAAAAGCTGATAAAATCTTTCTCATGTTACTTGAAAGCTTTTACCAACGTTTCATGAAAATCGATTGGTAATTGTAGGCTACAGTAGGGATCAACACCTGGGAAAAAAAACTTTTTAAACGGAAGTGTCAAACCGGAAGTTGGTATGCAGAAATATTGGAAACAGTACTAAAACTTTATATACCAAGTTTCCATATGATCATATGTCGAGATTAGAAGTTATTGAAGATTTAAACTTAGAGGTGTTCGGGAGACCCTCCCGCCATTTTGTCCAAATTTAAAATAAATTCAGATCTTCCATTTTCAAGTGAACCTGGATCATTTGTCAAAGTTTCATCAAGATCCTATGCAGAAAGGTCTTGACTATATTGCATTTTCATACTGATGTATACGAGGAGCTGACCTATAATCCCCCATCCGCCAATCAGCTGATCACTTTTTTTTCAATTGTTATGGTGTAAACATGCATCATACAAATTTTGAAGTGGCATCAAATAACTTTTGGAATTCGTTTTTTTACCAGTTTAAAAGTCTCCCACAACCACACCCCCCACTACTTTAGCAGCTGACCGCCAGATTTATCATCAGCTGGAGTTAATTAATTAAAATAAATAAAAATCAACCGGCATCAAATGACTTTTTCATTTGCAACGCTGCCTCCCGGTCTATCCAGGCTTCTTGAAATTTCTAAGATACATATTTGTAAAACTGAAATGGAAAATGAGTAATATAAAAATCATATCAAACCAAATATGATAATTAGTGTTGGTAGTAAAAAGCATTCTTTATATACATAAGTTGAGAAGCAAATTTGGCAAATTTATTTAATTTAAAAGAAATGATCAAATTTTACTTTTACATATTTTAATGCAATCATACCAAATTAAAGTATTTACTCTGAAAAATTGTTTAGAACAAGAACAAAATAAATTTTCTATGCAAATGGAAACTGTTTCCAAATACCAAAAACTGTAAGGGCATGAGAAATAAAATGCATATTCAATAGGAACATATTCCTGCTTAATTATGGGAATTATTCCTACTTATTTATAGGGCACCTTGACCTCTAACTAGGATAATTGAAAAAATTAATAAACCGCATTTTAATGTTTTTGATACATGTATTTTTAACTTAATTTGGAAATTAATTTTACACCGGCGAATCCTTCTAGTTCGAGATTGAGTAGTGTACATTTCAGCTTAAGATTTATGAAGGATGAAAGGTCTGGCAAATTTTCTTCATTGTTAAAAAAAATTTTTCGTTACTTTTGGGATTTTACTCAGACTTCAGTTACTCATCCGCTATATCAGTGTAATAATTTTAAGGTTTAATAGTTTTTTTGAAAACTCATTTCCATTCTGATTTTGAAGATGCGCATTTTCGTTAGATATGCTCTTCCAATTTGTTATGAAATTTTGAACAGAACAGTATCAATTTTTTGTATTTTTTTTCTGATGAGAGCGATTTATCGTACAATATAGCGTTTGCTTGTTTTATCAATTTTTATCAACATGTTTAGCTATAAATCCCATCACTTGGTTCAATAGCTTTACATATCCCCAGATGCCATGTTGACCCTTTTCGTTTATTATATACATTCAGGATGATTAATTAACGACCAGGTCTCAAAAAACACATTCTGAATAATGTATATAGGAAAAGTGTCTTCCGTCGGAAATCGAATCCCTCACTCTTGAGGTACATACAAGCCTAGCGCTTTAACAACTGAGCTAGAACGAAAACAATTCATTACAATGTCAATTTTAAAAATGTTTACCTATGCTTAGCGCTGGACTATACAATTAGATAGTAAGATTTTAACCTCAAGGATTCAAAACACAGCGATAAAACAATTTTGGAGGATATGTATGAAATGTGTATTAACTGAGCAAGCTACAAAATCTCCACACACAAAATACATTTCATATGCAAACGCCTTAGAACACATATCCGATACAAAGTTGTACAACTGGTCCAGTAATGGTCCATTACTGGCAGCCAGTAATGCAGCAATGGGCGGGCACTAGCAACCACGACTGGGATATTAACAATATTTTACTGGATGATAACTTCGGTCAATAAATGGCTGCCATTCATAGGCCAAAGAAAAACAACAGCAATGGCCCATACAAGGTTGTAGAGTTAGCCTAGTAACGGACCAATAATGATGAACAGTATTGTAGTAATGGCCAAATACTGGCAACCATGACTGTGCCGTTAAAAAAGATATAAAATATTATCATATGTAAATTTAAATACATCAAATACAAAATTATTTGAAATAAAATAAAAATGACGAAAAAAATTCAAAACTCCCCATACAACTGGTTCAGTTGCAAGAATGGCCGAGTACTGGCAAACATGACTGCCAGTACTCGGCCATTAAAAAAAATATAAAATAATATTTTCATATGTAAATTTAAAAAAATTATTCACAAAATAATTAAAATAAAATAGAAATGACAAAATATTAAAACATATACCAACCTTTTCAATATTATCATAGTATTTCAGCCGAGAAGCGATAGCTAAACTATATGTAACATTTTTCAAACTATGTATTTCTAAAACGGATAATATTCTAATGAAATTTAGAAAAAATCACATAGATTGGCAAATTCATGGCTGCAGTACTGACCCAATAACAATATCCAATTAATGTTAACCATTAACGGGCCATTGCTTGACCATTCAAAGTAAACTGCACTGGCAATTTTCTATAAACGGTAGATTGGTTGATTCATGGTTACAGTAATTGCACGATAACAATAGCAAAGTAATATTTACCATTCATGGGCCAGTGCTTGGCCATTCAAAGGTAACAATATACTGGCTATTTTCTGTAAACCATAGATCGGCCGATGAATGGTTCTAGTACTGGCCCAAAAACAATAGCCAAGTACTGTTAACCATTAATGGGCCAGTGCTTGGCCGTATATCAGTGTCTGGCAAAACCTATTTGGGATGCACACACATGTCAACCGCATATCTTACGAATAATAAAAAACGAAGTGAAATTAAATTTATTTAATGTTAATAATAATAAACAAAACCGTGTTGAGTGGTCTAACGGCAGCGCGCGTTTGTGTGTTAAGTGGTCTAATGGCAGCGCACTGGACTTCCTTCCCATCTATAGATCAAAGCTTTTTAAAGCAAAACATTAAGCATAATGGTTTTCCAATTAACCGATAGGTAACTAATATAGTAGATAAATTGAAAAAAATATGACCCAAGTAGCAAAAATTGGTATTGCTTTGGGATGTCATTTCTTTATTGCAACTTAATTCATTCTTTTTTTGGTATGTTGAATGTTTGTTACTTTAATGCTTCTTAAATCTTTCTTAAAATGGTATGGTCACCTGGGTTTTAAATCGGTATGTAACATCTCTTTTTAAGCATTCTTAAAGGCTTCTTAAATTGGTATTCATATAGAAAGATTAAATTGGAATGTACGAGCTCGAGTAAAGAATTCTTAAAGGCTTCTTAATTTGGTATGTATATTTGAAGTTGTAAATCGGTATGATAATCCGGCTTTAATACTTCGAATTTTTTACTTAAATTGGTATGATATTTTATGCTTTCTTTGTATACGTGTCAACATTTGACAGTTTTTATTGTTTGTTTGTTACGTTTATATCTTATGATTACTATACGTGTTTTGTTAAAATGGAACAAAATAGTTTATTAAATTTATGGAGAAAAAAGAAACGAACCGGTTATTATAAGAGATCAAAGTATATAAAGATTCAAGAAATATTTAATCAGCAGTTAAAACGAAATTATGTAGAGCCTAGTTTGGTTACATCTGATACCATGAGCGATGTTGAGTCGATTCAAACAAGGGATACTCTGGCAGTCAATTCTAGTGTTTCTTCTGCAATATATTTCAAATCAGCCAAACTAACCAAATAACTAAACTATCCTAAATTTAAGTAAAATTTAAACAAATCCAATCGAATTATTCATAACTGTCAGGTACAGAAAAAAGTAAACATTGTATGTACTTAAATCGGTATTTCAATACTCGAAATAGTACAAATTTCTACTTAAATTGGTATGTCACATACCGTATTTTTGCAGTAATTTACACTAAAAAAACACATTGGCATATTCTTCGTTGTTAGTTCAGCAAAATAAACTTTGTAGCACTATCTAAAATTTAGTACGATTGACAAAACGTTTTACCGTTAGACAAATGTTTTGTATGTTGTCCTTAATTTTAGATGATGCTACAAAAATAATTTGATTGAACTAATATTATAGATTAAACCAACTTTTTTTTCCAGTGTACAATTGAAAACTAATGATCATACCCAAAATAGTATAAATTCGTTCTTGGTTTTTCACCCGAATTAAGAAGGGATTTCAACTATTTTGGTATTGTGTCATACTAAATTAAGAAGATATTTGTACTTAATTTGAGAAATCATCATATACTTGATCATGAACAAGATTCCGCCATATTTTTATACAAAATTTTTAAAATACAATTTGAAAAATTTTCGTTAAAAATATAAATAATAAATACTGCTCCAATTTTTTATTTTAACTTATATTTAAATAGCTAACAACGATGTGAGCATGAATATGTTCAAGTTCTGATCAACAAAAAATTTTAAATAAAGTTTTAGGCGCATTGAATTTTGACATATTTTCAACAATTTAAATAAATTAGAGAAATTATAAAGGCGCGTGAGTTTTGAAGGGGTTAGAAGACCCCATTTCATCATAAAACTCGTTCCGTTTGAAGATATTGGGTTAATGTTATCTTTAAACCGATTTTCAAACCCCCAATATATAATATATTTTTATTATCTTCTCAGCTTCTCTTCATAAAATTTTTAAACAGCACACAACATATTTTTTTTGTTTCATTTCATTATTGTCATTATCTTTAATTTAAATTAATTCAATAAAGAAAAAAAGAGATAGAAATATCTGTGTCACTCTTTGACTTTGATAGTATAACAAAAAAATGACATACCGATTTAAGAAAGAGTTAAGCTGGAGTTAAGAAGGAGTTAAGAAGGACTTTAGTAGGAGTTAAAAATCACATACCTATTTAAGAAGGAAATAAGATAGAAATACGCTTCTTAATTCGTTCTATCGGACCGCCCACATAGGCCTTTTTATACTTAATTCATACTTAAATCCTTCTTTAAGAAGGCGCGTTGACTCGATTAAGTCTTCTTAACTCCTTCTTTAACTACTGATAATCACTATTTTTGCTACTTGGGGAACTGATCAGTGATCACCTATATAAAAGAAATCGATTAAAAATTAAGCATTCAAATGAAACTCAACCATAAAACTGTCAAGTGAATCGATGAAATTAATACAGGTGAGGCACACTTGTTGGATAGTCTACGTCCCTATATGTGACACATACACGGCAAAAAAAATAAACAAAAGAATAAAGTAAAAATAGAATGAAAAAGTATTTAGATTTTAAAAAATGGCTGGTTTCTTGTAACTTTATATGAGATAATTTGACTTTCGTAATAATAAATTGGTGAATCTTATCTTATTTTCATATAAAATTATGTACGAAAGAAATTGTTTTGCGGAGGTAATGATAACAAACACAAAAAACAAACGGACACTTTAAATAATTAATAAATTAATTTTACCATAGCTCAAATTCGAATGAATGGTGATGTAGACTCCTGTAGCAGAGTACACATTCATTGTGGTTCTTACTTACTTTTTAATCGGTTGTTACTTTTACTTACGTTGGCTACGTTAACATAAACGTATAATGCTTACCAATGCATCTTAGTTGCCAAGATGGTAGCAGTGATTGCACTTAAGCTAGAAACACAACACGGGCGAAATCGTCCGACGACGACGTTAGTAACATTAGAATACACAGGATACATAAATTTCAAACACAACTACAGCGATAAACGAAAAAGTTTTTTTCGTCGGAGAAAATTTAGATTCTATTTCTAATTTATCGTCGGCGATGATTATTGCCAGATATCAATTTTTTTTATTTGGCTGCAAGGGTAATTTTTAATGTTATTGTGACAGTGCTGCCAACTGAAAAATATGATTTTCTGATGTTTTCGCGTTTTGGAGGTTGCAATCGTTTTGTTTTGCGTTGTCAACTGAATTTTCAGTTTATGTTCAAAGTTCGGTTTTATTCGTTTATATATTTTCATAATTTGTATTTTGTATTTTATTTTTAAAATTAGTTATTATAGGAGAAAAATTATTATTATTTATTTATTAGTAAAAATTAGTTATTTTTAAAATTGAAATTTGTGAAATTCATTCATTTTGACAAAGAACAAAGTATTTTAGTTTATGCAATTTTATTTTTGACAGCTTTTCACGCTGACGCCTTTGTTGTGATTACAACAGCGAAATTGTAGACGTTTTTTTCTATCGTCCGACGTTATCGTCCGCGTTGTGTTTCTATCTTTATTTAGTAGGATTGTTCTAAAATATCATTTAACACTAAAAATTATGTTGGGACATTCTACAATATCAACTCAAATTTTGTATTGAATTGCTAAAATGCACTAGTTGACAAATGCTTTGTCATATGTTAAAAACGTTTTGTCAATTGCACTAAGTTTTAGTTGATACTCTAATATTAGAGACAAACCAGCATAATATTGTTATTAAAAATTTTTCTGTGTTTTAGCTTTGCACCCTGCTAAATAGTGTGAAGCAAATAAATATGACATTTATTAGGTGTGTAGTCAATAGTCAGAAACCACTCTCATTCGATTTAAAATAAATTTAGCTCAAATGCTGTATCAAACAAATTGAGATGCAAATAGATTTGAATTTTAAAAAGTTTTCATTTAGAAATAAAATAAAACGCCATATTTTACATTCAATTTTAACTTTTGAATTTGGTTAAAATTTGTTATAACAAATCTAATCTAATCCAAGTCGTGCCATATGTTACAACATTTTTACGGCATATTATAAAAGTTTTGCTTCATATTTTCTTACGCAAATAAATAAGTAATCTTAAACAATAAAACAAAACAACTGTGTACATTTTCACTGAAAAAAAAATTTGGTATATTCTACAAAACGGATTCAACCAAATTTATTTTGTAGCGTCAACTAAGATTTAGTACAATAGACAATAGATAAAGCATTGACAAACGTTTAAAGCGTAAAGAGTCGAATGTATTAAATTTTAGTTGATGGAGCAAAATAAATTTCGTTGAGTCCGTTTTGTAGAATATAGTTTGTAGAATATATTTTGTAGAATATTTTTCATTGTAGGGATCAGATTTTGGTGATTGTTATTTTTTTTTAATTTTTGATCTAAGAATGCGACAATCCTTGAAAAAGGGAGTGCATTACATGATCAAGGGATGTGGCGCTAGTTGGGTTATTGGCCTTCAATCAACGTCTCAAAACGCTTTTTTATGTGGGACCCAGGTCTTAAAAGGCTTCTATGTTTTGTTGTAACACATATTGTAATGCATATCAAATAACACATTTTAATACTTGCTATTTAACACTATTTCTTATTAAAAATAAGTCTGCAACATCCGCATTTTATTTAATTTATTTTAAAACTTAGACTGTCTAAGATTGCGCCCACTTAGACTTGTAGTCATTTCAGTTCATAAAATGTTCTAAGAATATCTTAAAATTAGATTTCTCAGGACTTTGTCTCAGGACTGAAAAATATTTTCCACTATTCAAAATAAAACCGATCCAACTTTTTAAACCTCCTTTTCCAAATATAGTAAGAGCACACAAATATGTTTAGTAGAACATATATATTTTATGTGAATTTTAAAACGTATAACATTGGAATGTATAACTTTCAACCTCGGTCGCTTTGAAGAATTGTTCACCTTAGTTTAGTTATCGAATATATTCTGTTAGTATAATCTCAATATTATGTTATATTTTTATAACAATGAAAATAAAAAAAAGTGCTTAATTAAATTGTATTTCATTTATTTTTTCAAACTACCACTTCTAAATTAAATTATTAATTTGTGGCAATTTACAATCAAAATGTTTACGTACGTATATATAATCCTTTTTGTGATAAATAATTGTTTTAAAATTAAATAATTTTTGTTGTACATAATTATTATTTTTTGTAATAGTATTTTTGTTTTTTTTCTTCTCAAAACAATGTAATAATTGATTTATTATGAATAAAGCAATTTGAAAGTTTTATCTTTTTTATTAATTGTAAAAATATATGTAAAATATTGTAGTAAATAACTAAAAGCTATAGAAATGAATTTTAAATTTGCAAAAGATTGATTATTTATTATTGATTTAACAAAAAAAGCAATTAATGGATTTTATAGAACTACACTTATGAAATTGTGTTAATTAAAAAAACATAACATTGTTGTTAATTTCAGTTCATAATTATTAATTTCAAAAACCAAAACAAAAAACCGAATACATCGATAACGCAATAAAAGGAATTTCATAAAATTTATTTTGAATTAAATTATAGAAATTAACTTATATTATAAATATTATGTAAAAATACAAGAACTTTTGCGGATGGCAAAAAACTACTACGAAATGCAAACAGATTTATTGGAATTTGAAAGAAAATTACCTACTATTCTTGTGATTTGAAAAGCGACAAAAAAGTTAAAATTTTGTTTAAAACAAAAATTATTGTCAATGCCAAGTATCTATCACTCAGAACTAAAACAAATTGATTTAAAAAACTAAATCTATACATTAATGTAAATATTCCAAACAGAAATTAAATTTATTTAAACCATATTTATACATATTTGAATAGTATAAAACAAAAAAAAATTCAAAAAAAGTAACGATCGAAATTATATAAAAATAATATTCTTAATATTACTAAATAATTATTATAAATGATTATTTATTTAACATAATTAATTATGAATCTTATTTTATTAAATAATTACATCATAATTAAAATCAAGCAGGGTATATTTATTTCAATTTTAAATAAATAATTAAAAATTAATGAAATTAAAATGTTTTATGAAAGAAACTTTAACTATAATTTTTAGTCTTAATTATGAAATTATTGATTGTAAATTAAATAGTATATAGAATATTTATAAAAAAGCATAATTCATTTCAATTTAAAGTATTTAAAAAATGAATAAACGGAAATTATCATGTAAAATTAATTTAAGTTATAATATAAATATATATATTTGATTTATACTTAAAACTATTGAAAAAAAATGGAAAATAAAATCAGAAATATTTAAATTTTATTTAGAAAATATTGGGTTTTTCTTAAATTTTTAATGTATTGTTTTTACTTCCTTAAGATAAACTGCTATTCAGGTAACGAGACAGTTAATAATTGGTTTTTATAGAACTTATTTTATTCGGAGTTAATAGTTAAATGACACTAGAAAAATCAATGATTTCTAAAATTTAAAAATGCAAAACAGTTTTGAGTGTTGAATTTTTTTATGAGCTTATAAACATTTTAGAAATACAAATGAGTTCTGGTTTAATAAAAATGCCTTTTTTCTTCTTTTTATCTTATGTCTCACAGTTGTGTGTGCATTAAAATTATCTATGACATGACATGTCTAAATTCTAAAACCATATTTTTGAATCTTATCTATTGTAATTTTTCTTCCAAATTTTTAGGGTACACCTAAAAGTGCGAGTTTTCCAATTCATGTACGTTTATTGTTACTTATGTTATTGCAACGAATCGTTTTATTTGTCAACATTTAACAGCATTACAATCATAACTTAAACTGCAACTTGTTCTTTCTTAAAAGTTAATAAAATACAAAACAAAAATACCCTTAGGTTAATTGAGAACTATAAATCTTATATGTTCAGTAGGGCTGGAAAACACATTCAATAATTGTGGCAAATGTCAAGATGAAGAACTTATGGCTTTTGAGAAAATTGGTTACACAAAATTTTGGTAAGACACCGAAATCGAAATTTGTTAAGAAATTTAGAGAAAACGAAAGTTTAAAGTTAAATTATGCTCGAACGGGTTAATATGATTTTAATGAATTTTTTTTTGTTAAAAAGCCTAAAAGGTTCTTAAAAATATTTTAAATGATCAGATTTTTATTTTTAAAGGCACTCTCAATTATTTTAAAAATACTGAAAAAAAAGGTTTTATATATTTTTTTAATTTCCGTTTTCCAAACATAGTGATTTCGAAAATTATATTTTTTCTTTTATTTTTTATATTTTTAAGATTTGTTGTTTACCTACCCAAAACATGATTTCTAATGAACACTGAATCTGCTAGTGAGCCACTAGCAGGAAGTAAACGTGAAGACTGCGTGTCAAGCGAGGTTGAAATCCGGAAAGTTTCAGTCTCGTGAGTTCAAGTAGGAATATCCAGCCTTGTCCAGCACAAATGAACAGATATGCACGCAAAAGAGTATGGATAATCGAAAAAAAAAGTGAAAAAGAGAAAAGGGACTTAGTAAATTAGAAGCACCACATGATTTGTTCTGATCCCACTCTCCACGCCAATCCTGTTCCTCAGTCAATCATCCTATGCAATACTTCTTCAATGATGTGTAAACAACTCAGGCTACTGGTGGATATAATGAATAAAATATCTGTTGTAAAAAAATTACTATCGGCAATTGTTGAACTAGAGGATGTAATGAATATAATAACTGTTATAACAAAATTAATGTCGGCCATTTGGTGAACTTGATGCAAAACCCTGTTTCATTGCAACTTTTTTTTGTAATTTTTTTTGTTTTTAATGATTATCCTGTTTATTATTAAATAAAAGAAAAAATGCTGAAATAATTTGATTTTTGAAAAAAAAAAAAAGAAAGAAAAGAGATGTTGGTCATTGTCGAATTAATTATGAAGTGACCGTGCTATGGTCAAGTGGAAATATACAATTTATTTTTGGTTTTAATTAATTACCTTTTTGTTTTTTCTATATAAGAATACTAGGGGGTATCCCCCTCAAGATATCAAAATGAAATTTTGCATGTAAGACGACATCTAGCCATAGATGGTTTAAATGGTTTAAATATTGAAAATTAGACATACCACGGAGGAATAATCACCGAAAAACGGTTCCCATAGACTTTCACTGGGAAAATTATCATCTTTTCACAATACTTAAACAAATTATTGTATTTTTTTTGTTTTTTTTTTTATTTTTTATATTTTTTTTTTATTTTTTTTTTTTTATTTTGTTTTATTTTTTTTTTTTATTTTTTTTTTTGAACTCCAATGATATTGAAAGTCTGAAAATAAAAGTTTGTTCATGTTTTCACAAGTTTTCACATGTTTTCACAAGTTCACAAGTTTGATCATGTTTTCAACCTGGACGAGTTTTTATTTGGTTCGTTCACCTTTTTTTCTTTGACGTTTTGTTAAAGTACTTTTTATAGACAAAATTCACGACACGATTGTTGTAGTCAGACATATCGGTTTCAAATTCGTTTAAAAAATTTTTCATTGATTTTCAACTAAATCTATGCCGGAGGTAGATGCAGCAATATTTACCACACATTAAACTGTAGCGATTTTGTAGTTCTTTTGGATTGTAGCATATCTTCGGACATATCTTCGGACATATCTTTTGGATTGGACATAGCTTCGCTCCTTTTTATCAATTGCATTCTGCATTGGTCATCTAGTTAGTTTGCCTATTTACTTTTGTTATAATTCACTATGTGAATCAAATTGGACCTTTAAACACAATCTTATCTAAAGTAATATGAAAATATCGAAGCCGGGAACGAAATACCAAATATGTCTCCGACGTACCTGATCCTTGGGAACCTCCTACTAACAAAATTTAGCTTGACATAGTGACAGAAAAATTGATCAAAACAAAAATATAATTAACAAAAAGAAATTAATCTAACCTTCTTGATAGATGCTGCAGTTTGATAATTTATCCAGCTCCAGAGGAGATAAAAAAATTCATATTGTTGACCTTGATCTCAAGAAAACATGCATAAATGAATGTATTTTTATATGCGAAACGATAATAAGTTTCCGGAATGTTGAAAACTCTATGAAGACAGCCGCTACGTTGAAAATGAATTTGATATATATGTATATAAATAAATCTGATCCTTGGTCTAATTTTGTTTCAACTGTCCAATCTTTTTGTAAGCAATTCATATATATATATATATATATATATATATATATATATATATATATATATATATATATATATATATATATATATATATATATATATATATATATATATATATATATATATATATATATATATATATATATATATATATATCCAACAGCACTTTGGAAAGGACGACTATAATGTTGTCACAAACTCCATCCATTACATTTCGTTTATTGCTTTGTATATTAATACAAGGAAACCTTATCTCTCTTTTGACAGATATAAAAAAATTTTAACTTACTTTTATTCTGTGCAATTTCTTTTATTAATTTTTTTATTCGGAGTATCCATGGGTAAACTCTATACAATTTATTCTTTCCTCCTTTTACAATTTTCAAGAAAAAGTTCATACAAAAATATTTGATTTTATTTTCTTAAATAAATTTGGTTTTATTTTTAGAAACAAATATCGACCAATATCTTTTTAGTTTTTTTAATTACCAAACTCCGAGAATGAATAGCCAAAAATTTTGTTACGTTTTTAATGTATTGCTTACGATAAATTTCATCATCATCGTTTAAAAACTCTTTTATATAAATTGTAATAATTTTTATATTAATTTTATCGAACGGAAGGGTTTGAAGGATTTGAAGTTCTTGACGGTTATAGCCTAAACTAAGTAAATCGATATCGGTATGATTTACAGCGAGAAGAATTGTATATATTGGAAAACATTTGACACGCGAATATACCCATTCGGTTTCTTTATCTTCATCAAAAGCGCTATTTATTTTTATTCGTTATCTTTGTCTTGGTGTATGGTGACCTCTTTTGGATATTCATTCGGTGACAAATATGCATGTATAGTCTGAACATTCAACTTATGTACAAATTGTTTTCGTTGTGAAAAATATTTTCTTGGATCCGGTTCAACAATATAACGAGACCAATTCGATTTCTCCACTAACCATGGTGCTGTCATCATTATCTCGTTCGTACCCGTAAATGATTGCAAAAATATTCCATCTTGTTTATTCATCAATAAATTTAATATAAATTTTCCTATATTTTGTATCAAATCCTGATCGGTATAATTAATATGTTCAACTGGAAGATCACGTATAAAAGGCATCGGATATTTTTGCATATGAATTTCACGAACATATGTTATTAAATTTGGATTATCTTGTTCATCACCAAACAGTTCATAATCTCGTGACATATTTAATCGAAATTGTTGGTGTCGAAATTCTGTTGTATCCATGTAGATTATAAGAACACTTAAAACTGTTGCGAATGAAATTAAACATAGCACTATTGGTAGTAACGGTCGAAAAGAAGATGGACCAATTCTTGGTGTTTTTGCAACGGTTAAATTCTTCTCCCCATACGATGGTGATGGTGTAGGAGTTGTCATATTTAAGAATATATTACCAGTTTTCAATTATTTACATTTGTATATTTATTCAGAAAATCTATCTTATCTTCTTATGTTCCACTTATTAAAAAATCCAAACAAATCGTTTTTATGGTACACACTGTATATATTAATGTAACGCAAACAATTTTATGTCAAAATCAAAAAATTTATTTTAATTAAGTTTGTTCCGAAAAAAGTTGTTCAGTGGGTTTGATACCCTTGCTCTAGTCAACAAAATGTCTCAAGATGTAGCTTTTTTTGAAATTCTTAATGTTTGAAACACGTGGGAAACGATGTGGCTACTAAAATAAAAAATCGCTTGATTATTACTAAAATCGTTACAAAAATTTCTAAATTCAGTCTTAAGGTCTTCTCGAACTATCTTTGAAAATTACAAACTGTTACATGTTTTGGGCTACTGAGTAAAATCCCCACCGGCAATAAACCTGATTTTACTCGCAGGTTCTCGTTAAACCACACTTGTATTCTAAGTTCCCGCTAAGCAGCGCGCGCGCACATCTTATTACATAAGCGCGCAGAGAAAAAAATTATGCACACAGGAAAAAAATATGCCAATTATTTTAATTGTGATCATACATAATGTTAAAATTAACATAATAACATAATTTTGAACATAATGTTAAAATTAAAAATATAACATGAAAACCTTAAATATATAAAACCTAAATATTTGTTTCAGGCAAACTTGGAGCCAAAAGAATAACGTTATTTATTTAAAAATTCTAGTATATAAGTATAAAGTATTTACTAGAATTAGCTGTCGATATGTAATTTTGTACGTACTTTTTTAACGGAGACTAAATGATACGACATTACTTATGCTAATTCAATGCAAACTTTATTTTCCTTTATTAACATTTATAATGAAATTTAGTAGTTGTAAGATTAAGTGACTCATTACGATAGCATATAAAAAGTCTATTTTCATGCAGGTTTAATCACATATAAAAATGGTTTTTTTCCACCAATGTAAAATCTTTTTCGCTTAATAACAAATTGTAGTTGCTTAAAACGTTGTAAAACATATAATTTTACAATGTTTTTAAGCAAAGGAACCATGACAAAATAGAAAGTGAATTTTAAATGTTGTGTTGTCGTGTCCTAAATGAAGTAAGATGGCTGTCTCGACAGCTTGCTATAGTTGCTATTGTCAGAAATTGGCTATGTGGTTCTGATTCAATATTTTGAAGACAAAGTAAAGTAAGACCAAGAAAATAATAATCCAATCTCAAAATATTGTTTAAGTGCTTTGAAAAACAAAACCAATCATTTTGCATTAATAGTTTTGAATGATGTTTTGTACGTACTAGGGCAGCTCTTCAAGTTTCTACAAAAAAGTGAACTATCGCCCATGGAGTCAATGAAGAAGTTAAGTCCACAGGTCCATTCTGGAGCCGAGAATCAGAAAATGTTTTATCAAAATCATTAGAAAAAAAAAACAAAGCGTTAACACTTTTTATGTTATTACATTTATTAACGAACTATGTCATCATCAAACAAAGCGATTTCCATCAGAAGAGATGAATGATTGGTATGCCTTTGGTTACAATGCAATCGCAACCAACGTAACAGATTTTAGTTTTGGATAAAAATATTCTGAAATTTATCCCCTGAATGATGAAGTAAGAGAAGAAGTGTTAAAAGAATACAGCATGTTTAAGTTTTCAATTGCCGAAAAACTACAAGAAACAAGAACTACAACTACAACTACAAGAAACAACTGCTAAAAATTTCAGTAGTATACTATCCGTCGGGCTTAATGGTGATGAGTTTAGTAAAATTAGATTTCTTGTGGAAATATGTGGGACTTTTCAAGCTAACAGTGCTGATTGTGAAAGAGACTGTTTAATGAGGATTAAAATACAACTCAGTGCCGAAATAGATATTGATTTAGATGTCGTTTATGAATTATGGAAAAACAATAAAGGTCGGCGGGAAGAAAATTAAATTTTGTATAACTATTTGAATAATAAATTTTTTGAATTATTTTGCTTTTATTAATAAATGCCTTTAATTTTTTGCTGTCTTAGAATCGTTATGACCACCTTATGAAACGTCGAGAAATGTCAAAAAGTGGGCAATTTTCACATTTGGCTCGAGATTGTAATACTTGGGTCTTTCATACCGCCTAGTAATATATATATATATATATATATATATATATATATATATATATATATATATATATATATATATATATATATATATATATATATATATATATATATATATATATATATATATATATATATATATATATATATATATATATATATATATATATATATATATATATATATATATATATATATATATTAATTGTGAAAAGTATTCCTCATTTATAAGGATGTTGTAGTTAGAAGTATTTATAAATTTTATTAACACATACCAAAGAAAATCAAATTGATAAAAAACAACAAAACATTTATATAAATTGATTTTAAATATGTTTGATTTATCCGCTTTATTTTTGAGAAAAAAGTAGAGCACCAATTTGTTTTTGCGCGCATCGGTAAAATTCCTTAGAGGGAACATTGTGTATTAATCGTAATATTCACAACTACGAAATATGCACACTCACCTCATTTACCTTGATGAACCACTCTTCATTATCAAATGATTTTTTTCAAAATTCTGACTCCCAACCTCCTTTTAAATAATATTTTGAAAGATAATCAAAAATTTTGAAAGATAACCCAGAATTTGGGTCGGACACCAAAGTCTCCTTAATATTACATATTAATATTATAATGGTTTCGTTTTATTTTTTGCAAGTTCGAAACCCTAAAACGTTATAAAAACTAAAACCACATTACTAACTTTGGGCCACCTCCAAATTTAGTCTAACTTTTCCGAGTTTTGCTTTGTGGTGTATGACAATTAATAAAACCACGACAAGTCTTTGACAAAACTCATGGTTGTACTAAATTGACTTGACAAAACTCACAGTTGTATACTAACAAAACCCCCGATATATCATAGCCAATCCCATTCACGCCATTTGCAATAAACAATGAACATTGCCATATGCAAAAAATTGGATTAGTGTTTTTGATTAAATATTTTTGAATTTTTTTTATATGGAGTTTTATTTTTCCAGATGGCGTTATGAGCGTTATGGCGATTTTTTGAATTTTTTTTATATTAAGTTTTAATTTCAAAATGGCGCTACAAGTTCACGATTTTTATTGTGCTAAAAACTGTAGATGGCTTCTATACCGGGGGTTTTGATACTAAAATAAAAATCTTCACCATCGTTTAAACTGCAATTTTATATCAAAAGTAATCCGTACGTGTTGAATTAACAGTAAATGTAAATTTACAGTAAACATATCATCATATCAAACATATCATATCGTAAACATAGACATCTAAAATGATAGTTGGTATATGTTTATAGTTATGTATTTATTGTTTATTTACTACCGTTAATCCTGCCTAACCGATTTGTATTGCCGACCGGAGTTCATTATACTGGTCAAAATGGATAACAAAATCATAGATTGTTATCATTTCATTTGTTTTTAACTTCAATTTAACATTCTCAAAGAACATAAAATTTCACACAATAAAACTTTAAAAGAAATTTCCAATTTGATGCCAACCACAAAACAAAAGATAAGAAAATTCATGTTATATTTATATAAGAAACAAATGAAAATCTTAATAATAAAACTCCAGTTTAATACGATTACGATCCTGTTTCCTGAACCCACATAAAACAATATAAAATCGAAATACACAATATAAAATAAAATGTTTTCGTTTGATATAATAGAATCCGATTTTATCAGTTTTAAGTTTTGTTTTTTTTTAAGAATTCATAGAAAATAAAAGAAAATCGAAAACTATACGAAATTACACCGCATTTAGAATTTACAATCCATTAGCAACCGAATTAAGAAAGGAAAAATGATTATATTGTGATTACTTTTATTTGTAAAGAGGTTAATTCTTAATGCAGGTAATTTGAACAATGAAAATTTTCCGCATGATAGAGCATGCGTGTAATGAATAAGATTTTTCACTTTTGTTATTCTTTACAATGTGATTGTTGTTACTGTGGATTGGTATACAACAAAAAAGGACACCCATCACAATAGAGATATACGAACACATAATTATTATAATATTTGTTTGATAACAAAATTGAGGGGTACAGGTTATTATCCTATGTGTACTGTTTTTATGGCACGTTTGTAAGTTCACAAATTTTAAGAGGGTTTATTGGCAGGTAAAGGTTTTACTGTTTGATTAACAATATTTTGGCATTTATCAATGTGTTATCAATGACAACATCATGTTTTAAGAACAACATCATGTTTAGCTTACTAGCTAAAAACTAAGCTCACAACTCTAAAAGATCTACTTACAAATTAAATTTGCATACCAAAGGAATAAATATTGAAATCTAAAACTAAAAGAAACGAAAAGGATAAACTCATATAACTCAACAGGTTCCTGAAGCCATACTAACTATGATATCCTCTTTCACACAGGACGTGAAGGATCTAGCATTGACGGATTGACCCCAACTTACTTGATTTTTACTCCATCATGTAGTACATGGTATTTTACGAATAGAAATGTATATATGTTGGTGTGAATTTGAACTTAGTCGTTTATGCTCAAAATACATGTGCAGAATTCTGCATGCAACAAAATTAGAACATGTGTTGTTATATGAGAGCAATTTAGGGTTGCCACGTGTCCTACTTTCTGTAGGACAGTCCTACTTTGGAGCAAGAATGTCCTACGTCCTACTTTACTATAAAAATGTCCTACTTTAGGCAAACTGTAATACAATATCTTACACTGAAAAAAACAGATTTTTTTCCAACCTATTTCTCTCAAAAAACGCGTTAGCAAAATAAGTTATCGTGATTGCACCTTTACTTATATTAAATTTGTAACCGATTATTTTATTTTATGTCGAATGGTTAGTAACAATTAAGCAAACAATTTACATCGCTGTGACATATGTGAATATCTATGCTTTATTGCATGATTTATTCAGGTGGTAAGCCACCATTGTTTAAATAATTTTGAATCAAATCCACCGTTAAACCTCTGTTTTTTTAAATAACTTTTGTTACAAATTAGCTGTTCTTATTATTATTAATAAAATAAAATGACTGAGCTGAATTTTGTTATAAAGTAAAACATTTGGCTACAGAAAGCTAACAATTTTGAAGGAAAGTGTAAATATACAAAATAGAACTATTATGAGCTTACAACATAAGTTTATTGATTTTAATGAAAGTGCCAATGAATCAGCAGACGGTATGGTTAGCTGTATTTCTGAGTCCTTAAAAACTTTAAATTTAAGTTTTTCGAGTATTACCGCATTGGAGGCTGATAACATAAATGCGAATTTGTATGCCATTTTACATTATAAATAAACTAATTAGCATTACAGAAATAACGCCCATACATTCATTCTTACGCCAAACCGAAACCTAATTTTTTAAAAAAATATTTATTTTATAACTGAAAAATTAAGTGGCACAAATCCAATGAGTTTTTCAGTTTTAAGACCGTAGGGCAGTGGCGGATTTACAAATTTGCCGCCTATAGGCTAATTTATATTGCCGCCTAATATATTTTAAAAAATCATTAAATGCGAGCGCAGCGACTAAAAAAAGCGCGCTCGCATTTTTTCGAAAGTTCAAGGTCACAAGTACTTTAAAATTACGCTTTTAATGAAAAACGAGCAAATCTGGCAAAAAATAATTAAATTTAAAATACGAAAATAATAAAAACGTTCATTAATATCAAATAAAATGCAATAAAAACTTCATATCAACAAAATATAAAACTTATAGTATATTACATGCTTGGAAAGTGAGTAATATCGTGCGAGTGAGAATCTTGAAAATCTCACGAGCAAACGATAGACACTTTCAAGCGAGTTTTGTACACTATTTTTCCCATGACCATAAGAATTATTAGACATTATCATTAAAAATTTATTTTTTAACATCATTTACAAAATTTATCGTGAAGCAAAAGTGAAACAAAAGTTTTAAATTTATAAGAAACACGTTTGTTATAATAACGTACAGTTAAATGATATTGTCAATTTTCGTGAGTACTTGATTGTATAGAATATGTTACTTTCGCATATGGTCGTGGGAAAAATAATATAACATATTTTATGAATATTCAAATAAATAAAAAATCAACTTTTCTTTAGCTTACATTACATTTTTTTCTGAATTTATTGTTTAAAAAAGTTTTAATTATATCATCAAATGAAATCGAATTTGCAGTATCAGATTCAATTTAGTGTTGCACCGATAAGCAAAACGGCCGATTACCGATTAATCGGCTTACATTATCGGCCGATACCGATTAATCGGCTGCCGATTATTTGTTTATACTATGCGTTTTAAAAAATTTAATGTGCCAACTATATGTTGTATTTAGAATGACCAACTTTTTTGATGCTTTCACTCAGCGATTTCTAGCTCGAACCCTGATATTAAGAAAAAAAACTCTTTGGAAAAGCTAAATGAGCGTTTGAATTGAAAAATAAAATTCAAATTAAGTTAAAGTTTGCTCTATGCTGAATTCGATGGTATTTCATATTATTGAATAAATCAGACTACATCAGTTGTCTAACGGTGCTTCTTTCATTATTCATTACGATTATTATTTAAGGAGATATAAGCTCTTCTATTAGGCTAACTCATTTGCCTAATATTTTCTGTTTTAATGTAGTATATAAACGATGGAAAATGAGTCAATGAATTGGTCCTTTGCAAGCCTTTCATCTACTGAAAAAACGATAAACTACTTTTATAAACATAAATAGCAATTTGAATGGCACAATTCGTTGGCTCAATGAACATTTTATTAATATTACCAAAACAATCGTAATATTAATAAATTGTTCAATAACCCAACAAACTTGTTAAATCAGTCAACGAAAAAAGTTCAATAACCGTTTTTAGGGCTCCGTTTTTTATACGGAACACTATTGGTGAGAGTACAACGTGTTTTTCACATTATTTCGATTATCTCGTGAACCATTAATCCGATGAACTTAAAATTTGAGGTGCTTATAAAACTAACCTATCCACACAAGATGGCGGGTTAAAAAATAAATAAAGTTGTGTTCGTTTGTTTTAAGGAGGTACGATGTAAAGCCTTTGAAAACATACACTTTTTTAGCGAGACGAGTAGGGTATCGTATGAAAAGGCTTCATTTCAGCATTTTTTAAAAATATATTTTGGAATTTTACACCTCACCATTTTAGGTAGATTTCATATAAAAATCTACCTATTGCAATGGGCTTCATCTCGGAATTTCGGAAAAATTTTGATGCCAAACGACTATATATGATAAGCGGAGACAAAAAAACAAAAAAAAAAAAAAAATTTATATATATATATATATATATATATATATATATATATATATATATATATATATAAACGATATGAGATATAACGAAAACGACCGGCACTCTCACGGTCGCATTTGTTGAGGTAGATCAAAAAAATTTTCTGTACTTGTGTGTTTTAATAATATCTTGGACAAGTTCGTGAATCAGCAAAATCCAACACGTGGTTAAGAAACTAGAGGCTTTTTTCTGAAAAAAATTGATTTTTTAAAACCGTTATAACGGCCGTTTGGATACTAACATTTCAAAAAATTTAACAAATTTAGAATCTTTGGAACCTTTTTTATCAATTTGTTTTAAAACTAGACCTCTGCAGTTAGAGGTTCCTGAGTGAGCGGCTCCAACAAAAAGTTTGAGTTTGCAAAAAAAAATTTTTTTTTGAAACAACCGGCACTCTCACGGTCGCATTTATAAGGCCAGATCAAAAAACCTTTTTTAAAAATGTGCATTTTGTTAATATCTTGGACAAGTTCGTAAATCAGCCCAATCCAACACATGGTTAAGAAACTAGAGGCTTTATACTAGAAAAAACTCTGTTTTTTAGATCCGTTATAACGGCCGTTTGGATTCTAATATTTTTAAAAACTTCATAAATTTAGAATTTTTAAAACCTTTTTAATCAGTTTCTTTCAAAAAAACGACCTCTGCAGTTGGAGGTTTCTGAGTGAACGGCTCCAACAAAAAAGCTTGTAAAACACAAAATGCGTTTGAATCAACCGGCGCTCTCATGGTTGCATTTGTGGAGCCAGTTAAAAAAACCTTTCTTAAAAATGTGTGTTTTATTAATATCTTGGACAAGTTCGTAAATCAGAAAAATCTGACACATGGTTAAGGAACTATAGGCTTTATACTAGAAAAAAAAGTGGTTTTTTTAATCCGTTATAACGGCCGTTTGGATACTAATATTTTTAAAATCTTCATAAATTTAGAATCTGTGGAAACATTTTAATCCGTTTCTTATAAATATAAACCTCTGCAGTTAGAGGTTTTTGACTTGTTGGCTTCAACAAAAAAGTTTGCAACAATCCCCAACTACAATTTCCAAAAACCTTATAACAGTCAAAGTCAACCTTATAACAGTCAAAAAATAAAAGATTTGAATAGAAGAAATTAATTTTTTTTCTTAGAAATAAACTATTTTGATATTTTGCAGTAATTGCACAACATATGATATAGAGTAGGTTTGTGTCATAAATTATCACACACATGTTCTGTGGTAGATTTTATATTTGTTTGTTGCAAAATTGGATAGATATAATTTTGCTTGTAGGTAGCTAATTTTCTTTTTAAAATTTGTTCGATATCTGTTTTAAATTAGTTTGTTTTGTTTAAACTAATCTGATACATCAGATTCTACTGGCACACAAAACTGACTGATCTCGAAATCTACCTATTTCTAGCGGATATACGTGCCGCTTGGACTTTTTTTGTATAATTTTGAAAAATGACGTTTTCGGGATGTTTTATTGCCCCGATTAACTCCGACCCTACTTCATCGACAATCTTGAAATATATTTGGAATGATAGAAAATTGAGGAGGTTTTTAATGAAAAATATAGAAAAGTGGCAGACACTCATAACTATATTTATTAAAGGGGTGGGAATGTTAAGGGGTAAAAACATCATTTAAAACCAGGTCATGTGGGGTGTCATTTGAAAGAACACTTGATTTTAGAAATATTGCCATGTTTTTTAGAATTTTGCAATGCATGGTTTTTGAATTATTATCAATAAAGTGACACAAAAAGTTGGTCCCCCCCCTTGCATTTCGAGCCTAATTAACAGAAAAATTTGAAAAAATTCACAGAGACAGGAAGTTTGATAACGAAAAATGAACGAAAAATATAGCGAACCCTCAAATGATTATATTTTTGTGTTTTTAAGGGATTGGGGTGGGGAAGGGTGAAAAAAACTTTTTTGACCCAAGCGAGTGGGGTATCATTTGAAAAAGCACCAAATTTCCAAAACATTGCAGTTTTTCTTAGAATTTTCCGGTACACCGTTTTTGAGTTATTCTAAAAAACGTGCAAATTCAAGACCGTTCCCCCCCCCCCCTACGTTTCGACACTGATTGACAGAAAAAATTGAAAAAATTCATAGAGACAGAAAATTTGCTATATTTTGAACGAAAATTATAGCGAACTCTCAAATAATTATATTTCTGTGTGTTTAGGGGATGGGTGTAAAGAGGGTAAAAAAAAACTTTTTTTGACCCAAGCGAATGGAGTGTCATTTGAAAGAGCACCAAATTTCCAACACGTTGCAATTTCTTTTAGAATTTTCCAGTACACCATTTTTGAGTTATTCTAAAAAATGTGCAAATTCCAGACCGTTCCCCCCCCCTACGTTTCGACACTGATTGACAGAAAAAATTGAAAAAATTCATAGAGACAGGAAATTTGCTATATTTTGAACGAAAATTATAGCGAACTCTCAAATAATTATATTTCTGTGTGTTTAGGGGATGGGTGTAAAGAGGGTAAAAAAAAACTTTTTTTGACCCAAGCGAATGGAGTGTCATTTGAATGAGCACCAAATTTCCAACACGTTGCAATTTTTTTAGAATTTTCCAGTACACCGTTTTTGAGTTATTCTAAAAAATGTGCAAATTCCAGACCGTTCCCCCCCCTACGTTTCGACACTGATTGACAGAAAAAATTGAAAAAATTCATAGAGACAGGAAATTTGCTATATTTTGAACGAAAATTATAGCGATTTCTCAAATAATTATATTTCTGTGTGTTTAGGGGATGGGTGTAAAGAGGGTAAAAAAAAACTTTTTTGACCCATGCAAGTGGGATGTCATTTGAAAGAACACCGAATTTCCAAAACATTGCAATTTTTTTTAGAATTTTCCGGTACACCGTTTTCGAGTTATTCTAAAAAATGTGCAAATTCCAGACCGTTCCCCCCCCCCCCCTACGTTTCGACACTGATTGACAGAAAAAATTGAAAAAATTCATAGAGACAGGAAATTTGCTATATTTTGAACGAAAATTATAGCAAACTCTCAAATAATTATATTTCTGTGTGTTTAGGGGACGGGTGAAAAGGAAGTAAAAAAAAACTTTTTTTGACCCAAGCGAGTGGGGTATCATTTGAAAGAGCACCAAATTTCCAACACGTTGCAATTTTTTTTAGAATTTTGCGGTACACAGTTTTGGAGTTATTCTAAGAAATGTGCAAATTCCAGACCTCCCCCCCTACGTTTCGACACTGATTGACAGAAAAAATTGAAAAAATTCATGGAGACAGGAAGTTTGCTATATTTTGAACGAAAATTATAGCGAACTCTCAAATAATTATATTTCTGTGTGTTTAGGGGATGGGTGTGGGGAGTGCAAAAAAACTTTTTTTGGAACCAAACGAATAGGGTGTCATTTGAAAGAACACTTAATTTAAGAAACATTGCAACATTTTTTAGAATTCTGCGATGCACAGTTTTTTAGTTATTGATGAAAAAAATTGCTATTTTAAGTGTATGTATACCACCCTATATTTCGCCGCTGATTTATAGAACAAATATTCCCAATTTAGACCGTTAAAATACTGGTTAAATCTTTCTTTAGCTTTAGCTTTAGCTTTCCTCTTTATCTTTCTTTAACCTCAAGTAACATTTTTGATCAATGTAGATGTGATTGACATTTACTATTGACGTTTACGATTAAACATTTATTCTGTTATGCGTCCATAGTCTGGCGATATAAAGACTTTACAACATAACTTTATGTCATTTATTTTTGATATTGTGTTCTTTTACATTCACGGAACCCTTGGCGAGCGAATTTTATTCGCACTTGTCCGACTTTTTTTATTATTATAACGCACAAACAAATTCAACGTCTTTTTCAGTGTCGGAGCAGATTATAAGCTTATGAGTTGTAGTTCTCAAATATATGCCATATTTCTTGATGATGTTTACTCTCCATATAACAGTTGAAGTGTTTAGTGACCGAGTGGTGGAGTAGTTTTATTTGAACTCGAAGGACTCGCGTTTTATTTCGATTCCCATTCAGATCAAAGTATTTGTCATTAAGAGCATTTTTTACTATCCATAAAAAAGTAATCGATTAAATTAAGTCTTAAAGTGAAAGGCAACCAGAAAAAAGATTTAATTGTTAAAACTAATATAGATGAAGGAACCTTGAGGACAGCCAGACTTCTATGTGGAGCATCAACAGCACAAAAAAAATATTGAAAAAATAGTTCACTACTCACGTTAACTCGGGTGTCAATAGCATGGTCTGTAACCCGCGGGATTGTAATTTAAGTAAGATTGCAATTTTTTGCCTATTTTACACCACATGGATTTTGAAATGTTATCAAAAACGTGCGTTTCTATTTTCTAACCATGTCCTCTTGGTTCCGAACCAAATGGGCGATAAAATTTGAAAAAAATTATAAAAAGAAATTGGTAAAAACCAAACGAAACGAAATTATAGCGAAGAATAAATGGTCGCAGCTCTATATATGTAGGGTACGGGAGAGATGGGAATTAAAATATATTTTTACTCGGTTGAGGAAGGTGTCATTTGAAAGAACATTCAATTTGAGTAACAATACATTTTATTTATTTTACACTACAGCGTTTTTGAATAACTTTTATTAAAATCGTGCGTTTTTTATGAAGTTAAAGCGAACTCAGAATTGACTGGACTCTAGATTTAAAGATATATAAATTGTGTATAGTGATAGAGATACTGAGATAATGAATTACACTGCAATATACAAATGAAATTTATATAGTACTCATAATAATATTTTCAGAAAATTCACCGAGTTAGGAGAGTTCACCGTAACCAGAAATGTCGTAGTCCTTAATTTTAAATTGTATACAACTATAATTGATTATGGCGTTTTAGAATTTAGAGTTTTTTGTGTTTAAAATATGATATCCGATGGAAAAAAAAATATGTTGATAATCGGCCGATTAATCGGTCAAATATGCCGATACCGATTAATCGGCATATTGGCCGATATGGCCGATTACCGATTATCTACCGATTAATCGGTGCAACCCTAATTTAATTGATACTGTTAAATCGCTTAGTCTGCTATCGAACATCGTTGAGCGTAAATATGTTTTAATTCGTTTTAAACATGAGAACGAACGTTCCGATGAACAATTGCTGACAGCCAAATTGATTTGTATATTCTTAAAATAATATTAATATTAGGGAAAATATCAAGCAGATTTTTATCCCAAGTCCAATCGTACATATTGTTGATATTTATATGTTTTTTATCATCTAATGCAAAATACTCTTTGATGTGCAAAATCTCTTCAACTAGTTCATCTGAAACATCTTGTGTATAAACTTCACATAATTTAAATGCTTCATATTTTATTTCCCGATCAGAAAGTTCGGGAAATTTAAAAAAGACGTAGAAAATTTCGAACACTCTGTCGTACGCACATTTTCGACAGTTTAGTTCTGAGAAATCGACAATAGATCGACAATAGTAAAAAATTCGTTTATTTTAAAACTATCTTGAGTACCAATCAGGTCTTCGTCATCGTTGGTTTCATCAAAATGTCGCTTCCTTTTTTTAGTTCGCTTTTCGCTTGCAGTGCAGAGTACCAACCAGTGCCTTGGCCTCTTCTTCATAAGTTATAAATTTCTTGCGGGAAGATTAAATAATTGAAATTAAAGATTTGTATAAATCGATAACCAACCCAATATCTACATTTTCCTGTTGTAGTTTTTTTACTCACTACGTTGATACGATTTACGTTGATACTACCCCAAAAAACAGTCATGAACGCAGTTTCATATTTTGTCAATTCCTTGCATAGCCCTGCTGTTTCTGCCTTTGTAACCGTTTTCTCAGAACTGTCGTTTGAAATTGATTTTAGAATATCATGAATTTCTCTCCAAGACATTAATAAACTGTTGCAGGCATCATCTCTGCATGGTCATCTCGTATTCGAGATCCTCTTTGATGTTATGAGTACATTGCTGTTTTTCCAACGCATCATTGATGCCGAAAAAAGTTAAAAACTGCTTGCAAAAAAGACAAATTGTTGGTGGATTCATTACAGCAACTAACCGCCGCAGTTCCAACTAAATTAAGAGAATAGGCTGCACATGGTATAAGTTCCGCAAACTTGTTGGCATTTTTATTTCCGGCTTGGAGATAAGTATAAGCGCCTGACATGTTTGCAGCATTATCGTACGACTGATCTCTACAATTTTCTAACCGAATGTTTAAAGATGCCAGGGTGTTAGTTATTGCTGTGTACATTTCTTCCGATTTGTGTCCAGCATTTGGAATAAAGGTTAAAAATACCTCTGTTAATGTGCCACATTCTTTAACATATCTCAACAATTGAGAACTGATCTACATGTGCGATGTCTAGTGTAGAATAAACAATTATACAAAAATATTTCGCCGCTTTTATTTTGGCAGATGTTACTTCTGTGCACTTCTGAGTTCTGAGCCATAAGATGAGCTATTTCTTCGTACGTTGTGGACGAAAGATAATTAATTTTACCGCTTCGTTTTACCCGGTTTTCCATGTTCCTTTAAGAATGGATCAAATTCGGTTAAAATTTCTACGGTCATTAAAAAGTTACCATTATGCCATGATCCTGCAACTTCATTAGAACCTCTTAACGGACCACGACTTGATAGCTTTTTGAGCATTGCGACAACGCGTTGTAGAACTTGCATCCAATAATTTTTTTCTAGATCAATTTTTGCATTTAATAAATTAATCACATTCTTAGTTGAAATCCTTGCCCTCAGAGCAACCACAGATTTTTTGTGATTTATGGATCGTTCGTGTGCCGCCGCTATGTTTCGAGTATAGAGATAATAAATTTTGAGAATTTGATTGATTTAACCTCGATACTCTGTTAAGAGTGACGGACGGCTCTCGCCACCGCAAAACAATTTCTGTTCTGAAAAATTTGTATATTTTTAAAATTTTTCGCACAAAAATTTGCCGCCTAAGAAAATTTGCCGCCGTAGGCTACAGCTTAGCTAGCCTATTTAGAAATCCGCCACTGCCGTAGGGGTAGTGTGTCCTACTTTGAAACTTTTAAAACGTGGCAACCCTGGAGCAATTCGTAAATTCTGCATGCAGAAAAATTCTGCAAGATATTTTTAATTCTAATTTTGCTACACAAAGGCAGTGCTACCACAATAAAAAAAAAACAAAAACTACTTGAAAACTCAGATAAAAATGGATGATTTTGACATTTATTTTGAAAATGAATTATTTTTTTTATAACTCAAATAAAAATGAATGATATCTTTTTGAAAATGAAATTATTTGAGTAATGATTATTTGTTTATAAAGATATTCAAATATTCTAAATAATCCAAATTATAAAATAATTAAAACTAATAATTGTTAATAACTAAATTTTTGGGAAGTGATTATCGGAAACAGTGGTTTATATAATTTGAACTTAAATTTTAATTTAATTTATTCAATTATTTTCTTCTATCTTTTAATTAAAAAGACAGTTTTCTTTAAATTGCGACAATTTTCACTTACAACTATTTCATAATACGTAAGAACACGAACTGTCATTGTTACGAAAATTCTGCACGTCAAATATATAAAAATTCTGCACGTCTATTTTAGATGCAGATATGAATGCAGCACTGCGTGCAGACTTTTTGCACATGTATTTTGGGCATTATATAGACACAATTATATAATAGCAATGAAAAAAAGTCCAAGCGGCACGTATATCCGCTAGAAATAGGTAGATTTCGAGATCAGACAGTTTTGTGTGCCAGTAGAATCTGATGTATCAGATTAGATTAAACAAAACAAACTAATTTCAAACAGATATCGAACAAATTTTAAAATGAAAATTAGCTACCTACAAGCAAAATTAAATCTATCCAATTTTGCAACAAACAAATATCAAATCTACCACAGAACATGTGTGTGACAATTTATGACACAAACCTACTCTATATCATATGTCGTGCAATTACTGCAAAATATCAAAATAATTTATTTCTAAGAAAAAAAAATTAATTGCTTCTATTCAAATCTTTTATTTTTTTGACTGTTATAAGGTTGACATTGACTGTTATAAGGTTTTTGGAAATTGTAGTTGGGGATTGTTGCAAGCTTCTTTGTTGAAGCCAACAAGTCAAAAACCTCTAACTGCAGAGGTTTATATTTATAAAAAAACGGATTAAAATGTTTCCACAGATTCTAAATTTATGAAGATTTTAAAAATATTAGAATCCGAACGGCCGTTATAACGGATTAAAAAAAACACTATTTTTTCTAGTATAAAGCCTATAGTTCCTTAACCATATGTCAGATTTTTCTGGTTTACGAACTTGCTCAAGATATTAATAAAACACACATTTTTCAGAAAGGTTTTTTGATCTGGCTCCACAAATGCAACCATGAGAGCGCCGGTTGATTCAAACGCATTTTGTGTTAAAGAAGTTTTTTTGTTGGAGCCGCTCACTCAGAAACCTCCAACTGCAGAGGTCTTTTTTTTGAAATAAACTGATTAAAAGGTTTCAACAATTCTAAATTTATGTAGTTTTTAAAAATATTCGAATCCAAACGGCCCTTATAACGGATCTAAAAAACAGAGTTTTTTTAGTATAAAGCTTTTAGTTTTGTAGTGTTTAATATATTTAAATTTAAATAATTAATCACCACAAACGCAAACGATCATTTTCTTGTGCCATCTACCATCTAAACATATACCGATAAAATCATATTGCAGCGCTAAACAATTAATTAACTAATTAATTAAGTTGTTCGAAAAACGAACCAAAAAAATAAAAAATCGATTTCAGGTTCAATGGCTTCCGTTGTCAATTTTGGTTGGCGCTAAAATAAAATAAAATTTCACTTCTTTTCGAGCTTTTAGCAAGTTACTACATTTAACAAATTTAATGTGTATTCTAAAAATCCGTGCGCTTGGATATTGTTATATGAAAAATTCCTAAAACTGTTTATAGAGTTAGTTATAAAATAAACTTATATATTATACGTATATACAAATATTGTTTGTAATAAATATATTTCGAATACAAAGTGCTGCTGTTATAAATTATTATAAATTTGCAACGAAATATCATCATTGGTGACGCCGATAACGGTTTTTACCGTATGCAAGCAACATATAATTACAAGTATATTTGCTGGACAGTCTGGTAAATTTATGTGCCAGGCTTAGAGGTACGTATTTTTACGATATTAAAGTACAGTGTGTGTTCTTTAAAAAGTTTTACCATTTTTGGTGCCGCAATTTATAAACAAAAATCTACAAACTTAATCGCAACAACTACAGCAAGATTTATGCTCCGTAATTTAAAACGGATACAGCATCATCATTTAAAAACTATAAATCATATGAAGGATCACCTGGATTACAGAAGAAATTGGATATATTAAAATTATAAATGCAACAAAGATATTTTTAAAAAAAATCAACTGTAATCTGAATATAATCAAACATTACTTATGCTAAAATTAATATTTTTTACATCGAATCAAAAAATTTTAAATCATTGACGCCATCGTTGGATCAATACAAGTATTACGTCATCAATCATAATAATTATAAACATTGACGTCTCATCTTTGTCAACCACCGTTGGACCTATACAGATAAACATTTTTTTTTTCTTATTAAGAACATTTATTTTTTTGCTGGTTATAATAACTTTGAAAATTTATATTGATTGAAATAATATAACGTAATTTTAAATTTGATTCATTTTATTCATAATTAACTCTAATTCATTGTTTTGATAATTAAATTTCATTTCATTCATTTTTCGAATCCATAGTAAATTATCGTGTTGGGAAAATAACTTATCTTTAAAACAATAAAAAAAAGATTTTTTTTTAATTTTTTTTTCACTTTAAATTAAAATCAGTTAAATTTGATAAATAATAAAATAATTAAAGAACATTACGGTGTTGGGTAATTAATTACATAAATTTTTTTTTGCTTAAATCATATTTTTTTTTGGAAAAAAATTATTTTTTATATAAATTTTTAGATATTTTTATTCAGGTATTTTAGTCTTCTCTTAAATTTAACTCTCCACTTTTTTTTTTGTAAAATAACAAGCGCACTGAACCACGAATCAGTGGTATTCACAATACACACGGAATATCGCGTTTACTTGTTTGTTTTAACGTTAACGTTTCTTTTACGCGTTTACTTACATTTATTTTACCTTACCGTCAACCAAATGTCGGACGACGAAAAAATGAGTCCAGCTCAAGATATGAAAAGAGACGACTCTTTAGAGCTTGGCTCTGCCTCTAATATGAAACTGCAGCCGTTGTGGGAACGACGACCACAAATTTGGTTCCAAGTCGCAGAACAAACTTTTGAGATGCAGGGTATCAAAAGGGATACCCAAAAGTATCTGCACGTGCTTCACGCACTTAACCCTGAAATTTGCGAACAGGTTTAAGATGTGATTGCTCAACTGCCTGAAACCAACAAGTACGAGCATCTTAAACAAAAATTGTTGGATCGGCTTGCACCATCGGATGAGCGACGCTTAGAAATGCTCTTAACAGCACAAGATTTAGGTGATCAAACACCATCCGAAAAGCTACGGCATATTAAACAGCTAGCTGGTACTAATTTTAGTGAAAAATTAGTACGATCGCTCTGGGTTCGCCATTTACCAGAGGTAATAAGCTGCCATACCCGATTCAACAACAATCGACACCATGGCGACAATGGGGGATAAGATGTATGAAGCGATGGCAGTTGGCAATAGTCGAACGCAAATAAATGAGGTTCGTCAGCATCGCTCAGTCAAACGTGACACCGTAGAAGAGCGACTAGAAAAACTAGAACGACAGTTCAACCAACTAGCTCAGCGATCAAGATGTAGTTCAAGAAATCGGAGCTATTCCAACAATTCAAACTATCGTGGCAGATCATCATCTCCATACCGACTACGGCCGAGATCGCAAAGTAGACCGAGGAACAAGAATGGTATATGTTACTACCATCAAACATTTGGAACTGCAGCACGCAAATGCAGATCTCCGTGCACATTTGGTCAGGGTGCATCCAAGAGCACTATGGAGATAGACCAATCCCTAAATCCAAAAAACGGTTAAAGCTCGAGGTCGAGACGGCTGTGGTCGATACCAAGTATTCCAGTCGTCTATTCTTATATGACAACACCAACAAACAAACCTTTCTTATAGACACGGGGGCAGACCTTTCGGTGCTCCCAGTCAATCTTTATAAATCAGTAACATTCAGTTCAAAATCTCCGGATCTAATATTATCAGCTGCCAACGGCACGATAATCAATACCTACGGAACAAAGCTCCTACAGGTAGATATCGGCCTAAAACGAACATTCACACACGCTTTCGTGCTAGCGCAAGTGAATCGTCCAATCATTGGCGCTGATTTTCTCAGTAAATTTGGCCTTTTAGTCGATCTTAAACGAAAACGGCTGATTGATTCAGCTACACAGCTGTCAATCAATGCCACAATGGTTAACGTAGATACGCCTACTCCCATTCATTTCACGATCGACAACGATTACGGCCTGCTACTAAAGAAGTATCCTTCCCTAACAGCAGAGCCGAACTACAATTTACCGGTCAAACATAACGTGGTACATCACATTGTTACCACTGGGCACTTGCCTGTGTCAAGACCACGCAGACTAGATCCTATTCGTCAAAAGGCTGCGTTCACTGAATTTCAACACATGGTTGAACTCGGAATTTGTCGCATTTCTTCTTCCTCTGTATCTTGTCCGCTTCACATGGTTCGAAAGAAAGATCTCGACTGGAGACCATGTGGAGATTATCGCAGGTTAAACGCAGTCACGATTCCTGATCGCTATCCGATACCGCACATACAAAATTTTTCGATAAATTTGTATGGTTGCAAAATTTTTTCCAAAATTGACCTTGTTAGAGCCTATCATCTCATTCCTGTCGCGAATGAAGATATACACAAAACGGCTATCACAACTCCATTTGGCCTCTTCGAATTCACTCGAATGCCATTCGGTTTACGCAATGCCGCACAAACGTTTCAGCGTTTCATAAACGAAATCGTTCGAGATTTAGACTTCGTATTCGTCTACATCGACGATATATTAGTGGCATCAATAAATGAGGAACAACACAAACTCCATCTGGAACAACTCTTCCAGAAACTTAGCGAGTTTGGCGTTCACATAAAGAGTTCGAAATGCGTTTTTGGCGTAAACACTCTCGAATTCCTCAGCCACACGATAACACCTAATGGTATTCTGCCTTCTCAAGAACGAATTAATGCCATTACGGAATTCCCAGCACCAACATCAATCAAACGTATTCAGCAATTCGTCGGTATGATAAATTATTATCATAGATTCATACCGAAACTAGCTGAAACACTTGCCCCAATTCATGCACACTTGGCCGCTTTACTAAAGAAGCCCAAGACTCCAAAAAATTTTACTTGGCTAAACGAATGTCAACTAGCATTCACCAAGCTAAAAACTGAACTGGGCAATATCACGTTGTTAGTTCATCCACGTAACGATCCTGCATACAGTATCACTACGGATGCATCGAACATTGCTGTCGGAGCAGTGCTACAGCAACGTAATAATGATTGTTGGGAACCACTGGGATTTTTCTCAAAGAAACTTTCAGACGCTGAAACTAAATACTCTGCATTCGATCGAGAGCTACTCGCAATTTACCTAGCTATAAAACACTTCAGGTATTTTGTTGAAGGTCGCGAATTCACAATTTACACCGACCATAAGCCTCTCACTCGTGCAATACAATCTAAAACGGAACGAAATCCAAGGCAATCTCGCCATTTAGATTTTATTAGTCAATTTACTACCGATATCCAGCATGTGCAAGGTAAAGACAACACAGTCGCGGATGCATTATCTCGTGTATCCGACAACGAAACTGCATCAGTTGAGACTCACTTCAACTACGATGCTATCATCGCTGCACAAAAAGCAGACTTAGAACTTCAGAATTTATTTTCTGGTTCCGTATGTCACGCTAGTTCATCAATGAAACTAGAGCTTTTTAAACTTCCAGGATTCGAAATCGTCTGCGAAACATCAACGGGTAACAATCGCCCATACATCGCAGAACCATTACGAAAAACTGTCTTTAACACTTTACACAACTTGTCACATCCTGGTGTCAACGGTACTCGTAAATTGATTACAGCTAGATATTTTTGGCCCAGTATTAATAAAGATATTAATCATTGGACAAAATCTTGTTTATCTTGTCAACGCTCTAAGGTCCAACGGCATACAAAAAGTCCTACTGGACAATTCGAAATTCCACAATCTCGATTCGAACACATCCATATAGATATCGTAGGACCTCTTCCTCCTTCTAATGGATGTTCTTATATTTTAACTTGCGTTGATCGATTCACTCGATGGCCAGAAGCTTTTACTATGTCTGACATGTCTGCTGCTACCATAGCCACGACATTTGTCAATAACTACGTATCACGATTCGGTGTTCCACTGCACATCACAACTGATCTAACGAAACTAACGAAACTTTTAGGCTCACATCGGATACGTACAACGGCCTACCATCCACAAGCGAACGGAATGGTAGAACGTTTTCATCGACAACTTAAAGCTGCACTTATGGCCAGAGGCAACACTACTCAGTGGAGCTCCGAAATACCCATAATTCTTCTAGGTATTCGAGCTACAGTGAAAGAAGATCTGAAGTGCTCACCCGCAGAACTTGTCTACGGACAAACACTGAAACTGCCCGGTGAGTTCTTCGTTGAAAATCCTCTTTCACAGCTGCCTACTCATGATACAGTTATTGATCAACTTCGAGATACAATGCACAACTTAATTCCAACAGCTACACGACAAACCAAACAAAACGACATATTTGTTCCAAAGTCGCTAGAGAACTGCGACTACGTTTTCGTTAGGGTTGATAGAGTACGCACTGGTTTACAAGCCCCATATGAAGGTCCATACAGTATCATACGACGTCTACGAAAACATTTCGTTATCGACATCAAAGGCAAACAACAATCTGTCTCGATCGACAGGTTGAAGCCAGCGTATGGTATCTTGTGTTCAGCTGATCGTGCACCAGCTTCTCGAACACACAAAGCTGTTCATTTCGAACAGACACACTAAACGGGGGCTTTCATCTACGAGCGGGGTACTGTAGTGTTTAATATATTTAAATTTAAATAATTAATCACCACAAACGCAAACGATCATTTTCTTGTGCCATCTACCATCTAAACATATACCGATAAAATCATATTGCAGCGCTAAACAATTAATTAACTAATTAATTAAGTTGTTCGAAAAACGAACCAAAAAAATAAAAAATCGATTTCAGGTTCAATGGCTTCCGTTGTCAATTTTGGTTGGCGCTAAAATAAAATAAAATTTCACTTCTTTTCGAGCTTTTAGCAAGTTACTACATTTAACAAATTTAATGTGTATTCTAAAAATCCGTGCGCTTGGATATTGTTATATGAAAAATTCCTAAAACTGTTTATAGAGTTAGTTATAAAATAAACTTATATATTATACGTATATACAAATATTGTTTGTAATAAATATATTTCGAATACAAAGTGCTGCTGTTATAAATTATTATAAATTTGCAACGAAATATCATCAGTTTCTTAACCATGTGTTGGATTGGGCTGATTTACGAACATGTCCAAGATATTAATAAAATGCACATTTTTAAAAAAGGTTTTTTGATCTGGCCCTTTAAATGCGACCGTGAGAGTGCCGGTTGTTTCAAAAAAAAAATTTTTTTTGCAAACTTTTTTGTTGGAGCCGCTCACTCAGGAACCTCTAACTGCAGAGGTATATTTTTAAAACAAATTGATAAAAAAGATCCCAAAGATTCTAAATTTGTTAAATTTTTTGAAATATTAGTATCCAAACGGCCGTTATAACGGTTTTAAAAAATCAATTTTTTTCAGAAAAAAGCTTCTAGCTTCTTAACCACGTGTCGGATTTTGCTGATTCACGAACTTGTCTAAGATTATTAGAACACACAAGCACAGAAATTTTTTTTGATCTATCTCAACAAATGCGACCGTAAGAGTGCCGGTCGTTTTCGTTATATCTCATATCGTTTATATATACATATATATATATATATATATATATATATATATATATATATATATATATATATATATATATATATATATATATATATATATATATATATATATATATATATATATATATATATATATATATATATATATATATATATATATATATATATATATATATATATATATATATATTTTTTTTTTTTTTCTTGTTTTTTCGTCTCTGCTTATCATATATAGTCGTTTGGCACAAAAATTTTTCCGAAATTCCGAGATGAAGCCCATTGCAATAGGTAGATTTTTATATGAAATCTTCCAAAAACGGAAGAATATCTACTAGTCCTCCCAACTATTATTTTAATTGCATATCAGATAACTCATGTTTACGTCCTGCTCCTGGACATATTTTTTTCTACATATTCCTGGACATGATTTTTTATTGCTGAATTTGTTTCAATAATGGCTCTTTTGAACGTTGTTCAAAAGCGAGCTATATATACGAACTATGCATGAGCAAAATTGAACGAAAGTGAGCTATAAGAACTCTGGTTAAGTAACATCGGACACTAAAACTAGACTCTATCATAACGGTCGCTCGGAGCTTTTTTGTTTTTCATAAATACCGACACATCTCAAAATATATGAAATTCAATAAATCATTCTTATGAACGCATTATCAAGACCGTTTTATTCGTTTATGAGCTATTTCAAACAGCTGAAGTTTCGATTCCATGCTGTTATGTACCGGAAGAATACAAAAAAATTTCTTTGACCGAATTGCATTTAAATGGAATAATTTGCTGAAAATAAAACAAAAGCTTATAAGTTTCCGTGTGCATGTTGTTGTGGAATCTGTCCTCCAAACTTCTAGATGTGTTATGCTGACACTAAAATTTGTGTGTTGTATATTACAAAGTTAGCGTGGAATTTTGTGTAATACCATGTAAGACCGCATGCATTCTCTGTTTGTTAAAAAATAAAATATTTGTGGATGTCAATCAAAGGACGTTTTGGTTTTACACTTGTTATACATAACGAACCATGTTTTACGCTTCCTTAAGTTTGCGTAAAACATACCTTTTCTTGATCAGCTACTTTACGCCCCACCTGTCCATTATTACTTTACGTCCTCTTATTTTTACTTTACTTTCTCATAAAATTAATACATAATAGGAAGTGTAAGAAAGGTGTTGTATATACTAAAGGCAATTTCAGCCCAAGCGAGTTGTTGCCCTCGTCTAGAGTTTTCAAAGCCAGTTTCTGTAAAATCGTTTTTTCAGAGAAATCGATCCAAAATCTTAATTGAAAAAACGGTAATGTTTTTTTAAAAAAATACGTGATTCGTACAGTGAAATTTATAAAGTGTGCATTTATTTGCATGTTACCATCACTGTTTTTTTCCTATTCAAGTACCTGTTTTTGTGGTTTAATACTTGGTTATCTCATCACAAGGCAGGGGCGCACTCAAGGGGGAGGGTCTCGGGTCCGAACCCCCTCCTAACCATTGCATTCATTGTTTAGTAAACCGTAATAACCATAACCATAATAAATTATAGATTAACGTTTATAAATATCAGAAGATACGATGCTAACAGGGAACTAAGGTTTGTGAGTATTGATCAATTTTCTTTGAGAATTTTTTGAACACCAATTTTAAAGTTTTGAAGTGGGAAGAGCCACGCCGGTAAGGCATTTCAGAGATCCCAGACTCTGTTTCAAAAAACATTTTGAAAGCGACAATTCTACATCTTGTCATCCGAACCGTAAAAAGATGGGCTGATATTCTCTGGTGTATAACGTGTGAAGTTTGTAGGCTCAAATAAAATCACTTTGATCTCTAAGGCAGACGCTCGTTCATCTATAATGTACTTGTAAAATACCGTGTAATCAGCGACACACAAGGAATAAAGCTCATTAGTTATAAGATTTGAATTGCCGATAAATTTAACAGGTCTCTGCTGTATAGAATCAAGACACTTCAAACTACTTATGTAAGCTGCACTTCATTTTTGAGAACAATATTCCATGCAGAGACGATTAAATGACTTATATATTATAGAAGAAGCTGTTTGCTATAATATAAAAACCTTATGAAAACGGTCCAAAAATATTGATTTTTGAACATCGTTTTTAGCAAGACTAAAAATATGAGAATTCCACTTCATACTTTTTTCAATCTCAACTCCTAGAAGTCTAACAGATTCTTTCTCTTCAAGATCATTTTTTCGTCAAAACTCAAACTTTAATGAAAACAGATTACCTAATAGATGACAGTCTAGAAAAATGTAGATAGTCTAGAAAAATGGTAAGCTTCAGTTTTGCTCGTGTTGAATTCAACATTGTTAGCAATACTCGAATTCCTAACTATTTTTAAATCAATGTTTAATGACCATATCAAGTTTGATCTATGTGTCATTAAGTAAGGTGAGGCTAACGGTGAGTATATATTAAGTTCAGGAAGAGTGAAAGCGTTCTATCATCAACAAAGCTTTCGATTTGATGAATCGTTGAATACAGCAAGTCATTAGTATAGATAAGAAAATGAGTGGGAGATAGAGTGGAACCATGAATAACTCCTGCATTAGTTGAAAAGATATCTGATAAAATAATAATTGATATAAATTTTGTTTGACTAGCATGTTTTAGTATTAATAAATTCGTTCCCTTCTCAATAATGAAACCACAACAAAAATATTTGTTTTCCAAGGCAGCCAAATTGGTCCTGAGAAACATACATAGATTATTTAATATTGTGATCCATATAACAAAAATCCCTTAAATCTGAAGGCTAATAAAATATTAAACTATATAAACTAAAACGAAAAAACTGCAAAATATAACAAAACGAAAGCGGCAAAACATTCTACCATATTTGGGATTTTTGAGATCAATTAAACTCAAGTAAGTAAAGAAGTAATTGGAATTTTTCCTTTCAAAGGTAAGGTTTGAAGTTTCTCAGAAAAAAACTCCATTTTACATTTTTCGTGTTTCGGGTAAATTCTACCAATTCTACCAAATATGTCCATTTCTGACAAAAAATTCTACAGTGACATTAATTCTTTAAGGTCTGATACCAAATCTTCTATTTCTCCTATTATTAACGTTGATTTAATCGTCACTGACCCACACTGAAAAAAAACTTTGGGTATTATTAACTAAAATTATAGTTGTCAGTACTAAAGTTTTGGGTAATGAGAACCGTTTGTTATCATAAAAGAATAACTTTAGTAAATCAACAAATTTAAATAATAAGAAAAGTTTTCTTGATTTAACAAAAATTTTGTTAGTACAACAAAAGAGTTTACTTAACTTTCAGAGAACGTTTTGTTCTGTTAAATAAAGGTTTATGTATTATTGCAGAAATTCAATAAATATATTAAAAAAAATTTTAGTTGTCATAAATAACACATTTTTGTTCAGTTGAATATAAATTATTTTTGTAAAAAGTATTTTAGTCAATATTTAAAAAAAATTTTATCTCTATAAATAAAATTTTATTTTTATTGAATAATTGTTTATTTATTTATTTCGTTTTTTCAATTAAATATTTTTAGAATTATGTACCTATATATACAACTGTACTATTAGTATACAACTTTAGTTTAGTATACAACTTAGGCGATGTATAGCCGGGTGTATTAAAGCACTAGTCTATACATCGTTAGGGTCGACGGTTCGAATCCGGTCAAATCCATTATGGATTTACTGGATTAGAATTACAGAGCCGATTTAGATGTTAAGTATTTAGATGTTAAGTATTGGTGGGTCATAAGTTAGTATGTAAGGGTGTCTGGGTGATATGGGCTTCACCAGCCTCAACCATTAGTTAAGTAAAAGGAAAAAATAAAGTATACAACTTTATTATTAATACATTAATCCAATGAGTTTTTTGGCACTGCAGCCCATCGTACTAGCCATACATTTTCGTTATATTATCTGTACCTCAGAGGTAAACTATCGTAACTGATATTCGGAAAATTTTTAATTCTTCTTGTCGGAATCTTTGCCACTCAAAAATGCAATTATTTTTGAGTGGCAAAGTATCCGATTTACACAGCTAGGTAGAGAAAACTAATTGTATATTAAAATGTATGTTAGAGGACAATTCAATGTAACACAGTTTGCTATGTAATAATTTATAAGTGCTTCTCTGTAAAATTTTCCGAATATCAGTTACGATAGTTTACCTCTGAGGTACAGTTATTATAAAATCAATGTTATTCTGAAAATAAAACAGAGAATATGAAAAATATATATTCTAAAAGTTTTTAAGAATTTTCTAAATTACCAGTTTAAACCCATTTTGGTTGCAGTTAATTTTGTATTGTCCCACTTTTCAATCGGTAAGAGATAGTCAGTGCTTTTGCCAAGATTATTGAATATTTTAAAGTTGTTACTCAGTTAATACAACTGGAGGTATTTGAACTACCTAAACTGCAAATCATTGGTCTTTGCTTGGCATTTTATTTTGTGGTACCTTCTTCTGTTCCTTGTAAAAACAATGTTGCTTGAAAAAAAAAGAATTTAATTATCTTAAATCACCAAATTGTAAAATATTTATTTGAGCTTACCAAAATTTTATTAATTTTACTTGTCACTATAGCTCATAGATCCACTTTAATCTAAATTTATTTATTTTTAGACTTTATTCTTTATTTTAATATTTCGATAAACTCTACACTGCACGGATCAAAAGACTTGTGACACAATTAATTTCAGATTAAGCATAATCCGTTATGCGGTTGATAAATTACATATTTGCAAGTGTTTTTAACTACACTATTATAATTGTTCGGGATAGCTAAATATTTACTTATTACAACCAAAATTAGTTTATCATCGGTAGAATATCAATAATATAATAGCCGTAAGTCTATCCTTCTATACAAGCGTAACGGATATCTTATGTATCCTTTAGTCTATAGATCAAAAATATAGTTCAAATTGGTATATTGATAGCGCGCTCGACTGATGATCTATAGATTGAAAGTTCGAAACCTGAATATTGCGAATTTTTTTTTATTTTTTTTTTAAATAACATTAAAATTATTGTTTTTTTACACACTCTTATTTTATTCATATTCATACATACATTTCGTTTTACGATAATGCAGTTTTTAAATTTTTATTTTAAATAACATTAAAATTGTTTTTTTTGTATTCATAAATTCATTATTTTCTTTAAATAATTTTAAAATTATTGTGCTTTTTTATTTTATTATTCATGAATGAATTCATATAAATAAATAATTCATATATGTATAAATAAAACTTATATAAAATTTTGTTTTTGGATATTTAGAATTATCGATAAAGTAGTTCTTTAAAGTTAGTTAAAAAGTTAAGTTGTCTTTTGTCATAATTTGTTCAAATTAAAATCATTAAAATCATTTCGATATTTACATTTCGAAGGCAGTGCTAAAAATCATATAATAGTGGTTTCCGATAATTATTTGCCATAATTTCATTCCTGTGAACTAAATTAAGGAAAAACAAAAACTACTATTTGAGTATGTATTTCTCTTGCAATATAACAGCTTTATCATAAAAGATCGTGTGACGTCATTTTGTTTAGTTATGAATGCAATCATGTTATAGAATGCATTTAGGGGATTTTATTTTTTTATTTTAATTAAGTTACATAATACATATATTTATAATTTTTGTTGATTTTTTATTAATAAAACCTTTTTTATTTTGAATTAGTCACAAGATATTTAATATTTATTATGAAAAATAGATCGAATTTTTTTTAAAGGAATAATAACCTTTTTTTAAAGGAATATTTTTTACATTAAATAGTAAAGTTGGTAGATGGTTTTTATAATAAGTTTATTAAAAAAGAAAAGAGGAAACAAATTGATGAAAGTACATAATTAAAGGTCTATTTCCTCACTTTTTGACACAACATTTCATAAAATACTAGCGCTATTATGGCAGGACCAGAACCAGAAAATTGTTCTTTAGTACAGCGAACATAACAGCATAGAAAAATATAGATTTTAACAATTTTTAAAAACAATGTAGGTTGAAAACATTTGATATTTTTATACAAAAAACAGTTTAGGTTATAATATACATTTTCAAACACTAATAATTTAAACCGATTTAATAAAATGAACTTTAAGAAACTCAGTACGAAATTTCGTTGTCATTGTCGATGTAAATGTAAAAATGCCGATGTCGATGTAAAAACCATAGGATATTTTTTTTCCATCATTATTTTTTAAACACATTTGTTTATTAACAAAATATTGTGTTGGTATAGAAAGAGAAAACATATTACGTTCAACTTCAATAAAAATTAAACAAAAGCCAAAAGTAATTTTTGCTACTTTTATTATTAACGAGTTATTTTGTCTTATTAACAATTTGTTCTCCTAATTTATCAAATATTTTGTTGTCCTTACAAAACTATTTTTTTCTTTTTTTTTGACTGAAGCTTTTGTTTAAATAAACATTTCTTTAATTATATTAACTAAACTCTTAATTTAATATAATGATGATTTATGATTTGGTTGAGATAACTAAATATTTTAATAAGAAACAAAACAGTTTTTGGTTGTATTAAATAAGTTTTAGTGGCAGATACTAAAATTAAACAGCTAAAGTATTTTAGTTAATAAAACTATAGGATTTTTTTCAGTTCAGCAAGAAAAGCCACATTGTTCATGTAACGCATTGCTTTGAACTCGACCGTTTTGGTAACTCATAAAGAAATACCCCAAATCCAGTCTTCATGAGTTTATATGAAAAATCTTCATTTCAAACCAAAAATTGTCGAAAAACTCTTAAGGGTGTTAAATATCAACAAAATCGCCGATAACATTCCTTCTGTTATTTTAAAAACTTTTTCAAAAGAACTTGCACCTACTCTCACAAATATTTTCTACAAATCCTATAAATCTATTTTTCCCTTCGTGCTGGAAGTTGGTAACTGTTCAGCCTGCCCAAAAAAGGAACAAAACGTGATATTTCAAATTCTAGAGCAATAGCTCTACTGCCAGTCCTATCTAAAATATATTCGAGCACTACATTAATTCACATGTATCCAAATTTTTGGAAGACAATCATTTAATATCTCACAGTCAATACGGGTTTCGAAACAGAAGATCAACAACCGATCTATTGATTTATGTAGCGGGTAGCCCATCATTGGAACAGCATACTTGGAAAAGGGGGTGAAACGTACGTTTCGCATTAGACATCTCAAGCATTTTATCGAATCTGGTATGCATATATATCTAGTATATAGTCACATTGCCCAAGTCAACTCTTCTAAATTCTGATAATTGTCTTCAAAATTTATATCAAATCTATATGTTTTAATAAAAACTGGTTGACATACTACATTCGATGGAATTTGATGGAAGTAAATACGTATTACATTACAAATTTATTACACAAAAATAAGTTGAATGAATTAATTGCAAAAACGTGAATTATGTTAAAATAATATAAATATAAATAAAATAATTAAATTTGAAAACCAATTAATTTCATTATTTTTAATTAATTGGCAAAAATTTTCTAAAACTTTTTTACTGATAGAATGGGAAATTTTAGATCGTGAAGGGATTCATGTACAAAACTTTGAAGTGGACACATGTTCCACTTAAATTCTATTGCTTTTAAGCTTTTGGCCGGTACCAAGTAGTTCGTAGTGTCGGTTTTGTTGTTGGTTTTGTTTTGGCGGTGTGGAGTTTTGAAAGTTTCACTTTAACTATGCGTGATAATTAATTACAATAAATAATAAAATACTTACAACAAAAAAGAATCAATATGAACACTTTTGTTTATTTTTTTAAATAATTTAAAAAAGTTATGAAGTAAACAAAACATATTTATGAATGTGAAATTGAAATCGGAGGCTACTAAATCACCCACAGCATCTTTAACCCCAACTTGCCGGTTATATAGATTATCAAATTATCACTTTTATAGCTACAGTCTTCCCCCAAATATAGCTCCTAGGATCTTTGTTCAAATATAACAGATACTACGCTCTTTTATTCGAATAGTACGCTTAGGTCTACTATTATAGGTCAAGTTTTCAATTTTTTCTCATATCATAATATGCAATAAATAGATAAAAAAAAAAAAATATAAAAAATCAATAATAATATCGTACTCATTTGCACTAAATAAAATTAAAAAATTACTGTAGTAAGATTGTCATCCTTCTTTTCTGCTCCATAAATGTATCAGTCCTTTTCGACAAATTATAATGAAACAACATAATGTAGATTTTGTTTTGCAGTGCATATAAAGTGATAAGGAAAGTAAGTGTACATTCTATTTGATACTTTAAAATGAGAAAGTCTGGTGGAACGGATATACTCGTACTATCTTCCTTTTTTTGTTAATAATATGCCTACGTAGCACGTATATTTTCCTTTCACTTTTAAATATAACGGGTTTTTAAAACATAAAACAAAAAAAATTAATTTTTATATTGTTATGCTTTTCTATTTAATACAATATAACATTAAAAATATTGCCGTCTATTTTTTCACTTAACTGTAAAAATTTTGTTCTACAAAAAACTTGTTTATTTGAATATAGCTACTGATACTGTTCACGATTCGTGCGTTAGTTACTTAACTTAACAAATTAAAATAAATTAAATTGTATCCTGTTTTATCGGCTAACACAATTTATATTATTTTAAATAGTTACCTAAATATATACCATAATTAAAGTTTGAAAATATATTTAACCATTGACGTGTAAATATAATTTAAAAGTGCTGAAAAACTGCAAAGTGTATTACTATAAAATCAAAAAACTTCCGGTCGTATTGAGCTAAAAACCTACTGTGAATTCGTAGCTAATAGAATCAATTTATAATTCCGTGAAACAGATACTAAATCATTTAAAATAAAATTTGTTCGAGCAACGTCACTTACACCAGTCACACGGCCATTGAATTGGGGATTTGTATATTTAACTCGCGTAAGTATTACCGAACGGAATTTGAACAATTCAGAATCGTTTAGAATCGTGTGCTAACGAACTGTTTAATGTGTGAATACAGACCAAGCGTGTCTAACAAGTATAATCGTCAAGCTTTCATGAGTAGGGCATGTTTTTTAATTCTCACTGGGCATCGCAGTGTACAATTTTTCCTTGCCACTCTTAATATAAATTGATCAAAGCAAACAATAAAAAACAATGGAATGCGCTGCTCGGTGTGAAATAAAAAATAGGTCCACATCGGATGCTGCAATTATGTATTATTTTCTCTATTTAACACAATATGATCTTCGTTTATTTTAGATAATGTCACAAAAAAGAAAGAGCTACACGATTAAAACGAAACTGGATATCCTTAGTGAGTATAGCGGTAACGAAAAAGGAAAAGGATGGTATGCCTTATCACAAAAACATGGAATACAGACATCTGTTTTAAGGGGTTGGAATAAGCAGAAAGATCAATTACTAAAACTTTTAGAGGATAACAACGTTAAATCGAGAATGACAAGAAGAGTAAAAGGTGGTGGCAGAAAATCACAATTGGAAGAGATCGAAGTAAAATTAGCAGACTGCGTTAATGACCGAAATAAAAAAGGTTTAAAAGTTAAAGACAAATATATTTAAATGAAGGCTCTCTCTCTGTGCGAATCTCTAAAGACCGAGGCGGGCAATTCGAAATTTGAATCATTTAAAGCATCAACTGGTTGGTGCGAGCGTTTTAAAAAACGGTTCAATTTAACTTCTCGCCGCGAAACTACAACAAAAAAAATTCCTGACAACGTAGCAGAAATTTCAAAAAAGTTTATTTGTGACATCCAAAATATAAAAGAAACGAATAAAATTAAAAACTGTAATATAATAAATATCGACCAAGTTCCTCGATACTTCGAAAATGATCAAAAATCTACACTGACCAAAAAAGGAGCTCGCGAAGTATTTATAAGAAAGGCCAGCTCTTCTCATAAACGGTTCACAGTAACATTTGGGATATCATTAGAAGGCAAATTTTTGAAACCACATCTTCTGCTTTCGAACCTTAAAAATCCACCAATTGTCAATTCCAAATGTCTTGTAAGTGTTAATAAAACAGGAATGTTCAACGACGAGATTTTAAAAAAATATTTAGAGGATGTGGTCATAAAACGGAGGCAAACAAATTTTAGCAGGGAACCAACTTTATGAATATTAGATTCATATGGATGCCATTTAAAATTGGCAAATAATCAGATTCTGAAGAAATACAACATTTTTATTGTATTTGTTCCTCCGAATTTAACCGGTTTGTTGCAGCCTTTGGATGTCACTGTTAATCGCAGTTTTCAAACGGTTTTTGCCGAAAAATACGACAAATATTTATCGGACGCTTTGGAGACACCAGAATTGCAGACTCGCATGGGAAATCCAAAAATTCCGTCTTACAAATTCGTTTCAGAGTGGGTTATAGAATGGATTGAGAGTAGAGATGAGGCGTTTATAAAAATGCATTTGAAGTTTGTGGTATTGTACCGAAAAATCTATTTATTAAAGAAAAATTACATCGGAGGCTTCAACAAATTTTTGATGAGAATTTTGAATTCGACGAATGGCTTCGTGACTTTGAAACACATAATCAAGGTAATTCAGACAATTCCGATTTTGATTATTTTAGTAATTTTCCGGATGAAAATACTATATGGTTTTGGCCAGAAAAACTAAAGAACAGTTTTTTCGAATGTATTAACAGAGCGAAGTATCAAAATTCACAAACTTTTACCGGGTTTCTAACAAATTATATTCCAAACCTCATTGAATTTATTAAAAATAAATTAATCGATGAAATTTTGGACAAAGAAGACGAGGAAACCATTAAAAAGGTGAAAGTACTTCAACTAAAATTGAAATTTATGCCATTGCGAACTTTGAATGTTGGAACATAAAAGTCACGAGTTTAGACGATCAGTTTATTAAAATTTCTTTGTTTACATACACCGTTGATTCCCCCAAAAAAAGAAATTTTATTAGTTTGCAAAAATGATTATTTTATTTTCAACGAATCTGGAATTTGAATGTCTGACTACAGACATACATACATAATATAGATCAGAGAAGATTGTCTCGAAAACAATCACATTTTTATTTGTAGTTTTGTAATTGTTACAAAATTATTTTTATACAATGTAATTTTAATGAATAAAATTATTTCTTGTTTTAATTTTGCTTAAAAGTTTTTTTTTATTTCAAATTGTAGACCTAGGCATTATATTTCAATGGGCAGTTTATTGCAGAAAAAAGGACTAATTTTTACAAAGTTGTTATTTTTAGTAATTTTCGAAATAGACGCCTAGGCGTTATATTCGGGGAAGACTGTAGCTTTGCCAAAGATTGTAATGAACACTGGAGCTGCTAGTGATTCACCAACAGAAAGCAAACCTGGCAGAGTTTTTATTCTGACTGTGGCTTCAGCAATGCGTGTCCGAGAAGGAATTTACACTATTTCAGCATAATTGATCAGATAAGCACGCAAAAGAGACTGTGTAAATGGAATTAAACAAGCGAAGACAAAAAACAGGGACTCTAACAAAACCAAAGGTCGAAGAAACCGAGATCATCACACACAACAATACAACTACAATTATTACATTTAATAAATATTAGATAAATTTTCCACTCACCCCATGATTTGGTCTAGATCCAACTCTCATGCCTTATTAATTTAATCTAGTATATCATCCTATGTAAATAAATGGTTGAGTTAAGCAATGTTCTAATAAATAGTGTTCGATGTTGACCCATAAATTGTTATAGCAAATTGTTGATAATGTTGACCGATAAATTTCCCAATAAAGTATTGTAAAAAACCAAGGAGTTTTACAATAAATTATTATAGCAGATTATTGACGGTGTTGTTTCCCAATAAATTGTCATAGCAAATTGTTGACGATGTTAACCAAAAAGTCTTCTAATAAATTGTTATAACCAAATTGTTGACGGTGTTGACCACTAAGTTTTAAAACAAATTATCATAGCAAATCGGTGACGGCAGTGACCAATAAGTCTTCCAATAAATTGTTATAACCAAATTGTTGACGGCGTTGACCAATAAAGTGTTACAATAAATTGTGGACAGTAATAATAACACAAAAACCAATAATAGCGGCATGCAAAAGTTAAAATTACAGTTGGTTGTTGATTAACATGACGGTCGTATAGATTCAACTCATTGTAACCAAAAGGAACAGTTCGTCGTAAAAGAATCAAGTGTCGTTTTGATAACAATGGCATTTTATAGGCATTAACTCGTTGATACTAGATGTTCGGCCTTTTATTTATATATAACGGCCGTCTTCTGAGAGGCTGTCACTTAATTATTCCTGTTGAGAAAAACGGAATTATCAAAACACTTTTAAAATATCCTCAACCATATTATTATTATATGGAGGGGCTTTTTGTGAGCAATTGAGCTTAAGTACATATTGGAAGTCACTTGAATTTTGCTATTCGAAATAATTTTCCATTTTCTCTAAAATTCCTTTAGAAATAATTTTTTGTGTTTCGTGCCAGGATTCGAACTCACACTCATCAGAGACACATGTTCAAGCCCCGTGTGTCTAACACAATTTAGCCACAGCCACATTATTATTTTATATTTTAAACGAAAAGAAATATGCTCTTGCTCTATTATTATACTCGATGTAACAAGTTTCACCAATTCACACTTCTTTCCTATTGTTCCTATATAGCAGTGGTTCCCAAACTATTTTGGTCGTGGAACCCCCAAATTTGTTGCCAATGATCGCGGAACCCTGAATATTTTTTAAGCAACGATTTTTCAAAATTTAATATCTGATATTAAATGAAATAAGTTTATTTTGGTATTTCAGATTTTATAAATCAGATAAACTTAAATTCATCATAGAAATAATTAATAAAATACAAAAAATTTACTAAAATAAATTAAAAAACATTAATGTGAAGAATGCACGCCAAGCTTCTTTGATTCCATGATTTTTTAAAATTGGGCATGATGTTTGATAGCTGAAATCGCATATCTGGGGCAGCATCAAGTTTGTTACGATATTTGGTTTTTGTCGAAACATATTTGAAAACCCAGCTACACACAAATAAGTGGTCGCAAACAGCAATACAATTCGAATAGCCTGTTTTGATAAATTTGGAGATTCATCGAATACATCTGACCAAAAAATTGTTAGTGAAACTGTTCTAAATTTGGCTTCTAATTGTGTATCCGATTGTGTACTCAATTCAATCAATTTTTCATAATCCATGGAATGAATTCCTTTTGTTTTTTTTTTATTTTGAAAGAATTTTGTACCCAGCAATTATCTTGATTATCTAGGTTTGGAAAGTAATCACTGAGTGATTGCTGTAAACTGGACAGATGTGTTTTTACACCATTACCGATTTCCATATTTAAATCCACTTCAGATTCTTTGAGTAAATCACAAAGCGTCTGGAAACACTCGACGTTGTTTTGCTACACATCTGAAATCCAATATGTATATTGTATTTTCCTTGAAAAGGCAACCAATTTATCTTTTGTTTGCAATATGTTGACAATTGTTTTCCTATCAGAGCCAAACATAATTCGTTCAATTTTCTATATATATTAGCAATGTATTCAAGTTTAGATAGCCCAGTCATATTATTTAATCTGTCTGATAATTCAAATTTATGACCAATAAAATGCGCCTATAGTTCCTTTCGCAATTCAAATATTCGCATAAGAAATTTGCTACGCGATAACCATCTATCTTCCGTATGAAGAAGTAAAATTGTGCGAAGGCTACCCATATCGTCGCACATGGCTTTAAAAATACAATAATGGTTTACTTTTAATAAAATTAATAATCTTCACTGCTTCATCTAGAACAGATCTAACTGTCACTGAAATCCTTTTTGTTTCTAATGGATATTTGTGAAGAATGCAATTAATTCTATTACACTTTTCAATATTTTTAATCCGCATTGCTTTCGTCATTTACAAAACGAAATGACTTCGTCATTCACAAATCGTTCACAATCACAGTGAATTAATTGGTAAATCAAAACATTATGAATAAATATTACACTTCAAAGTTTTGATAACAGAAATGAAAAAACACAGCTCAAATTAACTTGTTTTACAAAACCGGAAAATAAAGAAGAAACTGTTGAAGGCAGCAACCTGAAGAAGGCAGCAACCGTTGATAGATTTTTTATAAATGCCATTACCAAATTTCAAATGGAGCACGGTTCTCTATCTTCATGGATGGATGAATATAAATGTTTAAAAATCGTCGCTATTTAAACTTCAATGTACATTATTCTGACAAGTTTTAGAATTTGGGTATGGTCCGGATATTTGGTTCACAACCAGCAGAAAAAACCGTTAGTATGGTTAAAAATAAATTTTTTACAATTTGAGTTGTGTATGAAAAGACACATAGTTGTCAGTACCACAGATGGAGTAACAATCATGAAGAAATATGGAAAGTTAAGCGGTAGTGAGCATAAACTTTGCTAGGCAATTGGACTGTATCTAGCGGTATGTGGTGTGCTTTATAAAAAAGATCGAGTAATGATTTATCTGTGTTAGATGACGTGGCACGCGAGAAAATTTAGATAGGGAATAGTACTTTGTGTATCGAGGTGCACAAAGTTGATTTTTTCCGCACGCATCATAATTTCGGCTTTGCCTCGTTGGACAAATATACGACAAGTGCGGAAAAAATCAATTTGTGCAACGAGTTGCACACAACGTTTTTTGCAATTCCAAATCACAATTAAACAAAATTATTCTGCAACCAAATTTTTTGCAATCTACATTTATATTAAGATATAAGTAATATCAAGTAATGTCTGATGCGGCGTCGATGAGAGGTGGACTGTATTTTTTTTTTGACGATATATTTTGATGTGAGTTGGTTGGCACATCAACTTCCAACACCGTGATGCAAATATCAAGGTAATGTGAGACCCAGAGAAATACAGAGACTAATATCGACTCATATAATAGTTGAAAATCATGTACATATGAGATGTTTTGATTGAAGCAATGACGAAAATGTCTCAGCTCATATAATAGTTGAAATTATGTAAGTGAGATGAATGATGCAATGATGAAAATATCTCAGCTCATATAATAATTGAAGTTATGCAAACGAGATGATTAACAGAAGTAATGACGAAAATATCAGCTCATATAATAGTTGAAGTTATGCACATATGAAATGAAAATATCAGCTCGTTTAATATTTGAAGTTATGTAATTGCGATGATTCACTGAAGTAATGACGAAAATATCAGATCATATAATAGTTGAGATTATGTACATATGAGATAAACTATGCAATGATGAAAATATCAGCTCATATAATATTTTGAAGTTATGTAATTGCGATGATTCACTGAAGTAATGACGAAAACATCAGATCATATAATAGTTGAGATTATGCACATATGAGATGAACTATGCAATGATGAAAATATCAGCTCATATAATATTTGAAGTTATGTAATTGCGATGATTCACTGAAGTAATGACGAAAACATCAGATCATATAATAGTTGAGATTATGTACATATGAGATAAACTATGCAATGATGAAAATATCAGCTCATATAATAGTTGAAGTTATGCACATATGAAATGAAAATATCAGCTCGTTTAATATTTGAAGTTATGTAATTGCGATGATTCACTGAAGTAATGACGAAAACATCAGATCAGATAATAGTTGAGATTATGTACATATGAGATGAACTATGCAATGATAAAAATATCAGCTCATATAATAGTTGAAGTTATGTACATATGAAATGAAAATATCATGGACACATCACCCGTTCCAATCGATGAAACTTATACGAGGTTTTTTTTACTGCATGCACACTCGACGAATATTTGTCAGAGAACAAAGAAAAAACTATTTGGTTAATTTATATATACATTAAAAAACTGACCTGATGCACACAACTTTATGTAAACTTCATTTATTAATTTTACAATTACTGATTTTAACACATGGAAATACAAAATATTTAAAATTCACTTAAAACTAAAAGAGAGAGCTTAGCTCATACTCAACCAACTACATGGTAATACAAAAACACTTTTTACTGACAATACTATTTAGATATAAATTCGTAAGAATAAGAAGAGCAAAACTACCAAAAACAGTCCATTTTATAGAAAGCCAAAACTCTACAAATCACAGCTGTCAAGTTTACCAACGATCTCGAAACTATCGAATTAATAATATAGAATAACGAACACATAAATTCAATGTGAAAATTGAAAATATCGAATGAATGATCAAAATATACCGAACACGTCAATTCAAAATTGAAAGTTTCGTTGACATTTCAAAAGGATTGTTTTGGTAATGTTTTGCATAATTTTATAAATCTTTAATTGGTTTTGTTTTGATTCTAATTTAAAATATTTTGATTTTTCAGGTAAACTATTTAACAATTCACGATAATGCGTGAACATACTGGCGACCTTAAAGTATTTACTTTAACAAAATGAAACGGTCCAGGCTGCGACATGGTTGCAATTACGTAATCCCTTAAAACCAGTTACGGACAGCAACTAAAGTAAATTTTAAGTGTATGAATATTCAGGGATCACTGTAGTCGAGGTGAGTGACTTGTCAGACTGAACAGACTGGTCGCAGAACATTGTTGCTTGAGTTACGTGGACGATTGCAAATATTAATTAGTGAAATATAAACCACCACTAGTTTGTAATTACTTGATACAACAAACTGCTGCAAATCTTCAACATCAAGATGTGAGATTACGCTGATTCGTGCTACTGAGCGTTTCAGAATGGATTCAGCTGGGTTAATGGAGATGACAATAGGCTCAATTTAAAATGACACAACGATTGTACAACGAAATTGAGTTGTCGGACACACTCTGTGACGAAGAGTAGACCACATGAATGCTGCTTGTTGGATATGCTGAAGATTACGAGCTTCAATGAAGTTGGCAATGTTGTGGAAGCAGAATTTTTAAAAACATCACAATCCGCTACGTGATACCATACATACGACGAAACCAAGCTCTAAAAGGATCAGCTGATGAGTTAATACCGATTTCCAACTGGACTGCTTTGAGACGAAACACGCGAGCATGCATATGAACAATTTGTCAGTTGCAGTTGAGCACGCATCTTGAGCTAATAGAGGGGGCCTGCAAAAGTTAAATGTCAACGATTAAAGCTCGGTGCTACAACCTGAATTATCAATTTGGCAGACGGAAATGACAAAATATAAAATTCTAATTCAAACGAAATCATTTTCGGTTTGTAACATAAACTAGACGAAAGACGCGTGAAAATAACTAATGACTTTAATTCCTACTGAAGACAAACATTTTATTAAATTATAATTAAACCTATAACGGCTTAAGATACTACCGAACCATTAACTACCAAATATTGAATTAAAACGAATTCTAATGACGAATACTACTAAATACAAATGAGGCATGTTAGCCATTTTGCAAGGACACATTGGTTAACATTGGAAAAATTGTTTGATTTTGTCTCAACGACTATACGACGAAAGTGGGCTGTCAGACACACTCTGCCAAGGTACCGAAGAATGAGACAAGAGCGAACATCTGTAGGAATTATGATAGCAACAAGGAGAACGGCGAAACATTAATGAAGCTAACACATCCAGATACCAGCGGATGTTCGACGAACCAATATAAAACCTTCCATGTTAACTGATGAACGATGTGAATTGAATAACTAATTAATTCACATCTAATAACGATGAATTTGACAGGATTTGATGAATGAGTTGGTAATTCAATAATGTAACATGCGATGAATAGTATTTAATCTACTAGAATTTAATGGGTATAAAATAATTTAACAGGTTCCTAAAAATATAACAATCAAACTAATAAAATACGATGAATGGTGTTAGGGTACGGCGAAACGTACGAGAAAAATATCTAAAATATAAACGAACAACAATTTTATTCGGAAATCACATTCTACTAAGTACGACGAAACGAATAATGACTACAACTATTGATGAACATTAAATTGAGAAACGAATTCTAGTAAGATATGACGAATAACCAATTACTACAAATGAGGCATGTGAGCCTATTAGCAAGGTCAGAGCTAATTCACATTGAAGAAATTTGTTTGATTTTGTCTCAACGACTATACGACGAAGGTGGGCTGTGAGGCACACTCTGCCAAGGCAACGAAGAATGAGACAAGAGTGAACATCTGTTGGAATTATGATAGCAACAAGGAGAACGACGAAAAATTAATGAAGCTAACACATCCAAATACCAGCGAATGTTGGACAAACCAATATCAAAACTTCCATGTTGATTGACGAACGATGTGGATTAAATAATTAATTACTCGACACCTAAAAACGGTGATTTTGAAATGATCCGATGAATAAATTGGTAATTTAATATTGGAACATCCGATGAATATGCTATTTAATCTACTAGAATCCGATGAATATAATACATAATATAACAGAATCCTAAAAATAACAATTAATCTAATCAGGTACGACGAATGATTTAAAAATACGACAGAACGGTTTTCTAAAATATTAACGAAGACAACAATTATATCTGGAGATCACATTCTACTAAGCACGACGAAACGAATAATGACTCCAATTATTAACGAACAATCGAATTCCAATAAGGCACGACGAAAAATGAATGACGATTTGCAACATAGTAGCGACGACAACAAATTTATTTGGAACTCAAATTCCATTAAAGTACGACGAACTGAATTAAAATATTAATGAAAATAAGAAATTTATTTTGGAATTCAAATTCCATTAGAATACGACGAGATGTATAAAGATTTTTTTAAAAATATTAACGATGACAACAAAATTATTTTGGAATTCAAATTCCATTCAGGTATGACGAGATTTTGTACGACGTTGTTTTTTCAAGAGGTCTACGTCAGGGGAATCCGGCATGTTAACCTATGGAAAATTAATATCGAAGAGAAAAACGGATGAACATTGTTCAGAACGGAATATGTCAATAGAATGGAACAATCCGACAAGTCATCCACCATAGACAATTAAACAATCGACTGAGCGATATTGTACACCCCGTAGTAGTGAATGTCCCGAAAAAGTCACGATTATATGATCACGCAAGTCGTGTTAATAAACAATGACAATATAAATGCTAGAGAAATGCATAATGTTAATGATATTTGACGAAAATTTAAATAATTAAGTTACTTATAAATTATACTAAATGGTACCTTAAATTATCCAAAAACGTTGGTTGGTCTTATTTCTTCCGAAGTTATTTTGAGACGAGCTGCGTATATATCCGGCTCGAAGGACCAAATGATGCGGCGTCGATGAGAGGTGGACTGTATTTTTTTTTTGACGATATATTTTGATGTGAGTTGGTTGGCACATCAACTTCCAACACCGTGATGCAAATATCAAGGTAATGTGAGACCCAGAGAAATACAGAGACTAATATCGACTCATATAATAGTTGAAAATCATGTACATATGAGATGTTTTGATTGAAGCAATGACGAAAATGTCTCAGCTCATATAATAGTTGAAATTATGTAAGTGAGATGAATGATGCAATGATGAAAATATCTCAGCTCATATAATAATTGAAGTTATGCAAACGAGATGATTAACAGAAGTAATGACGAAAATATCAGCTCATATAATAGTTGAAGTTATGCACATATGAAATGAAAATATCAGCTCGTTTAATATTTGAAGTTATGTAATTGCGATGATTCACTGAAGTAATGACGAAAATATCAGATCATATAATAGTTGAGATTATGTACATATGAGATAAACTATGCAATGATGAAAATATCAGCTCATATAATATTTTGAAGTTATGTAATTGCGATGATTCACTGAAGTAATGACGAAAACATCAGATCATATAATAGTTGAGATTATGCACATATGAGATGAACTATGCAATGATGAAAATATCAGCTCATATAATATTTGAAGTTATGTAATTGCGAAATGAAAATATCAGCTCGTTTAATATTTGAAGTTATGTAATTGCGATGATTCACTGAAGTAATGACGAAAACATCAGATCATATAATAGTTGAGATTATGTACATATGAGATAAACTATGCAATGATGAAAATATCAGCTCATATAATAGTTGAAGTTACTTATGCACATATGAAATGAAAATATCAGCTCGTTTAATATTTGAAGTTATGTAATTGCGATGATTCACTGAAGTAATGACGAAAACATCAGATCAGATAATAGTTGAGATTATGTACATATGAGATGAACTATGCAATGATAAAAATATCAGCTCATATAATAGTTGAAGTTATGTACATATGAAATGAAAATATCATGGACACATCACCCGTTCCAATCGATGAAACTTATACGAGGTTTTTTTTACTGCATGCACACTCGACGAATATTTGTCAGAGAACAAAGAAAAAACTATTTGGTTAATTTATATATACATTAAAAAACTGACCTGATGCACACAACTTTATGTAAACTTCATTTATTAATTTTACAATTACTGATTTTAACACATGGAAATACAAAATATTTAAAATTCACTTAAAACTAAAAGAGAGAGCTTAGCTCATACTCAACCAACTACATGGTAATACAAAAACACTTTTTACTGACAATACTATTTAGATATAAATTCGTAAGAATAAGAAGAGCAAAACTACCAAAAACAGTCCATTTTATAGAAAGCCAAAACTCTACAAATCACAGCTGTCAAGTTTACCAACGATCTCGAAACTATCGAATTAATAATATAGAATAACGAACACATAAATTCAATGTGAAAATTGAAAATATCGAATGAATGATCAAAATATACCGAACACGTCAATTCAAAATTGAAAGTTTCGTTGACATTTCAAAAGGATTGTTTTGGTAATGTTTTGCATAATTTTATAAATCTTTAATTGGTTTTGTTTTGATTCTAATTTAAAATATTTTGATTTTTCAGGTAAACTATTTAACAATTCACGATAATGCGTGAACAATATCAATATCTATTATCAACTTAGCATTGAGAAGATTTTCTATATGTTCTTATTTTTTGCTTCTACAAAACAAAGCAAAAAGTTAAAACAGTGCGGAATAAAAAAATCAAATAAAACAGTGCGGAAAAATAAAACAGTGCGGAAAAATCTCACTTTTTGACAGTGTTGACAATATCGAAATACGTTGAATTGTGATTCGGAATTGCAAAAATTATTTTTGAAGGAACAGATAATGAAGACAGGCTTGAATTTGAAGATTGCCAGTTCACAACTACAATGGAAATTTGTAAGAACAAAGACTTGGAAAATACTGCGCCTGAGCTCAATAATCTATAACGTTATAATCTTAATATTGCTGAAACTATAGAAAAAAATCGTAAAATAATCCATAAACACGTTCAAATGAAGCATAACCACGAACCTCAACTATCACTTGATTCAAACACAAGTTGGAATAGCCATTTAATAATAGTTGAAAGATTTGTTATGTTAAAAACTTAACATTCATACTAAAAGCTATGCTAGATTTAAATCGATAAGTTTTTACGAAGAATTCATTGTATTAAAACAATAATAGTTTCATTACAGCCAATTAAATTTGCAATTGGAAAGTTAGACAGGACGCCACATTACTTGCAGTAGAGAGTGTTTAGGTTTATTTTGAAAGATCTCAGCAAGCAAAAAAATCAGTTTGCCTCCAAATTGTTACAAACCGTACACAAAACAGTAGTTGAGCGTCGGAATACCGATTTGTTTGCATTTATTTTTGTTTGTTTATTAAAATGCCTATAAATAATCCTTAAGTTTAAACTGCGAATGAAATACAACACTATTGTTGCCATCCAAAACAGAAATATATTTAAAAGTCATAAAACTGTTTGCAATTATACATTGAAGATGATGAAGATGCGCATGGTAGAACCGCTGGTAAAGCAGACGATATGTCAATTCTATCGCATAAACCATTTCTATCTACATCTTCAACATTGACGTTAAGAAAAGATAAATGCCATTTAGAGATTGAAAAAAAAATATAATTAACGTTACAGGAACAAATGGATGCCGCTGTTGTGATTTTATCCCGTCATCCTGGGAAACAACAAATAGGGGAAATAAGAAGCCCTACTACCGATGCTTGTGTTTTCAGTCGTTAAAAAATTTAAATTTAATTTTGTAGTCGATTGTAAACTTTCCGAAGAAAATGTTAATATTTTAAACACCATTCTTATTTTTTAATGAAATAAAATTTGTTACACGGAACCCCCAAATTTTTTCGTGGAACCCCAGGGTTCCGCGGATTGCGGAACACACTTTGGGAACCACTGCTATATAGATTCAACGAAAAATTGTTGCATCAACTTTTTAAAAGCATTTTATTATAGATGAAAAACGTAGTCTAGACAGAATTGTGAAAACTTGACCATTTTTGATTTGCCTGAAACTTGGCATATAAGTAGTATGGACAAAATACGACTTATTTTAAAATGTTTTTTAAGTGCATAGTTTGAGCATAGGGGGACCCCAACATGCATGAAAAATGAAAATTCTTCCAATCCGATGTAACTTTAAAATTAAAATTCTGAAGAACGGCTGTACCGATTTCATCAAACTTTTTTTTGTTTGATAGATGATTAGTTAGTCGTTTGAAAAAAATTAATTTATTGTTTTTTTAATTAGTTTTTAAATAAAAAATATTAAAAACGAACAATTTCGAACAATTTTTATCATCAAAAAATTTTAACCTCTGAAGTTCGAGAAAATAATGAACAATTAGAATTTTAATCGGACTAAAAATCTTTAAAATTAAATATCTCAAGAACACGAATTTATTAATATTTACTTCCTTATTTAGATATAGAACTAATCCGGAACAATTCTCCAAAACTTGAAACAAATTTCTTTCAAAAACCAACAAATACAGGCAGAATCATAAATTACATGTCTGCACATCCCCATTTTCAAAAAATCAACACCGCAAAATCACTTATAAATAGAATCCTAACACTATCTTCAACGGAATATTGGCCTAGCAACACAACTTTAGCTCAAAACTTACTGGAAAAAAACAACTATCCTAAACAACTAATCAAAAATATACTAAATTGCACAAAAAAACAGATATTACAAAAACCACAAAGACAAGCTCAACCATCCCAATCAACTACACCAACCGAACAAAACACAACAACTGAAAGAAATACAACTAAATACATTGGATGCACTTATCATCAAGGTTTATCTGAAAAAATGGCAAGAATTATAACTACGGTTGATAAACATATTAAATTAGGCTAAAAAACACAAAACAATATAAAAAACATCTTACCACCACTAAAAGATGTTAAAAAGAAAGAAGACAATGATGGGGTTGTTTACCGCATAAATTGCAGCAATTGTGAGACCACCTACGGGACAACTACTTAAAAACAGGATGAATCAACACAAACAAGACATCTCCAAGAAACACATAATAACAGATCATAGCACAATGGTGGCAGTACACGCAAATAAAACGAGACACAATTTCAACACAGAAGAACCTATTGATTGATCACAAAACAATTAAAATTTTAATTTTTTGTATAATTTTACTAATTCAACTAAAAAGTTTCATTTTGCTTTAAATCGACTAACAAAATTTTTGAAATTTAAGGCCTGAGCTTTACTTGGTATTCACCAACTGACTCCCAAAAACCAAAATATAATATAAATATAAACAAATTTCATGACTCAACAACATCACAAGATGAGACAGCAATCGAAAAAAATAAATATCATTGCGAGCAGCATTGCACCCAAGAAATATGAGTAAAAAAACGATAAGTTGTGTTGATTCAAACATAATCAAGTTGTTTAGACAAATGAGTTTTTACGGTGCAAACAGCTTCGTAACAAGAGTGTATGTTAATGATGATGGAAGCTGAACTGCCATATTTTTTTTGCAATTTTAGACCTAGCAACACTATCCAGTTGTAAGTATGAATTTCTGGATTAGTGTTTAATTGAATGAAATTAATAACTATTTCAATGAATAAATTGACTTTGGCCTTTCATAAATTTTTGAATTTCAAAATAGAAGTATTTCAAATATTAATTGAACTATATTTAATTTTTAGATAAACATTGCTTGCGGTTGCCTCAACTACACCATTCTGTAATTGTACAGCTGTTGAATTGCGATGAGGTTGAGAACACTGCATTTCGATTGGAAATAGATAATGTTTTTTCAGAGTGAATCATTAATTTATATCCACAACATGTTGTAAGTGTAAGGGCGTGCACGTTGTGCACACGTGTTCTCTCCTAATGCATTTTGAATCAATTACTACTTACTACTTGAACTAGCTGCTAACATTTGTATAAGCAAGACAACAACTTTGACTATCGACAATAGTAATCGACTAATACAGCGTTTTAAATTTTAATCTCATTATATATGTCGCCCATCAAATTTTTAATCTATTTTTACGCAATTGTTAGAATAAGGAGATCAAGTTTTTATTTTTAGTAATTAATTTTTTAAACAAAATCCTAAAATTTGACAGTTTTAATGGCGCTTTTAGACGGCCCACGTGTAGATTATAGCTCACTAATATCTCAAAAAAAATGTTAAAAACTTTGCAAATAACAATTGAGCTTTAAATTTTTGACCATTAATGAATTGAACGTTGAATTAACCGACAAATTTGTAATATCAAAAATAACACAAAATATTTGTTATACCAAATGTTGAAATATCTGTTAATGCACACATTTTTTAATCGTACCTAAATTTTACTATAATAGTATTATATTATATAATTATATTATATAATTTATATATCATAACTTTATGTTTAGACAGTGTAGTCCTGTTTCCAATTTTTTGTAATTCGTTGCCGTTACTAAAAGACAATCATTTATCAGAAGGACAAAGGAATAATAATACACCAACTAATAATCTTTTCTCAGATTTTTAAAATCTCTCCATCATGTAGGCTTAACCTCAATATGCTTTTATAAAAAAATTCATATAATTATGAACCTACATTAATTCTCAACGATGGTAACACTTGAGTCTTAGGCTACATCTATATATACAAAATATGCGACGATTTATTTTAATAAAAAAACATGAAGAAAAAAATTGATGAGTCATTATAGATTTTGAGTAGAGGCCACCCAGAGGTCTGATTCAACTTAAACCAATTAACAATTTTATTTTTTATCTAACAAAAACATATTATTAAATTTTCAAAAAAATTCGACTGTTAAAATAATTATTTTTGTTTGATATACAGTTTACGTTTGATTTACAGATTAGTTAAAATTTTTAATTCGCTGTCAAACATGGCAAGATTAAAAATTTATAATTTAAAATTGTTTCCATTGTTCTATTATATAAATAATTATTTTTGCATGTGGCTTGTGCAATGTTATTTGTGTGAAATGAAATGTTTCAAAAAGTTTTAAAACTGCCTGGTTACCGATTGAGGGAAAACTGGTTTTCCTTAAACGGCATGACATGTCTTAGTCCTCATAAAAAACTAAATTCGGCCTTTTTTACACTAAGCTCATCGATGGCAAGAAAATGTCGAACTAGCTCTCTCCATTTTAACTTTTTTAAAGAAATTTTATCTTTATTTTTGTTCTTCTTTAATATTGTCTTCATAAAAAATTCATTCGTTTACAAAATTTAATGTTATACAAAGTCACGCCTGTTTGAGACAAGAGTTAAATTTTCTTATTCATCATTAATTTTTTATTTTTTTGTTTTCTTGTTTAAGTTCAACTCATTTTCCTTTGACTGTTTTCTTATATTTTGACAATAAAATTTGAATAAGACAAACTATAAGATAATTTTATTTGGTTGTGTTTCTGTTTTTTGACATTTTGCTTATGAATTTTAAAATAATTTTGTGTGTCGTTCATTTATGTTGTTTATTTATAACGAATATAAGGGTGGATGCCGATTTTTTTGTTGTACAAGAAAAACTTGAGGTTCTTTTTATATTCGCCGTAGCTGTAATGAATATAATTTATAAGATTTTCTTGACTGTAATTTAAGGTAGCCATCCAGGATTAGTTATTTAATTGTAAGAATTTTTGGTTTTAGTGTACATTACTCAACCAAATTATCTTTACCGAGGATGACGATGTGAAACTTTAAGTCCTACATAATGGCTAAATAATCTTTGTATGCTGTTTTGTATTGATGTGTCAGTCGTTAACAACCAATGTTGATTGAACGGATCACTTTAGGAAGTGATGCCCGTCGGCTACTAATCTATGATGTATTAATGAAAATTTTTTACGCATAATAAACTTATTCTCCTTTTTTTATGCAATTAAATAACTTTGAAAAATGTGTTCCTTAAAGTTTATCTATCCTAAACAGATTTTCATTGCAACATACTGTAAAAAGTAACTCATGAGCAAGTTAATTATTTTAAAATAGAAGACCATATATACTAAATGGAATGCAAAAATCGTTCGTTCGTATAAAAATAAAAGAAAAAAAAATCAAACAAAAGTAAAACGAACAATCCGTTTAAAAAAATGATAGCTAAAAAGAAAACGACGCAAAAGGAACGAGAAATGACCGATCCAAATGAATGATAGTGAAAAAATGATTGGTTTTTGTTTAGAATGAACCCTTAATAGTTTAGGTGCTATTGTTTCGATTTCAAGCGGATTGCGTTGCTTTTCAATTAGGAAATGGTTCTTGATTTGTTAGCTAGACCCTTTTATTTGCATCTTAGACTTAAACACTACAACAAACTGATCGATTGACCGATGATCGACGTTTTTATATTGGCCGAGATTTGGCCGATGTAAGATTTACAAAATTCATAACAAACTCGAATATTTCATACATTTTAGGCAGACGTATTTTGCCTTGATTGTGTTTTTATTTTTAATGTTTATTTCAATTTTATTATAATAAATTTATGGTGCTTAAATAAAATCATTGTTTTTATTGTATTTTAAAATCAACACAAAATTGCGCATGTCATCGCATTCATTTATTTATTCAACCTGTCAACTGTTTAAATTGATATTCAATTTATAAGATTATGAAAATTCTTTTAATTTTTTCTCTATTCATTCCATTATTTAAATTTTTTTTTTGAATGAAATGAAAACAACAATATATTGAATAATAAATAAATCGAATAATAATAATGTTATATAAGTTCACATGAAACAGGATCGGTAAAAAGCCAGACAGTAGCACCAATGCTTTTTTTAACCTGAAAGTCCTTAAAATTTAAATCAGTTTTCTTAAATTTTATATTATTTTATCCACGACTACTAAAGAATATATACTTTCCATGTGTATGTCTTCCATTGTAATTTTATACATTCTCTAACTTGTGTTTAGAATGTGACGCAATCGTTACATTCTACTACAGTTCTATAGTTTATTTGTTGGTATAGTATTATTAAAAGGTTAAAACGAGAACAATACATATATAAAATTTAAAATAATAAATTTAAGCTTCGTTTTTCTAAGCTATCTATGATTTACATATTTCAATATGGTGATAAAAACTTTAGCAGGCAAACTGGAAATTAATCGAAATATTTTGCAGTCGTGGATAAAATAGTATCTTGTATTCGAATAGGGTGATGGCAATTCTTCACTCGGATGATTCCCTCCACTCGCTGCACTCGTTTCGGGAAACTTCATCTTCGTAAAGAATTGCCATCATTCTCAGCTCATACAAGAATCTACTATTCTTAGCTTGTTGGGCTACACATAAAGTTCATAAATTATCAGTGATGCTGATAAATCTTTTGCGCCCAACTATTTCCTCCACCTCTGAAGTCTACACAACTAAAACACTACTTTTTACGTTTTGTTTTATTTTTTTGTTAAAGTTTATCAAAACAAAAACAACAAAATATTATTTTGACAGATGAGAATATACGTAAAGAATTTCTGATGATTTTACTATAAATTAATTTTGTTTAGCTTTTATTATTTTTTCTTATGGGATTCTGTAAGTGAATGGTCATGTCAGATATATCAAATGAATCCTGATTTTATGTCTAAAAGTTTTGTTCAAATTAAATTGATGTTAAATGTCATTTCTCATTAGATAGGTGGTTTTTGGCATTTGTAATTTAATTGTAATCGTTTTGTAACTGGAAAGTTTTTCTGATCGTTTAATTCATGATGACTGCGATTTTCAACAGTACGATAGAAGAGACTTTGATTATATTCATTATATTCGAAATACAATCAATCATATATTACAATTCCAGTATAAAGTTTACAATAGTAGATCTCTAAATCAATTTAATTGAATTTATTGAATGAATGAAAAATTTCTTGAACTGAGAGTTCTTATCAAACTCTTAGCCAACATAGATAACCACTTAGTTTTCACGACTAAGGACGAGAATAAAATTTGTAAATAGCGAATAATAATTACAAATCTGTTTTATAAAAACACAAAAAAGACAACAACCACCTAGAAGTAAGATAATTCGATTGGAGCTATGACAACCAAATTCATCTATTGAATGTTTCAGCTTCAAAACACAGGATTTAATTTTGAAAACTAAACAATAAACATAAATAAATTAAAAACATTTTGGAAATGTTAAATGAATGGTTCCAAAAATGTATTTATCCTAATTAAATTCAGCTAAAACGAAAAGTCGGGATTATTTTAAACGAATTTTTATAGCAACAACTGTTAATCTGTTACGATAACAATTTTTTAACCGTAACCATCGTAGAGTACTACGTTTTTGTTTGTTTGCACCTTCAGTGTTGTGTCAACTGTCAACTTGTAACGACAGACTACTTCGAATATTTCTCTAAAAGTAAGAATAATCATATATAAAGAAATTCGCTAATAATTGGCCAATTTATTTCAATTCCAGCCTATTAAAATGAAACATTTATAAGCGTTTATATACATATCGATAATATTTTAACATTTTTTTTAGTTAATTGCACTAAATACCAATTAAAAATACTTGTTTGTGTCTACATAGACATTTTTTTGTAAAGCTTGGTCATAATGTTATAGTAGATATAATACAGTTTTGTGCATTTGTAAATAATAAGAATGGTTGGAGGGGAATATTTTTTCATTTGAATAGATTTTTTGGGATGATATTTGGAAGGAGAAATTATTAATTTATGTACAATGAGAAAGATAACAGAAAAAGAAACAAAATACTGAAAAATCTTACTATATATACTTCACCATTTTTGTTTTGTTTATTTATATATTCATCAAGTTTCATTGAAATGGATTCCATTTGAGCTATTCTTAAAAAAAAAAAATAAATACAAAATGATTAAAGAGGTATTTTACTGTTACTGTGCATTAGAATATTGGTTTTTTTTTTGCTGAAAAAAAACAATGCAAGCTGAAATAATTCTGGAAGTCACTGAACTTATTTAAGTTATGGTTCAAACTACACAAAATGCTGATAAGTAATCCAGATGCATTGTATTTGGGTGTTAAAATTGTTTATGTATATTTGGAAAAAAAGGAAAACATAACAAAAGACACGTTGCAATTATTGTGAGCCTTGGCATTATTTGCAGCTAGCGAAATGGATGAAAAGAATTCCACCACTCATCACTCATCACTGTATATTGTATATTTGATATTGCATATTTGAGAGTGACTTATAAAGAAAATCAACTGATTCTTATGGAGACGCAAATAATTTGCCTGTGTTTAACTTGGACCATCATGGATAGTAGTTAATGTAAGCTTTTGATTTATTTTATATAATTTATTTTTTTTGTTCTTGCATAGTTTATTGATATATTTTGTGATAAAATAAGAGATTCCTTTGGTCAGGATTCAATTATTTTTCTTATTATAGTCCAATTCTCTACAAACTGTAAGTATAAAGTGTAACAAATAAATGTATTATTTAAATAAATCAGTTTCAAAACTATACAAATAAAAATAAATTACGATAAATGAAGATAACAGTCGTATATTTAAGTAGTAAAATATGGAGGGGCTGAAATCTCAAGCTCTGAGATATCAAGACTTCGGTCCTGGTTAAGGATTTTGATATAGTTTTCGGCAAATAACTTTTATGAGGACATTGTTTTTAGTTTTGGGCAGCGATGTATATCAAACATAACTTTTTGTTAAAGGACATGTATTTTTATATCTGTTTAGATATGTATTACAAAACTAACACGAAACATCAATACGTTGTCGGAAATTTATAACAGATCATAAATTAACATAATTTAGTGAAAAGATTATACAATCAGCAAACTACTCAAAAACCTCTCCATTTAGCGATTCGAGAAAATATTTCAAAATCACATATTCATATTTCATTCAAAATTCCAAAAATATTGTAAAAATTAAATAAAATCAAAAATTCAAACTTTTTTCAAACAAAATTCTAAAAATATTTCAAAAATTATTACAAAATCAAAGATTAAAACTTTTTTCAGAATTATAAAAATTATAATAAAATCAAAAATTTAAAATTTTTCAAATTTCTAAAAATATTCCGAAAATTCTTAGAAAATCAAATATTGAAACTTTTTTCAAAATTCTAAAAATATATATTTCACCAGTTTTACAAAATTAATCTCACCAAATTTTGATTTTTTAATTTTATCACATAATTTGATTCAAAAAAATAGACCCGTATTTTTTCTTTTATTTTTTTGACCTTCAGAGGTACATACTGTTATTTAATTTCAAAGATAGAATGTTTTTGAATTTTTTTTTTGTGTCAGCAGAGGTATTAGAGAGGTAAATTAGATGGATTATAGTTTCTAGATATCGGTTTGTTTAAAATGATACTATTTCGGCAAGATCTTAAATTGCACTAACATAAAACATCAACTTTAATTTTTGTAGATGTTTACCGTTACCAGAAAGTAGGATCATACGTGATCATACAAATAAGCCCAAAAATGTAAGAAGCCACCAGAAAATCAAACATGTTAATATACCGTTTCTAACGAATGTACTTTGATGAGTGTTCCGGACCTACTTCGGGAGATACATGCGCATTTTTATAATTTCTTTCGCATTTAAAGTCGTATAATATACTGATAAGATACAAAGTTTGATATTTTCAGCTGTGAGGCTTCATAAACAATAGATAATTCTTTCTGATGAGTATAAATTTGTAAATGTACTAGATTGGCTTTTCGTAATAAACGGTTTAAAAGTAACAACCTTGTTAATATGATCATTGGGTATTCCCTTTCTGGCCTTCAATATGCTGCAAAACTCAAAACCATTGATCTGCAGTAACATAGTTTCAAATAAAAACTATAAAATTCAGTTCAATAAGGTATTAGTGAATTTACAAGCCGTGTTTGGACAAAACATTGGTTTAAAGTTAACATCTCGAAAACAAAAATTTTACACTGGAAAACGTCAAATATGCTATACAATTACAAGTCTAATTGTATTTAATTGTAGTAGCTAAAGGATATTATAGCCCATTTTATATCGCTTAACAATGGTATGGTTAATATGATTGTGTAGGAAAAACCATTATGAATAAAAGTATGTATAAATTTATCACTCATTAGAGACATGGGTAATTCTTTTACAAAATGTACAGAAGACTTATTTTCAAAGATTCATAACTACGGATCTGGTGAAGATAGACATTTTTCATCTTTTTTTTAAAGTATAAAGATGGAATTTTAAAAAAGAACTGTAATTTTTAAAAATCATTAACAAATTTCTATAAACAAATAAAATTTATAAAATTTTTTGTCTTCTCGCGCTCGATAAATTAGTTTATTTCTAACAGTAAAACTCATTTATCCAATAACTAAATTTACATTTCTTATTGAAAATTGAACGTAACGTAGGACACAATGGTCATACTAAACACTCTTTACTTTTGTTAGATAATAACTAAAAATTAATTTTAACTTTTTATTTGATTATAACAATAGAAATTTGTTAATAATTTTTATAAATAACAATTCTTTTTTAAAATTCCATCTTTATACTTTAAAATAAAACAGACAAAAAGTGTCTATCTCTATCAGAACCGATGTTATGAATCTTTGAAAATAACTCTTCAAGCAAAAAATCACAAAATTCTCGAAATTTAAATCCGTTCTATTTTCCCTAAAAAAAAAATGAAAAATCCTCGAACAAGTATATCGTTTTGTTTATATAGAACCCACAAAAAAAAATTCAGCTGGATCAAAAATGTCTTAGTCACAATTTGTCCTAATCTGTTCGGTATGTAAAAGAATGACCCATATATGGTATATTTTGTCGTCCCGCGCTTGATAAATTTATTTATTTCTAACAGTAAAAATCATTTCTCCATTAATTAAAAGTTTTTTTTAGGAAATGAAATGTAGAATACGATGGTCGTACAAAAAACTCATTTCGTGGGTGAGGCAATAACTAAAGATCTGTAACGACGGACTATTTCCAATTTTTACTCTGAAAATAATAGTTTTCAAATTCAATAATAATTTTATTAAGTTTCTCCAATTGTACTAAACATAGACATTTATGCGTAGTACTAAATATTTTTTTTGATGATTTAAATAAATTCAAGTAAATTAAAGATACAAGTTTTGATAAATGATGGAAAATGAAACAGAAGATCGAGGATAATATGATATAAAAACGATCAAATTGTTTGGATCGAGGATTAGTATAATTTTAAAAATCGAGTTAGTATAAATTTACGATCAGTAAATTATGTAAATTGAAATAAAATTAAAACTCAGTAATGACTGAATCGTCATACAGCTTACTTTTGAGTAATTTTAATATTGTTAATTATTTCAAAAATTTTGTTTTAAAACTAAAAAGAAAATAAATTTGCTTTTCATTTCAATTATTGTGTTAATATTGTAAAGGTTTTTTTTATAGTTGTGAATTTAAAAAAATGTCAAAACCTCAATTGCATCTATAAAAATATGTAAACGAAATATGTTTTACATTCAAGAAATAAAAGTTATTTATCAAGCAAGTGTTATGTTATCAGTTTTTGTCGAAAATGAATTTGTAACTTTGTGAAGAAGGGCACGTCTCGCCAAATGGTACATGAGTTTTGATGATGACGAAAAACAAAAGTTAATTGAAAAAGTACGAGACGTACCTTACCGACGACCGTACGAGATGCTAAACACAAATTGTCTAATTCTAGTTGTAGAATTGATCATCAAATCGGTTTATGAAGTTTCGTGCAGTGATATTATTATGTATTGCTTTTTTTGGGCTTGATATAACAAAACCTTTAATTAACCATCAAGATAAACGAAGATGTATATAAAAAAAAGATGTATATAAAATAAAACGTGAAGAAGACAACATTGAAGAAATAAATTAATGTAAGCTTTTTATTGAATTTTAATTTATATAATTTTTGATTGGTTTTTTAAATAAATTATTTTTTCTCCTACCCAACTTAAAAAATCTACTTTCGATGTTTGTTCATTGCATCGAAAATTTCTTTTTCGTCACCAGTGATAAAAAAACCAAATTACTTTCGTACCTAGTGACGAAAGAAATTTTTTAAAAGCCATCTATTTTCTAATTTCTTAACTAGAATAAATCATCCTAGAACACACGTTAAGAGAATCAATTGATTGAATGAAATAATTTTGTTAGTGTTAATTTGTCATTCTTGGGAAGATGACGTTAATTAATTTTAAATTATTTACGGACAATTTACATTGTAAATGTAAAAATAATAAATAATATAATATAATAAAAAAATAATATAATATAATATAAAAATAAGATATTTAAAAAAATGATTTCACCTATTTATTTAAGAAAAACGAACATATTTATTTACATAAAATATTTTACGTTGTTTTAAAATATATCAGGAATTTACGCAACGTCATCCCCATTAAAAACTTGAATCAACACTGTTGTTTTATTTTAGAAATCATAATAAAATTTTTAATCTTGACTTTGTTTATTAGAAAACCGTATTTAGTTATAAGCCTACTAGACGCGAAATGCAAAAAACAATAAACCTCTAAAGATGTGTTATTTAATGATTTTAGGAACTTTAGAGACCAAATAGAATAAAAATATAGAATGTTGTAGTGTAAATAGAATAAATATATGTATATGTATACAGTTGACAAATTTTTTTGTACGAAAGGACAATCAGGCTTGTAACTAAAGACGGTTTTATTTATAACATAGAAATTGGATAATTTATTCATATTGAGTCATCTATATTTTAATAGCAGAAATATAAATTTAAAGATTTTGTTTGTATGTTTATATGTTTTAAAATTTGAATTGTATGTAATTTTAAATGAAAATGCTTAATAATTAATAATAATTTTTAAAAAAGTAGTAGAAAAAGTACAGTTTTCTACTCGCCGAAAATCATATTTTGAATCCCGCGACCATTACCAACCTCGGCTATCGCCTCCGCTGATAAACTGTCCTCTCGCTTCAAAATATGTTGTTTTCGGCATCGTTGAAAAATATACTATTTCATATTAGCCAATAGTTTTGTTAAATTATTCATTCTGTGATTCATAATATAAGAGATCTCCAAGTGTAATCAGTTTATTTGTTATAAATTCAGTGTACCGGTGTAATATTACAGTATACATATATTTTTTTGAGCTTTCCGGTGTAGTGTAATATAATTATACTCGTGATAAAGTCCAAACCATAATAAATCGATTTGAACATTTTATTTGTTTATAACCATAGCAAATTCTGAATAACTTTTTTTAATTTTAATTTTTTTGTAAACTTACATCTTTAAGCTTTAAAATAAATTAAACTAGAGGTTCTATCTTTAATAGAACCGAAGTAATGAATATTTATAAATAACTCGTCAAGCCAAAAATCACGAAATTCTCGAAATTTAGAACCGCTATATTTTCCAAAAAAACAAGAACAAAAAAATTCTCGAACATGTATATCTTTTTTTTCCAATATAAAACCTTTAAAAAAATTTCAGCCATTTCAAACATGTGTCGGTCAGATTTTTTCCAAATCTGTTCGGTTTGTAAAAGAATTACCCTTATTCTAATGAGTGATAAATTTATGCATACTTTTATTCATAATGTTTTTTCCTACACATTTATCTATTAATCATACCATTGTTAAGCGATATAAAATGGGCTGTAATATCCTTTAGCTACAATTAAATACAATTAGACTTGTAATTGTATAGCATATTTGACGTTTCCAGTGTAAAATTTTTGTTTTCGAGATGTTAACTTTAAACCAATGTTTTGTCCAAACACGGCTTGTAAATTCACTAATACATTATTGAACTGAATTTTGTAGTTTTTATTTGAAACTATGTTACTGCAGATCAATGGTTTTGAGTTTTGCAGCATATTGAAGGCCCAAAAAGGAATACCCAATGATCATATTAACAAGGTTGTTACTTTTAAACCGTTTATTACGAAAAGCCAATCTAGTACATTTACAAATTTATACTCATTAGAAAGAATTATCTATTGTCTATGAAACCTTACAGCTGAAAATATCAAACTTTGTATCTTATCAGTACATTATACGACTTTAAATGTGAAAGAAATTATAAAAATCACTCAATTTAAACTTTGAGCGCATGTATCTCCCGAAGTAGGTCCGGAACACTCATCAAAGTACATCCGTTAGAAAGCTTATTACCTCTTCTTTTAAACATTATATTAACATGTTTCGTTTTCTTTTGGCTTCTTACATTTTTGGGCTTTTTTGTATGATTACGTATGATCCTACTTTCTGGTAACGGTAAACATCTACAAAAATTAAAATTGATGTTTTATGTTAATGCAATTCAAGGTCTTTCTGAAATGGTATCATTTTAAAAAAGTCGATATCTAGAAACTATAATCCATCTAATTTACCATACCTCTGCTGACACAAAAAAAAATTCAAAAACATTCTATATTTGAAATTAAATAACAGTAACTCTGAAGGTCAAAAAAATAAAAGAAAAAACATGGGTCTATTTTTTGAATCAAATTATGTGATAAAATTAAAAAATCAAAAATTGGTGCGATCGATTTTTTAAAACTGCTGAAATATAATGGAATGATCCAAAATTCTTTTTTTTCAAAATTCTAAAAATATTCCAAAAATTAGAATAAGATCAAAAATTTAAACTTTTCCTAAATTCTAATAATATTCCAAAAAAATCTTAAAAATTCAAAAATTCAAACTTTTTCCAAAATTCTAAAAATATTGCAAAAATTATAACAATATCAGATATTGAAACTTTTTCCAAAATTATAATAAAACTATGAAATTTTTGGTTCTGGTTGGTTTCTTTTTGGTTTTGGTTGGTCAAAATTCTAAAAATATTCCAAAAATTCTTACAAAATCAAAAATTGAAACTTTTTTCAAATTCTAAAAATATATATAAAATTCAAAAATTGTTTTTTCAAAATTCTAAAAATATTCCAAAAATTAGAATAAAATCAAATATTTAAATTTTTCTAAATTCTAATAATATTCCAAAAATTCAAACTTTTTTAAAAATTCTAAAAATATTGCAAAAATTATAACAATATGAAAAATTGAAACTTTTCCCAAAATTATAAAAATTATAATAAAATCAAAAATTTAAAATTTTTCAAAATTCTAAAAATATTCGAAAATTCTTACAAAATCAAAAACTGAAACTTTTCCAAAATTCCAAAAATATTTCAAACCACTAGCTGAAATTTCAATTGGTTAAAATTCACTAGAGTATTATCCATTTTAGAAATATATAGTTAAAATAGTTTTATGTATGTTTTAGTTTAGTTATCGCTTCTCGGCTGAAAGACTACAATAATAGTAATTAAGGTGGTATGTATTTTTTAATTTTTTCGATTTTAATATTTTTATTTTAATTTGATTAATTTATGTATATAATATATAAATATATATCAGGGTCTGGTCCGGATATCCCAATCAGGGCCTGATCCGATTATCCCAATCAGGGTCTGATCTGGTAATCCCAATCAGGACATGATAGGGAAAATGCGTTACACTCATGATCAGGGCTCAATCAGGCTGCCCTACCAATGCCTGATCCGGATTAGGGTAAACCTGATCAGGACCTCACTTAAGCCCTGACAAACTTCTGCTCGGGCGTACTTCACTTTTTGCCCTTTTAGCCGGATGTCATTTATTTTATTATGTGATGGGATTTATTGTTTAGTTATATTCTTAGAGAAGAAAATTTAAAAAAATCAAACATTTGAGTCAACACCTTAAACACCTTAAAGCATGCATGTTGGCGTAGAACGGTAGTCTTATTAGGATTTTATTTATTGTTGAGACAAAAATGGTAATTCTACTACACAATACATTTTATTAAAAACAAGATATTAAGTTTTAATTCGAATTATTTAAAATTGATGAACTCCTTCAGCAATTTTTGGTTTCAGAATGAAATTCTTTCATATTAACTTATGGAAGACTGGATTGGTATTTCTTTAGAAGTTTTCAAAACAAATGAGTTTGACGCAAAGCGTGCCCCGAATAATGTAGCTTTATTTGAGGACTTACTGATGATTAAATCACCATTAGTTATAGGGGTATCAGAAGGTAGAAGGTTTGGTACCAGAATATTTAAAGAAAAAATGGTACTTTAAAAACTTTTGTCAGAAATTAACATATACTCCATAGTTCATCTGTATTGTATTAATTTGTATAGCTGAATAACTACAATTTATGTAAAAAGTCCGTGAGTTTAAGTTCTAATTGTTTCAAGATGTAGACTTAAGTCGCAATTAGACTATTGCAGAACTCTGCAATATTTCTGCAATAGTCATGCAATGGTGGTGTGTAAAATATTCATTGCAGAAAAGTTTAGCAATGAACTCATTGCAATGAGTCATTGCATTGTTTTGCAATGAGTTCATTCCCAAACTTTTCTGCAATGAATATTTTACACACTACCATTGCAGAAATACTGCAGAGTTCTGCAATAGTCTAATGGCGGCTTTAGAATAAACAAAACTTCTGTTAACTATTATAAACATATATAAATCTTTAGTTTATTTAGATGCAGGCATACTCTGTCAAAAACGAAAATTGATCTTAATTGTCAACATAACTTTCAATTTCCTAATTTAACGTATTTTTTTTTTTTACAATGCACTCAGGAACTTTAAAAAAGACATGAAATAATTTTTTTGTTATTTAATTTCACAGAAACGCCGTTTTTATTGTTCTAATTGGTGCGTTGCCAATTAAAATTTTCCTATTCTTGTTTTTCATGCTTTTCCAATTATTATGTTTTATTTTATTCTTTGTAAATCTAATGTTTTTGTTTTAAAGGCATTATAAGTAGGAATATGCTTTTTTATCAAAGACATAAAGAATTCATTATAAAATAAGGGTGCAAAGAGGTATAGCGAGTAATTTTAAATGACGCATTCCGATTTCAATTTAGTTGAAACAATTTTACACAGTTTATGGCCCTATATTTCATAGATAACGCAGATAATAAATATAGTGGAGTCATATTAGCATTTTATATTGATGTAAGAGCAAAGTTGAATTTTTTTTTTGTTTTATGTTAAGGACATAAAAGTAAGTGGGCATGTAATTATTTAGCGAATTTGGAGGTCCGGAAGTGCCTCAAAAATGGCAAAAACTGGTTTTTTGGTGTTTTTTGAGTAGGTCGCTTCACCATTTTTGAAATATTTCGGGCTCTAATGATCATAAAAAAAAAAAAATGAAAATGTTTGTGATTAAATTTCAAATCCATCTAGGGGGATGAGATACTTTAAAAGTGTAACCTAACCTCAAAAAACCGAATCGCGTGACTTTTTTTTTTTACTAAATTTATGATAAGGGGCGGAAAAATCGTCGAATTTTCATGAAAATTTCAGGAAACAAGTATTTTAATAGTCTTAATATGGGATTTAATTTTTACGAAAAAATTTTAATTTTTTCGCCCACAATTGGCATTTTTCGTTAAATTTGGCAAATGGTGCCATTTTATGAGAAGTCATCCAAAATAAAACTTTTTTTTAATCTGTACTTTTTTTTATCTACTTTAACCTAAGTATAATTAAAATTGTGTTGCCTTCATTTAAATGCCCATTTTTGGCCATGAAAAAATAAACATTAATTTTTGCATTTTTTTGACATTTTACCATATATACGGTATTATTTATGCTATTATCATGTATTTTGCATAAAAGTGAAATATGCAATTCAAATTAATAAAAAATATTTTTTAAAATTATACATAACCTACAAAACTTTTTTTTCTTGCAATGCCCTAAATTGCTTTTTGGAAACATTTAAATTAAATAATTAAATAATTAAATTAAATTAAATATTAAGACTATTAAAATACATGTTTCCTGAAATTTTCATGAAAATTCGACGATTTTTCCTCCCCTTATCATAAATTTAGTAAAAAAAAAAAAGTCACGCGATTCGGTTTTTTGAGGTTAGGTTACACTTTTAAAGTATCTAATTCCCCTAGATGGATTTGAAATTTAATCACAAACATTTTCCATTTTTTTTTTTTTTTTATGATCATTAGAGCCCGAAATATTTTAAAAATAGTGAAGCGACCTACTCAAAAAACACCAAAAAACCAGTTTTTGCCATTTTTGAGGCACTTCCGGTCTATTAAAATACATGTTTCCTGAAATTTTCATGAAAATTCGACGATTTTTCCGCCCCTTATCATAAATTTAGTAAAAAAAAGTCACGCGATTTGGTTTTTTGAGGTTAGGTTACACTTTTAAAGTATTTAACCCCCCCTAGATGGATTTGAAATTTAATCACAAACATTTTTCATTTTTTTTTTGATGATCATTAGAGCCCGAAATATTTCAAAAATAGTGAAGCGACCTACTCAAAAAACACCAAAAAACCAGTTTTTGCCATTTTTGAGGCACTTCCGGACCTCCAAATTTGCTAAATAATTACATGCCCACTAACTTTTTATGTCCTTAACATAAAACAAAAAAAAATTCAACTTTGCTCTTACATCAAATATATTACTTTTATTTACTAATATGACTCCACTAATATTATATGTTTCATGAAAATGAATTTTTTTTTGATTGCTTGTTAATAATTTTGTTACTTAAGCTGCAATTAGACTATTGCAGAACTTTGCAATATTTCTGCAATGGTAGGGTGTAAAATATTCATTGCAGAAAAGTTTGGCAATGAACTCATTGCAAAACATTGCTATGACTCATTGCAATGTTTTGCAATGAGTTCATTGCCAAACTTTTCTGCAATGAATATTTTACACACTACCATTTGTAATGCTTAGTATTTCTTTTATTAAATTTTGAAATGCTTAAAATATCGTTTACATCCCATTCCAGGTAACCATTAAATAACAACTATTATATACTTCTTGTATCAACTTTCAAATCCTTAATAGCCAATGCCAATATTGGTAATATTTGTATTTAATTATTACCTCTCCACACAAGCGATTGATAAACCTCCAACGCCTTCAAATAAACATGAAAGAACGGCTAATACTCATTTGGCTACTGCGTTATTAATATTGTACTCAAAAAACAGAATTTATTTCGTTTTGATTTATTTTATGCACAACATGAAATAGTTACACTATGATTTACATTGATATGTACCGATACGGTACTAAGTGGTTGTAAAATATTTCACTTAACAATACTCAAAACAATAACTTTGGATTACAAAAAAAATTATTCAAATTAATTTATATTAAATTAATATTTTCTAGGAACCTATCAATATTTTTATTATTTAACATAATTCTGGTTCCCAGAAGTTTATTTCGCACCAAAAGCTAATTACAATCTGATTTAACCAATTGATTTCTATTTTTAAATACAAATTTTCAATCATTATTTGTTTGGTCAAATACCATCACAAATATGCTTAGCTGTAATTTATACGGCAATTTACTCAACTTAAATAAAATTGTTAATACATTCCAAAAATTGCCTAACACGTTACACATTGCAGAAATATTGCAGAGTTCTTCAATAGTCTAATTGCGGCTTTAGACATAATTTTGTTTTATAAACTTAATCTTTGTTGAAATTAATCAAACTTCTTGAAGAAAAATGTTGATCAAAAACAAAGCTAGAATGTTAATTGTACTTAATATTCCAGAACTATAACAAAATAGAGCTTCCAATATGTACTGTAAAATATTTTGATGGTTTTATTCTTAAAAAAAATAAAATATTCTTTTCTCTATGTTAAGTAAACATAAAATTCTTAAACAAAATTCTTAACAAAAACATTTTTATTTATTTGAATTTTTTATTTTTTATTTATCAAAATATTTATTTTAATATTTTTAAATTTTAAAAAGATATTGTGTTATTTAATTTTATTCTTGGGTCAAAGAATAACAAAAACTTGCTAAATTGAGAAGTATTTTTTGTTATTGTTCCAATAGTTGGTGAGAAAAATTAAAAAAATTGAATGCAAAGAAGTTAGAAGTAAGAAGAAACAACTTTCAAATTTGAATAACGAAGCAATATTGTTGCCGACCAAACATTGATCAATATAACATGCAATTTCTGGAAGGAAGGTACAGAAGTCGTACAAATCTAGTTCCCATATCTTGTAAAGTATTTTGCTTATCAAAAGTGTACGTTACAGTTCTCGGTATAGGCCAGGGCCAATCCTGTTAAAGGAAAATAAAATTCTTAGCAGTATACGAATTAATTCAGTAAATTATTTGTGATATAACATCACCCCGATGGAAAATCTCCCATCTTGAATAATATAAGGACTGAATCTAAAAAATTATAAAAATATAACATAAAAAAAATATAATAAAAATATCTTATAATTTTTAATAATTTATATTATTATATCTATTTTTAATAAAAATATTTATTTATTTTATAATAAATATCTTATTAATAAAAATAAAATAAATGTTGGCAAAAAATTGTGTTTTATTTATTAACGGAGAACTAATACATGTATATGAATGACTGTTTTACAAAAAAATAAATATTAAATCCATAAATGTGTTTTGTTGACCAAATAAAAAAATTTGTTATTTTTCTAAAACTTTTGTGTAAACAAAAATTAATTTTGAGGATTTTACAAAACATTTAATAAAATCAAAAATGCTTCGGGCATTTTTACAATTTAATTTATAAGGCTTACAATCTTTTTCTGGATGTTAGTAAAAGAATTTGTAGTGTTTACAAATAATTTTTTGTATATCTACAATATTTATTGTAAAGATGTACATTTAACAAAAATTTTTGTGTGTTGTATATTTATAAAAAAATTGTAGAACGTATGTAGAATTTTGTTAGTTTCACTTAGTTTTTTTTTTGAGTGTAAGGGTTTTCTGGCACATAGATATACATACGGTTTAAAAGATTCTGAAGTTTTTTTGTCAATCATTTTTATCACAGAGTTTATGTGTTTTGTTCAGGCTCAGGTCGCAATCAGTGGTTGTTTTTATATAGTGAATTGTACTGCGGCTATCACGGTTGATTAAAGCATCTGCCACTCTTTTTGTATGCTTAATGTCATCTTTTGATGGGTTGTCAAAAGATATCATTAAACTTATATGGTTGTCAAATGAAAACAAATACAAAAACCAAGCGGGAACTTTGAATAATGAATTTAAGTAATTTAAAAACATAATTTAATTTTTTAATTTTTTTTGCATTCATATCGGTTTACCGATATTTGAATTTATTTTTTCCTAATATTAAGAAAATTATGGTAAATTGATATTATTTTCTACACATAAGTTAAATTTTTTGATTTTTTATATTTCTTCTTTGAAATTGTAGCATTAAAAAATGACAAAAAATTGGATGTAATTATAGCTTATAATGATTCACGCTATATCAATAAATAGTTAAAATTAACCTTCACATAAATTTCCTTTAATGATATTGGAAATGAAAGTTTCTGCAGCAAATCTTAATTAAACATTTGATCCATAAGTTGAGAGATCCAATAATAAGAGATTCTTCTTTAAATATTTTTGATACTTATAAGCAATAAAATTCTTTCAAAAAAACCAAAATAAAGTTGCACCAAAAGAACTTAATTGATGGCAACTTAAACTATTATTATCAGCAGATGAAGAATTACAATCGCCAGCTGTTTCATCCAATTGAAATATCACTTTATTATAAATGTTCTATTTTATATTACATTACATATGATAAAAACTTTAAGTGAGCAAAATAGATATTGTTTTTGTTTAAATTATTTTACATGAATAACTTTTATTAAACAAGAAAAATCAATTCAGTCAGCCTGAATTAAATAAAGGAATTTCTAATACATGAAAATAAAATTAATCTTTTCACAATAATGAACAAAACCAAAACTCAAAAACTATTTTGTTTTTTTTTTTTAACGAACAAAAATCGCCTGCTATATCTATAATTTACGATTTTTATTTGAATATTCGCCACAACACTCCCCCCCTAGTGCCATCAAAGATGAAACGATAAAAGAAAAGTAGCTAGTAAGAGTTGGAAAGAGGAGAATGGAAGAGTTTTTTGAATGCTCGAGTATTGTAGCGAAAAAGAGAAAGTTTGGAGGTGTCCGAAGAAGTAAGTGGACAGTTGTCTGTACAAGACAGTGTTTATTTTGTGCGACTGAGAAATAGTGGCGAAAATTGAGTCGTGCCATCTTCAGATGTGACCTAAAGTAAGGTATTATCTGTCGATGCTCGATCATATGAAGGTTAGAAGAAATTGTGTTAGGAGAGAGTTAAAAACTAATGTGTTAAGAGAGATTGTGTTAAGTGGGAGTGTTATCTAGTAATCGATACCATTTGATGGAAAAAAAAATTATGGGTCTTACAAATTGGAGTTCTGCAAAAAAAGAAAAAAGAAACGAAACGAACAATTATGGAGTTATGGTAACACGAGTGGAGATATAGGTCTGACAGAGCTGAGTTGCCTGAGACCAATATATGTGGAAATGCGTACCATAGGTTAAAAGGTTCGTTTAAAATACGAGAAGCAGAAAAGTAACGTCGGTGATGCCGAATGTCTGACAGAACAAAGTTGACTGAGACAATACTAGCATATCCAAACGTGAATATTAGTTAATTGTTCGAAAAGTAGCTGTTAAAAGCAAGAATAAGCAGAAATTTAGAGTAAGCAAAGGAGTGCATATGATAACACAAGTTTGGTAAAGTCTGACAGTACAAAGTTGACTGAGACTAATGTTTACCTTGGAGACGTGTACCATAGAAAAAGATTGCTTTAAGAAGAAATATCTGATTAACGACGAAATGTCGTTTTAAATATCCATAAGAACCATACCTGTTCGTCAACAGATAAATGGTTAACGTCAGAAGATGTTCATGTTGTAAAAACATATGGGTAACGTTGGGGATATTCCTTTAAGATCAGATATTTGGAGTTTCTGCTTAATTAGATGAAATCTGATTTTTATATCCATAAGGACCATATCTGTTTTGTCAACAGATAGATGGTTAACGTTAGGAGATAGTCATGTTATAGTAACATATGGGTAACGTTTGGGATAGACATTAAAAAATCAGAAAATTCGAAAAATTTGTTTCGACCCAAGATTTCAGAAGAGTGGAGTGGGTCTTACGAAGGAAGGAGAGTGTTAGACTTCGGCCCATGAGTAACGGAGAACAAAGTGGGTCTTACGAAGGAAAGAGTTGTGAAGCTTCGGCCCATGATATCGATTATTAAACAAAACAAAAAATTCAAATAAGTGGTCGCACTAGCAGGAGTTGACGTGGCTTGAAAGCCGAAAAATAAGAATTTGGAGAGAAAAAAAAAATAATGTGGCGCTGGGAGAAAATGTTTGCACTGTAAAAAGAAAAAAACATATAAAATATATTCATTTAAAAATAAAAATATTGGTTTCGCGTTTTTAAATAAATGTGGCGTGATGTGTTGCGATAACTAAACCGAATGCTGCGACCAACATCACCCCAAACAAATTAGAATTTCCCTTAATTTGTACATTAAATTCATAAAAACATTTAACATTGAACAAACAAACAAAAACAATAATTTAAAAGAATGAAGTTAAATATATAAATAATTTATAAAATTGTATTAATAAAAAGAAATACTTGAACTCCGAATTCAAAGATTGTGTTGAAACGCTGTGCTTCTAGTCGGGGTCACCAAATATAGCTTATAATGATTCACGCTATATCAACAAATAGTTAAAATTAACCTTCACATAAATTTCCTTTAATGATATTGGAAATGAAAGTTTCTGCAGCAAATCTTAATTAAACATTTGATCCATAAGTTGAGAGATCCAATAATAAGAGATTCTTCTTTAAATATTTTTGATACTTATAAGCAATAAAATTCTTTCAAAAAAACCAAAATAAAGTTGCACCAAAAGAACTTAATTGATGGCAACTTAAACTATTATTATCAGCAGATGAAGAATTACAATCGCCAGCTGTTTCATCCAATTGAAATATCACTTTATTATAAATGTTCTATTTTATATTACATTACATATGATAAAAACTTTAAGTGAGCAAAATAGATATTGTTTTTGTTTAAATTATTTTACATGAATAACTTTTATTAAACAAGAAAAATCAATTCAGTCAGCCTGAATTAAATAAAGGAATTTCTAATACATGAAAATAAAATTAATCTTTTCACAATAATGAACAAAACCAAAACTCAAAAACTATTTTGTTTTTTTTTTTTAACGAACAAAAATCGCCTGCTATATCTATAATTTACGATTTTTATTTGAATATTCGCCACATAATCACACACTTACATTTAATTTACAACTTAATTATACGACCGCTATCTTAATTTGACGTAATGATGTAACCAAAAAAATATCAGTCTAGGAAAGATTCATAACGTATCAGAAGATCTAGTTATAAAAATCATCCATCAAATATTGTTGTATTAATAAATAATGCAAATGTACCCGAACATTTCAATCGTCGCCATTTTGTGAAATGTTTTTCCAAGGACCGAACGCGACTTTCCATCTAAAGAAGAATTTTTTAAAAAACTTTGTTTCAGAACACTATATTGGCTGAAACCACGTCGAGCAGGGTGTACTGTAATGACGGTAAAATTTAATCAAATTTGTAAAAATTAATCATCAAGTCCGTTTATGAAATTTTCGCGCAGTGAGTAGTGACTTCATTATGTATTGCGTTTTTGTGGAGGAACGGATTATTTTCTGCTTGATATAACAAAACCTTTAATTAACCATCAGGATAAACGAAGAGGTGAAATAAAACATGAAGAAGACAACATTGAAGAAACAAATTAATGTAAGCTTTTAATTGAATTTTAATTTACATAATTTTTGATTTGTTTTTGAATAAATTATTTTTCGTGCTAGCAATTAATAGTTTTGTTAAATTATTCATTCTGTGATTCATAATATAAGAGATCTCCAAGTGTAATTAGTTTGTTTATTATAAATTCAGTGTACCGGTGTAATATTACAGTATTCATATATTTTTCTGAGCTTTCCGGTGTAAAGTAATATTATAATATTCGTATAAAAGTTCAATTATTTCAGTACCTTCTTTTATAGCCACTTATATAACATTTCGAATGGTTTTCGTGATTTCTTTTTTGCATTCTTGAAATGTCAATAAGCATTCTGTAAAAAAGGAATATTTATATCATATGTAAATTTAAAGAAATTTAATTCAAAATAATTAAAATAAAATAAACATGTTTAATAAAAAAATTTAAAACTTATGCCAACCTTATCTATATTATCATAGTGTTTCAACCGAGAAGCGATAACTAAAATTAAGGTTAAATTTTTCAAACCAAAATTTGTAAAATGGATATTACTCTATAGTGAATTTTAATCAAATGATATAGATCGGTCAACTCATGGTTTCAGTACTGATCCAATGGCTATAGCCCATTTATGTTAACCATCATTGGACCATTTCTAAGTCACTTAAAGTAAAGTGTACTGGTTATTTATAATTGTTTACCATTGATAGGCCGGAACTTGGCCAATCAAAGGTTATTATATACTGGATCTTTTTTGTAAACCATATATCGGCAGATGACTGGGTCTGGTACTGACCTAATAACAATAGTCAAGTACTGTTAACCATTTATTGACCAGTGCTTGACCGTATTTCAGAGTCTGTCAAACCATGCTTGGGAAACAATTTATTTCCAATACCAATCTTATTATTTATCAGAATTCAATGACAAACCATATTGCCGAATAAAACAATTAACAAAACAAAACTTAGACAATTTTTTTTACGGAAAAAACTCTGACAACTTGTTCAACGTATTCACGTTTGTCGCATATAAACGATACATGTGTGAGGTAAGTCATGCCAAATGATTAACAATTTGGTCGATACCATGATTTTTTGCAATCCGTTGTTAGTTTTATTCTGATTGGGGTTTCATTTAAATGGATCAATTCCTTCTCCTCTTGGATACCGTCTACCCTTCGGTAATATGCCTTAACAAGCTACAGAGCTCTGACATGGTAGTTCGTTATGTTCTTTTTAATCTTTGGGTTATTTAAGAATGAATAAAATCATAATTATACTATATAATATTATAATACTAAGCCGTAAGTTAATGCATCTATGGCAGACGACTATAGTCCTAATAGGTGCAGAAGATTGGAGTAAGATCAAAGAAGCTCTGTTGGACCTAATATTGGTAATTGAATAATGGTGTATATTGTTTTGTAAAAGTCGGAAAGAAAAAATTCACTCAGTCAAAGCACATAGTTTTGGCAGTTTAAACATCGAACTAGTACTCTGGTAAGACCAACTACAAGATAAGCAACGCGCATATAGAACGGCAATTCAACAGAGGCTTCGGTGTTTAAGTTGACTAGAAAATTATCGGAAGCTGCGGAAAAAAAAGAAATGGCGGTCTGTGCTTTTCTAGAAACTTCGGTAACACCTTGCATAACCTTGCTAAAGCCAGAGATGCTCTCACTAAAAAATATTGACTGCAGCGCTACAACAAATTGAATGTGTGAGAATGTTTACAATTGGAGTAGAAATAATGCCGAAGATTAAATCGGAACAATGGAATTCGGGATTTTAATTAAATTTTTCAAACTTATTACAATGTACTACACTAATTTCTAATTGTGATTTGGGTTGCAGTAAAAATTTATAATCTTAATATTTACTTCTTAGATGGGAGTTGAATTGGAGTCCTCTAACTACACGAACCCAGGTTCTCTATTTAGGTCAATGATTTTTAATTAAAACAATAATAACCATCAATACTCAGGTTCATTAACTAACTGAAAGTCCCGGTGAGGGACAATTTGTTGATAACTTACGTTCGTATATGGAACAGATACGCCAAAAAATATATTTGCTTACGCAAAATCGCATGTTACAATTTATAGAAAAATGTTTCGCAAGCTAAAATTGGGGTCAGATTGTTGAAAAATCATTGCTACAGCAATCAAACGGAAAAATAATTTTTCGTTCTGAAAACGAATTTTAAAATTAAAAAGTTATTATTAAAAACATTTTAGTAACTTTTACTGCATTATAGGTGTAACATTTTCTTAATCAAGAAGTTCAATAAAACAATATACGGCGATAGTTTAAAAAATCACCAACCCTTAGAATATCAAAGATTAGGTAAAGATTTTTACTTTCCATACTTTTTGATATTGTTGTAATTTTATGCCAGTCATTGAAATTCTGGGTATTATAAAATGTACAAAAAAACAATAATTCAAAAGATGGGTGGCCTTACCATAACTTTGAAAAAGTATTTTCTTAAAATAATTTAAAGTTTTGTTTATTTTAGAATATATCAACAAATTACAATTCTGTTTTGTTATTATTATTAAAAAAAAACTTTTGTATTTCCTTTAACTTGTCATCTCAGTTTTCTCTTGTCAAAAATTGTTTTGTGTTATTTTATCAATTTTTATTTTTTTGGCTGTGGAATTCTTTGACTATTTCAAAATTCAAATATACACTGACCAATTACAAACATAATGTTTAATATGTTAGCATGTTTGATTCGTTTTAATTTGATCCTCCTCCTAATTGGATAGCAATTAGAATCAGATAATTTAAATTTAAATGTAAATGTGTGATTTAAACATTTGAAGACATAGAATTACGTAATACACAGTTAATTATTTAGTAAATTAAATGTTAAGATTGCGTATTTTTGCACTCCGCCAGGGACATATTTGTGATTTAAGCATGTTCTTCAAAGATGTTGAAAATTGCTTATTTTAAAACGAGCGACGCAAGGCTCGAAATAAGATGTTGGGCGAGTATCTACATTTCCAATACTCTACCAATAAATAAAAGTAATAATAATTATTAATCAGTAAAAAGTGTTTAATGTTGTAGTTTATTCTTAAGCAAAAGTTTGGGCGAGGAACGAGAGAGAATCTTTAACTTGCGAGAGAAGAAAATTCATTAAACACGAATTGATGAATACAATACTTTATCCTCTGACAGAGGAGCATTGTTTAAGTAACCTGTTTTTTATGTTCATATACATATATAAAATAGAATCCTTTTCTATGATAGCAGATGAAGTCTATATTAGGCTTAATCCCCTGTGAAAATGGGATTTTTCCTCTAGTGGGAAAAATTATTAACAATAATGTATATATATATTTACTATCAAAGATAAAATTGTAATTCCTACGCGAGCTAAAAACTGTAGCTTTTCATTAACGTTATATACTATCTGACATCACGAAAATCAAGAACTTTAACAAAAAACAAATTTGTTTTGTATAAATATTTCAACGATAAAAACATCGCTTGCTAAATTAAAATTTTGAACAATTTTTAATTTAAATGTTCGCCACAAAACATTCCACGTTCGTGAAATTGCCCACTCGACGCTAAGGCGTCTCGTGAACAAATTTTCACTCACGAAACAGCAGCGTTTTCATCTCTTGTAGCAAAATATACTATTTTTTTTTCAATAAAAACAATAAATGTTCTAATTGACAAAATTTCTACTATTAAATAAAATGATTGAAACAAATTTAGTTTTCTTGTTTACTATGTGTTTTTGTGCAATTTAGTACATTGCATTCCATTCCATACAATCAACTAAATTCAACAGATGATTTAAAAAACTTGATTTTTTAGTATTCAAAAGAACGAACAACGTATACTTTTGAATGTGTAGTGGTGAAATAGTAGATACATCAAGGGAGAGAATGGCATGTTTTTCTCCCGAGGTGTGTTTGGAGCCCGAGGGTGAAGCCTGAGTGCGATAACATGCTCTCTCCCGAGGAGTATATATACACTATTTTTTGCACGACCACAATATAATTATGATATTAGAATAGTAGATTCTTGTATGAGTTGAGATGATAGCAATTCTTCACGAGGATGAAGTTTCCGAGTGAAGAATTGCCATCATCTAATGCGAATACAAGATGCTATTTTATCCACGACTGCAAAATATTTTGATTAATTTCCAGTTTGCCTGCTAAAGTTTTTATCACCATATTGAGATATGAAAAGCATAGAAAAACGAAACTTATATTTATTATTTTATATTTTATATATGTATTGTTCTCGTTTTAACCTTTTGATAATATTATTCCAACAAATAAACTATAGAACTGTAGTAGAATGTAACGATTGCATCTCATTCCATACACAAGTTAGAGAATATATATAATTACAATGGAAGACATATACATGGAAAGTATCGTGGATAAACTATTTAATTAATCATTTAAAGAGAACGAAAATTATAAATTTTATTGTTTATTATAGTAGGCGTTTTTTATAGAATTTCTGTTTCTATGAAAACTATCATTGTTGGCATGGTTTGTTTTTATTTATTCCCTAGAGAGCAAAGCTGTAATCTGCTCCCGTAAATGCGTGAGTGGAATTGAACTTTATTTATTACAACTCGTGCAGAATAGTATATTCTTGTATGAGCTAGAATGAAGGCAATTCTTCACGAGGATGAAGTTTTCCGGAACGAGCGTAGCGAGTGGAGGGAATCATCCGAGTGAAGAATTGCCTTCATTCTAAGCGAATACAAGATACTATTTTATCCACGACTACAAATAATTCAAATAATTTTATTCATGTTTTCCTGTATAAGTTTGTATCGCCATATTGAATGAAATGAAAAGCTAAACCAAACATGTTTGTTTATTTTAGATTTTATATATGTATTGTTTTTGTTTTAACTGGTTTATATTACTATACCAACAAATCAAGTTTTTAATTTGTTAGGGGAATTTTGAATAAATAAAGCGTAATAAAAGAAATAAAAAAGAATTTGATATATAGAAAAGGAATGACAATGAAAGATATACGCATGGAAAGTATATATTCTTTAGTAGTCGTGGATAAAAATGTTTTTTGCACGAGTTGTATACACAACTATAACTACTCTATATATTTTAATAAAATGTGTTCTGTAGTAGGAATTACAATATGTGTCAAAATAACACATAAAAACCTTTTAAGACCAAGGTCCCACAACAACATACGTTCAAAGGTGTTGATGGACGTAAATCACTTTTTTTGTTTTTTTATATTTTTTGTTAAAGAATGGATAACCAAACAATAAAGCCTATCACTGACAAAATATGACATTAGCCAATATTTTATTATAGAATAGAGAAAATAAAAGTAAATAGCAAATTTTTACAAAAATTTGCTGAAACAAAACAAAAATGTAGTTGCCAATAATCCAACCGTTTGCATATGCCTTGATCCTGTGACGCACTGTCTTTCTTAATGATAAAAGCCCACTCATAGTTATATAAAGGCTTGTTTTTTCAAGGAGTTATATAAAGTTATATAAAGTTCAATCCCACTCCCTCGTTTCCGAGAGCGGATTGCAACTTTTACTCCCTAAGGTTGAGAGTAAAAAATAACAAACCAAACTTTACATTTATATTCTTATATCCTTTATGTCATCATGATTTTCAAGAGCTGATGACCCTTTTCAAAAAAGAAAATAGGTCTTAAATGGTCTGCTTTCCGGAAATCTTTTATAATTGACCCTAACATGTAGTTCATCCTCCTCAAGGAAAAAGCGGCATGTTGAATCATTTCCTCCTCCAAGCCTCATCAGGTGTTTATTCACATGATGATTAATAGTCCCACTATTGGTCTTCATTTTGAACGGTCAGACTTAATAGAGGTCCAATATTTTGCCGACTCACCTCTGGAGTGAACATTTTAGGGACCATGTAGCCTTCTGTGTTTCTTCATTAGGAGTTGATGCATCGAAGGAGAACCTGTTCTACCATCGAATTTATCCTCCCTTTCGATATAGAAACTTTTTGCTAACTTTACTTAGCCTTTTCGTTCATGAGATTCTCACTGTGTCCTGTTGGCCATACCAGTGATATGTTGTTCTTGAGCCTCAGATAATTCAAGGACCTAGAGCACTATTTTTAACTTAATAGTGAAGTTTTCTAGAACTTTTAGAGCGACCTAGTTTTCAATAAATTTAGCCTGAAAAACTGTGCCGTATTTATTATATGAAGATTGTATAGCCCAATATCTTCATTCATGTAATAGATCACTGAACCGTTTTCACTTTTCAGTGAGTGATCTGTCTATGTAGTCCAACGTATTGGTCGCTCTATTTAATTGCAAATAAGCTGCAGACCGGTCGTCTATAATTGTGTTAGAATTACAACTCTATTTCGCCTTCAAAAGGTAGTTAAAGGTACTGTTTGAGAATAAATAATTTGTCAGGTATTCTTCCAGATCATTCATTAGCTGTTTATGGCTTTTATTACAGCCCGTAGCAGTTCGCAGGAGCTCAAACTTTTATGTTGCTTTTAGAATCTTTAATCTTACAAAGACATGCATGGAATGAAGCCCTAATACAGATTTATTGAAGCAGACTTTTCGAACAACGCCTAGTTCTTAAAGCAATTATGATACATAAGCAAGCTAGTTTTATGCCGCCTCCAATTTTGAATGTCAACCAAAATTCTCGAGATCCACGCAGGTAACACATTGACAACTCCTTTATACAGCTAGTACACCATTACGTATATTGTAGGGTATCCAATGTCGATTATCGAGTACCTGGGTACCCGGGTATTTTTGGCTGTTTCTGCCGGTAATTTGATAAACTATAAAATTTTGATTTTGAACAAGAAATCAAAAGATCCCTAAGTTTGAATTTATATTGATTTGGACGTAGAACGTAGGACTTTTTAAAACTTAATGGGACCTAGGTCTTAAGAGGATTCTATGTGTTGTTGTAACTCATATTGTATATAAGTCCTATTACACAACACATTTTATTAACAAAATTATCAGTCAAGAGTAAATTCAGGTCCAATAAACAGCATTTGGGAAATAGGGTAATTTTATTATTTTCAAGCAAAATCTTCTACCTGTGCGTCTGATATTGTAAGAAAATACATAATCAGTTGTTTAGGATATTGATCGGAATGATAAAAATGAATGCAGAAGGTGGCTGTATATACTGGCTGAAATTCAGTTATTTATAAAACAAATTTTCCAAAACTAATTTTTGAATTGAACAAGCTTCAATTTATTTGAATTGGCTTCGTGAGAGCTAATTAACAAAAAAAACTTAAATATATTCACTCTACACGGCTGCACCCCCACCATACCTTAACTTTTCTAGATATATCTTTTTTTCTTTTCAAATATCCGGTTACCCGGGTAACCCGGGCATTTCAAAAATTAATCCTTGACTACCCGGGTACTTGCAAAGTCGAGTTATTTGGATACCCTAGTATATTGATCAGGTTCAATGATCTATAAGCAATAAATATGTCTCCAATAGCCAACCGTTATCTAATTGGATGTATGTCATTCTATAGTTTAGTAAAAATAATAGCTATTTATGTACCATGAGCGTTATGGAGGTTATTACGTCCATAAAGCGGCACGAGGAACAGATATCGCTTATGATATGCGGAATACCCAGTATGAGCCAGTGGTGCATACTAAATTTTATCCTTCACATATATAATCACAATCAGCCAAAACTAATAACAACAATTTCATTTTTTTTATTGTTATAAAAATATAAATGAATTCTTGTACAACCTTAGGCTTTTTTATTCGCAGATGGATTCATTTCAAATTTTCACTGCTAACTGATATTAGTGTAACTTAGATTTTAAAGATTTTTCACTTTCGCTAAATTCTTCCAGTTATACCGCTTGACTCGCGTTCTATTTTAATTGAAAATTGTATTACATCTTGGCAAGAATTTACTAACTTTAAAATTTTGAAATTAAATCAAAACATGAGAGCTCTCCCTCATGTAATTGAATTTGTAGAATTTCTTAGAAGACTCGGTAATGGTGATATGCAAAGTTTTCCACAGTTTGGTTCAGATATCATTGAAATTCCTCATAATTTGATTGGCAATCCAGACAATATTATTGAAGACATTTTTGGAAATATTTCTGATACAAATTTATCTGATGACATTTTGAGTTCCGTCATTTTAGCCCCCAAAAATAATGATTGCAATGAAATCAATTCTAAAATCTTGAGTATTATGCCAGGAGAGGAGAAAGCATATTTTAGTTTTGATAAAGTTGTTTGTGATGACATTCGTTAGCAGTACAATTTTCCAATAGAATTTTTAAATAAATTGAGTGTAGGAGGTTTGCCACCTCATAAATTAGTTTTGAAAGTAAATTGCATTGTTCTCCTCATACGTAATTTAAATACAGGTCAAGCATTAGTAAATGGAACACGAATGCGTATAAAAGTGATGCATCGAAATTCAATAGATTATGAAGTTTTGACTGGTGTCATGCGAGGTGTACGCATTCTAATTCCATGCATTCATTTGACTTATTCTGGAACTCTTCTTCCATTTAAATTTCATAGAACTCAATTCCCTATTATTCCTGCTTTTGCTATGACTATTAATAAATCTCAAGGTCAGACATTCAACATAGTTGCCATTTTACTTAAATAACCTGTATTCACACATGGTCAATTGTATGTTGCTGCAAGTAGAGTGCGTGCGTTTGAATGTTTGAAATTTTATATTTATGATACATCTGACCAAGGTCATTTGTTCAACGATGATAGAGTTTTCACAAAAAATATCGTCTTCCCAGAAGTCATTGTTACCTGATTTCTTCTCACTTTTCTCAAAAACATTTTCCTCTTTTATGAGTATGAGTGTCTGTGCGTTTGCTTTTTTTTGTTTTTTTAGAAATATAAACATGGATATCGGTCGTTATGCGGAATTGGTTGTGCGTCAACAGGAAATGAAGGCGATAAAAAAAGTACTGGGTACTTTTGGACGATCTGGAGCTACATTAGCTTATTTTCTGGGTACTTGAATAACTTTATTTTCTCTTATTTCGATTTGTTATATTCTTTTTGGAAATAATATTGCTTTTATTTTTTATCTAATTTTTTTTTAGTTGCGTTTGAGGCGGCTTACGAGCGTGCATGTGATTTGAATTTATTCAATGAATTGTATGCCGAGCACCAAATTGAATTGTTCAATGGCAATCGTTATCGTGTAGGTCCTCTATACTACACGTATTCTTTAGAATATTTTCATCATTGCGAAAAGTTTTGATTTTCTCTATGTTTGATGTTGTATTGTTGTTATTATTTTGATGTTGTACATTATTCGTAATGCATTGTAGGCAATACTATTTTAAAAACAGAAAATTAAACATTTAGCAATGATATTTATATACTGAATAAATCCAATTTTCATTTTTCATATCAAGGTGTTTTTGTCTAATGACAACAGAGTTTTTTCCAATATAGAGTTTCAATCCTTGATTTCCTAAAAGAAGCTATTTTTTCAGCACTGTATTGTACGCAATACCTTCTGCCGCACCAAACAAATTTTCTATAATTTTTCCTTTTGTATGATTGTGATTATGCGTGTGAGTGTGTGTATGTGTATGGGTGCGGTTTTCACCAGAACGAAGGGATGCCTTGACGTGGCGGTTGAGCTTTAAACTAAACCCTTCAACAATGCTTATATTTGATTTTCAGAAAATTTCGATTCGTATTTCGTAGTGAATGAATCGATGGACTTGAAAATGTATATATGTTAAACTCCTGCAAGATAAATTGAATTTGTAATCTCAGCCTCAATATGCGTGTTTTAGGTAGATTTCATATAAAAATCTACCTATTGCAATGGGCTTCATCTCGGAATTTCGGAAAAATTTTGGTGCCAAACGACTATGAATGATAAGCGGAGACGGAAAAACAAAAAAAAATGTATATATATATATATATATATATATATATATATATATATATATATATATATATATATATATATATATATATATATATATATATATATATATATATATATATATATATATATATATATATATATATATATAACGATATGAGCTATAACGGAATTTACCGGCACTCTCACGATCGCATTTCTTGACCTACAACGAAAATTTTTTCTGTATACGTTGCGGCAAAAAATGTCTTGGACAAATTCGCGAACTGGCCATATCCGAGTACAGGTTAAGTGGCTAGAGCCAAAAAAATCGAAAAATCTAGAGCGTTATAACTTCCGTTTGAATCATAATATTTTAATAAAATTTATCAATATTAAATATTTGAACATATTTCTATCATTTTTTTTCAAATGACAGCCTTGGCGTTCCAGGTTCCTGAAAAATCAGCTGTTTTAAAAATTTAATAAACTTTGTTGTCCTTGATTTGGCTGAAAATGGCCAACTCACTTTTGAATATGTACGCATACGTTAACTAGAACATAAATCTTTTCAAAATTTAAAAAAAAAATAGTTCAAGTCTAGAGGTTGAGACACCAGGGCTGTTAGAACGAAAACAAACGCAAACGGCCATGCCTTCCTCATTTTTGAGTTAATGTTATTTAATCTCATATTAACTTTTAGATAAACTTTTCAATTATAACTTCAGAGATTTTCAGCTTTCTAACCCAAGAGGTCTCAATGTTATTAGCATTAAACCTAATGCATGCCATTCAGTTACAACAACAATTTCCATAAACATATAAAAATATCCCATAGAAAAAGTATTAAAAAAATTTCTTTTGTTTTTTGTTCAGTTTTTAGTTTTTTTCGCAAAAATTTAAAAAAAAATTAAAACAAAGCTGAGTCATTATTGTTTTAAATTAAGGAATATTTTCTTATATGCATACTGATTACACATTTACAAAAGTCTTCCTAAATTGTAGATATTTGAATTATTTGAGGTGTAAAAGTTGTTTGACAATTTTAGATTATATATTATGTGTGGTGGTGTTGTAGGTGTGACGTTTTGAGAACGTTTATTTGCTTTTTGGTGGATTTAATATGTTATTAAAAGTAGTTTTAACCAAATTAAATAAAACTGTTCCGAAATCGCATTGATAAAGTAGTTCCCGTTAATGTATTTAGTTTGGTTTGATAAATTTTTTGGATTATTCTGGACTTGGACTATTCTACTTAAATTTTTTATTTAAGCTAATCTGACACATCCAATTATATTTGTACACAAAGCTGTCTGGTCCCGAAATCTACCTATTTCTAGCGGATATCCGTGCCGCTTGGACTTTTTTAATTTCATATTGAGGCTGAAGTTGCCATTCAGTTTTATCATTTTCATCGTTAAACATATTTGAATATTTGTTTTTGATAATAATTGCTGTTTCAATCGTCTATTAATATATAAAAATATAGAATTTTCATGTATGACCGAATTTCGGTCACGGGATTTCCTTAAAAATAAAGCTGATATAATTAAATATAATAGAATAAAATTGTTTTATTCTCTTCCATTTAATTATATCAGCTTTATTTGTATGTTTTTTCGATAATAATAGTATGTATTATTGTTTTGTTTTCTAACCTATAGCCTAATGAACTTAATCTATTGTCTAATGAAAATTTTTCTATAAAAAATTATCATTATTCGATTGGTATGATTCCAATTGGTCAAATTGTTTTGATTTCATTAAAATTATTTTCAAATTATTTCCACAATTGCTTTGATAAGTTTTGTTCAAAAATCAAATTTTAATTTAAATTCTCTTATTTCGTTTAGTTGAACTTGGTTGATTGTATGAGAAGGACGTTTTTCATCATCAGGTTTTTTTTATTAAGAAATATGATTTATCAATTAAAACAATAAAGATTTATTGTTTTAATTGAAGAAAATGTTTTTATAATACACAATTCTTTGTCAGAAAATAAAGTATTGTAATCGATTCGTGAATAATGAATTTTATTCTCTCGCAAATTAAAATTCTCGCTCGTGCCTCGCTCGAATTTTAAACTTTTGCTTGAGAATAAACTACTTCATTATTCACTCATTGATTAAACTACTATTATTGCTTACTTGAAAACTTATTTGATCGCTAATTTTTTATATATCCGAACAAATCAGCTAGAGTGCTGATTATTTTTCATTCATATTTTTAAAAAGTAAAATTAAAAATTATGCTGCCATTTCTCATTACCACCTTTTGAAACCATTGCTGTAGTCAACAAAATGTCTGCGCAAAAACTTTATACATATATAAGCGTAGCAAAGCACGCCGGGTCCTCCTAGTTTATATAACAAGGTTGAGAAGTGGGCTATTATTGACCGAGAACTTAATTAATAATGTTCGAGGTCTATATTTGCCTTTTCAACCGAGGTATATATTTAATTTTTTTAACTACTAACACTACTAACACTTTAACTACTAACACGTATCAGGTATCTAGCAGATAAGAAAGAAAGTTTGTTATAATTTTTTAATATATATTTATATTTTTTTATATTACTTCGGTCTGAAAGACCTAAGTATTACATTCATGAGCTCAAAGTGAAATTCTTACCCCCACTTTTTTTGGCATTTCTCGACGTTTTAGGACCTACTGATTCTAAAAAAGCAAAAAAAAAATGTATGTCTGCCGGCCGGCCGGCCGTCATTACCTACGCTGCAGGGAAAATCACTGGAGGGATTTCAAAAATTTTTTTTTTAAAAAATAGGTATACTTAAGAGACAGGTCCGAAAGGACGCTGTGTTCGATAACTGTACCGGAAGTGTGTCAAAAAAATCATTATGTATGTCAAAACAAGGAAATTTGCATATTTTTTGCTTAAAAAACGTTCATTTTAAGTGATTACGAGTAGGAACATTGAATTTCGAGAAATCTTGATGGTCGGGATTGATATGTGAGATTATTGCATGTTTGTCAAAAAAATGTTGTCAAGTGTGTCAAAAGAAAGATTTTTATTTATTTTTACCCAATTTTTTGGAAAAAAATAGAATAAATAATTTGTGTGACGTGAAAATATATTATTATTATAGAGAATTATGGCATTATAAGTTTGTCAAAAAATAATGTCAAGCGTGTCAAAAAATGATTTCATTGATTTTTTTAGCCAATTTTTTGGGAAAAAAATGTAGCTGTTTTATGACGTAAATGTAATTGAAAATGAAATTGGACATCGAAATTTTTGAATTTGTTACAGATTTTGAAATATTTTTGGAATTTTGAAAAAAGTATGTATTTTTGATTTTGTAGTAATTTTTGCAATATTTTTAGAATTTTGGAAAAATTTTTAATTTTTGATTTTGTAATAGTTTTTGGAATATTTTTAGAATGTTGAAAAAAGTTTGATTTTATTATAATTTTTACAATATTTTTGGAATTTTGAAAGAAATATGAATTTGTGATCTTGTAATATTTTCTCGAATCGCTAAATTGAAGGTTTTTGAATAGTTTGCTGAAAATGAAAATGAAATTGGACATGGACATTTTTGAATTTGTTATAGTTTTTGAATATTTTTGGAATTTTGAAAAAGTTTCAATTTTTGATTTTGTAAGAATTTTTGGAATATTTTTAGAATTTTAAAAAATTTTAAATTTTATAATAATTTTTGTAATTTTGTAAAAAGTTTCAATTTTTGATACTGTTATAATTTTTGCAATATTTTTAGTTTTGGAAAAAGTTTGAATTTTTTAAATATTAGATTTTATTCCAATTTTTGGAATGTTTTTAGAATTTATAAAAAAAAGTTTTTAATTTTATATATATTTTTAGAATTTTGAAATAATGTTCAATTTTTGAATTTTTAAGAATTTTTGGAATATTATTAGAATTTAGAAAAAGTTTAAATATTTGATTTTATTCTAATTTTTGGAATATTTGGAATTTTGAAAAAAGTTTCAATTTTTGATTTTGTATAATTTTTGCAATATTTTCAGAATTTTTGAAAAAAGTTTAATCTTTGATTTTGTAATAATTTTTGGAATATTTTTAGGATTTTGGAAAAAGTTTGATTTTATTTATTTTTTACAAAATTTTGGGAATTTTGAAAGAAATATGAATTTGTGATTTTGTAATATTTTCTCGAAACACTAAATGGAGAGGTTTTTGAGTAGTTTGTAGTTTAACTAAAAACAATGTCCGCATAAAAGTTTTTTGCCGAAAACTATATCAAAATCCTTAACCCAGACCGAAGTCTTGATATCTCAGAGCTGTGAGATTTCAGCCCCTCCATATTTTATATTTAAAAAGCTAACTAACTAAGTCTAAACTCGTGGGAACAATATGGATAAATATTTTAGTAACCTTTCAAATATTTTAAAAACTTTGTTTTCACCTGTTTATTATTTCTTACATCCTATCATGAAATATTGGCCTATGTCATATTTTATTATATGATAGGATTTATTGTTTAGTTACCCATTTTTAAAACAAATTATATTTTGATCAAATGACTATCACATTTGATAAAAAAAATTTTAAAATACACATTCAAAATATTTGTGGATTGAATGCCAACCGGGACGCCGTGCAACATCATCTCGAGCACGACCAACCGCATATTCTTTTTCTTACAGAAACACAAGTTTCTGCAAACTATCCCTATGACGTAACACTAAATCCCAAATATAGGCTTGAATCAGCTTTTAAACTCCATCAAGGTGTATGTGCATACATTCATGAGAGTGTTGCATATAAACGCTTTCCAAATTATGAAGTACATGGTGATGGCTACTGTACAGTAGTATTAAGGGTTTGTCTACCTGAAATTTCTTTTTTCACAATAGCTCTATACCGGTCCCCAAACAAACATAATCCCAATTTTTTTAATGACTTGACTAATGTTGTCGACGAAATTAGAGCACAATTTCAAAGTTGTGAGGTTATCGTCACCGGTGACTTCAACGTCCACAACAAATCGTGGTTGGAATTTTCCAAAAATGACCGACGACGACAACAATGGAAGGCAGGCAGAAATATTTGCTGCATCGCACGACCTGACGCAGATTGTAAAAAGCCCAACTTTCACTCCTCGTAATGGCGGTGATAAAAGTTTTCTCTTAGACCTTTATCTCACATCTATGCCAGATATTACGAGTGTCGATGTCGATAGGGGTAGTATTGGAAATTCTGACCATTATCTAATCACATTAGTTATCAAAACTGATTTGCTACAAACTAGAGTTCCCAAATCCCGTAAAATATTTCACTTTTCAAAAATGGACACCAATGGTCTCCGAAGTTTTTTTCAAGGTTTCCCTTTTGATCGTCATTGTTTTTATACTGACGATGTAAGTGTTTCTACCCAAAACTTTACTGAAACCATTCAATTCGGTATTAACAAATTCGTTCCCTTTTCAATAATGAAACCCCGCAACAAAAATATTTGTTTTCGAAAGCAGCCAAATTGGCTCTTAAAAACAAACGTAGATTATTTAATATTTGGATTCATAAAAAGAACTCTGTTAATCGATCTCAATATTTAAAGGCTAATAAAATATCAAACCAGATAATTGAAAACGAAAAAGCAGAGATTGACAGTTCGAAAGCGGCAAAACTTTCGAGTATGTCAATTTCTGACAAAAGTTTTTACAGTGCCATTAATTCTTTAAATTGTGGTACTAAATCTTCTATCCCTCCTATCATTGATGGTGAGTCAATCGTTACTGACCCTGCAAGGAAAGCTACATTGTTCGCGGAACGCTTTGCTTTAAATTCGACAGTTTTAGAAACTCCTAAAGAAATTTCCCAAATCCAGTCTTCAGGAGTTAATATGAAACAATTACATTTCAAACCGAAAATTGTCGAAAAACTTTTAAGGGGGTTAAACAACAACAAAGCTTCTGGTCTGGACAACATTCCTCCTGTTATTCTAAAAACATTTTCAAAAGAACTTGCACCAACCCTCACTAAAATATTTTATAAATCCTATAAATCTGGTATTTATCCATCCTGCTGGAAGTTGGCCAATGTCCAGCCTGTCCCAAAAAAAGGAACGAAATGTGATATTTCAAATTATAGACCAATAGCCTTACTCCCAGTCATGTCTAAAATATACGAGCACTATATTAATTCACACATATCCAAATTTTTGGAAGACAACCATTTGATATCTGACAGCCAATACGGTTTTAGAAACAAAAGATCAACAACCGATCGATTGAACTATGTGGCACATCTTTGGAAAAGCATACTTGAGGAGGGTGGTGAAACGTATGTGAAAGCATTCGTTTATTGGGAGTCACAATATCCAATGACTTACTCTGGAACGATCATATATCGGCCATGGCAAAGAGCGCGTCAAGAAAACTCGGCCTCCTCAATAGATGTAAAAAATATTTTACTTAGCATCAATTACTCCACATTTATAAGTCCTATATTCGTCCCTGTATGGAGTATTGTTGTCAAGCTTGGGGCGCTGCATTTGTTACTATGCTGGTTCTTTTGGATTCAAAAGCGAGCTATACGAATTGTTGGTGATCGAGATTTAACATTATATCTTGATTCCCTGCAACATCGTCGCACTGTTGCTGATCTCGCTGTTTTTTATAAATATCGTCACCAGCAGTGCTCGGATGAAATCAGGTCCATAATGCCTCAGACATATGTTTTTCCCCGTTTTACTCGTCATTTGGTTTGTGCGGGCGGTCGAACTGTCGAAATTACTCACTGTCATAGTAATTGAATGCAAAGAGATTTCTTTGTGCGTACATCGTACACATGGAATGCTTTGCCCGAATCAATAGTCTCGAGTGCCTTCACTCCACAAAGATTTAAAAAAAGCGTCCACTTATACCTCAAGACGCATGTTGTAGTGGGACCTACGTCTAGGTATCTATGTGTTGTTGTGACACATTTTGTAATTCCTACTACACAACACTTCTTATTAAAAAAAAAAAAAAAAAAAAAAATATGGTGGATAAAAAGAAAATTGCAAATTTGAAAGAAGATTCATTGGGATATCCATATTTTTTTTTTTGTTTTTTAACGGCGTTCATGCTCCATGTAGTAGCGTTGCCAGGCTAACCAGCTTCGAATATTCACCATGGTCATTCGCAACAGCGACATAATTACCATGGCAACCGATTCTTTTAAGGTCGTTTATTACGTCAGTCTCCCATTGTAGTCGTGGTCTACCTCGCGGTCGCCTACTCCCTGGGGTACTAACGTACATTTTTCTAATCATTCCAGAGTGTGAATCGGCTCGCAGAACATGCCCAAACCAAGCAATCCTATTAGAACGTTTACAACCTATTATTTCAGGACCCTCAAGAAGGTCTCTGATCTCAAAGTTATATCGGGTTCTATACTCTCCATCGTCTGTCTTAAGTGGACCAAAAATGTTGCGTAGGATCTTACGCTCAAATACAGATAAATGCGATTCGTCATTTTGTGTAAGGGTCCACGTTTGTGACCCATACATCACAACCGGTCTAATCAATGTCTTGTATAACTTGAGCTTGGTGTTAGTTGATACATACGGAGATCCAAGGAGAGGTTTGATTGAGTAGAAAGTTCGATTATCTGCAGCGATTCGAGCTTTTATATCTGTAAGTATGCTGTTGTTTGAGTCAAGCATTGATCCCAAATATTTAAAAGATTCAACTCCCTCAATTCGTTCATCGCCGCACATCAAATCTTTCTTCTCAGACTCTCTTGAAACATTCATATGTTTGGTTTTATTGTAGTTAATTTGAAGACCAATTTTTCTAGCTCCACTCTCAAGCGACTTAAAAGTCTCACTCATAACAGCTTCACTTCGGCCGAGGATGACAACATCATCAGCGTATGCAATCATCTGTACTGAGTTTATTGACAAGATATTGTTGTTAGTCGGCAGTTTCTTTTGACGGCACACATATTCCAAGGCTAGATTAAAAAGTATAGGAGAGATAGCATCACCTTGTCTTAATCCGGAGTTGACTTTAAAAAACCTTGATAGTTCGTTCTCTACTCGTACACAGCATTGAGAGTTCTGTACTGTCATTTTGCATAGTGATACCAGTTTACTAGGAATTCCCATTGACACCAGAGCAGACCATAGAGTCTCTCGTTCGAGAGAGTCGTGGGCCTGTCTGAAATCAATGAAGAGTTGGTGCAAAGGTATGTTGAACTCTCGGCACTTTTCCAAAATCATCCTTATCGAGAAAAGTGCATCGGTGGTACCTCGGCCCCGCCGGAAGCCACACTGATATTCTACAAACAGTTGTTCAGCAAAAGGATTGATTTTGGATAGCAAAATGTAAGAAAAGATCTTATATGCTGTGCAGAGTAGAGCGATTCCTCTGTAGTTTGCACATTGTAGGCGATTACCTTTTTTATGGATTGGTATCAGCATAGCTGTGTTCCAGTCCTGTGGCATGGCTTCAGTCCTCCATATCATTTGAACAAGTTCAAACAATCTTAAGTATAGAGTTTCACCACCATGTACAATCATTTCGGATGTTATATCGTCGATACCAGGTGCTTTATTGCATTTTAATTTTGACAGCGCCGCATCGAATTCCTCTTTGGTGGGTTCGTCTACATGTACCTTTGACGCACGAATAAGCTTTGCTCGTCGCCCGACTTGTTTCTGGTCACTTAAGTTGAGAAGATTCTCAAAATAAGCGGCCCAAGTGTCTAAAATATTTTTAAGGTCTACTTGTAGCTCCCCATCTTCGTTTTGAATATAGCAGTCGATCTAGTTTGAGGGCCCTTCTTTAAGGTTTTAACCTGTTGAAAGAAGTTACGCGATTGATGTTCCTTATTGAAGCTTTCAATCTCCTCACACTTTCTCTTCCACCATATCCATATAACAAGTCTATATTTGGCTTGCTCCTTTTGAAATAAATTTCTCAGTTGTATTGTGGTTTCAGTATCGATTGTAAATATTTCGCATTTTCAGAGTTTCTAAAAAAATTCTTAGAAGCTTCCAAGGACTTCTTAGTCCTTTAAAAATGATCGTATTCTATCCTAGAGAACTTACGTAGTCTTAAAAATATTAAAATGGCATTTTTATGAGTTTTATAAATTCTGAGTTCTGAAAAAAAATACTAGTCAAAATCTCGGCAGAGATGGTCACCCAAACAGTGTTCCTGAATTAGATACAAAGTCGGACGAGTAGCACTAATAGTCGACGCTATAACATCAACAACAATGGAAAAATTAAGCTTTTACGCTTGAACTCCTTAAGACTGGATTTGGGGTATTTCAGTTTATGTTTTCGAAAAGGTTGAATTTATAACACTTTATAAATGTTATTTTATGTTTGTTTTTATTTTGTTAGTTCCTTTTTTATTAGTTTTACAATTCTCACATTTGACAAGTATTGAAAATAGTTCACATTTGACAAGCATTTATTGAAAATAAACTCACTGCACACCTTTATTTAGGGCCGATTGTATGAACAAGGATGGATAGAAAAAAATCCGAGGATAAAATTCTATCTTCATCCGAGGATTCTTTTTTCGTCGATTGCATGAACACGGATAGATTAATTTTTATTTTTGTTTTTATTGCAGTTATTAGCATTTTTTTATAAGTGGCAATACTTTTTCTTTTACTTTTCTATTAAATAAATTTAATTATAAATTAAAAATCATTATTTCAAAATTGAAATTGAATATTATTTTACTATTAATTTATATCAAAAAAAAAAATTTTTGAAACCCAGAAATTTAAATTCAGAAATAACCACAAATTCAAAACAAAACTTTTCTGCTATGCGCATGTCAAGAAATGAAAACAAATTGTTTTATCCTTTGTTTTATAGAAGAAAAATAGAAGATAGATCAAAGGATAGATCAACAATCCTCGGACAGATTTTTTAATTTATCCTGATTCATACAATACAAACACGATCAATCCGAGGATTTATCTTCTATCCGCATTCATTCAATCGGCCCTTATTGTCGATAATATCGATAAGTACAACTCTATACAGAATAGTTATCTGTTAGATATGTAACCAGAGGTTTTAGTGAAGAAAATCAATTTTTAATTATCTGACGGATATCTTTATCTAGAAGATAGTTATTCGGAGGTATGAAGAAACCGCACAGTAGTCATTTTTCATTTAATTTTTTAAATATCTTAAAATATCAAGTAGCCTGGAAGTTTAGTTTCATAGTAATAAAATGAAACAAGGGAATGCAATTATTATTTATCGTAGGCTACAAAGCATTTACGTGTATCTACATTTTAGAAAAATGGAAAAGAAGTTCGCAAAACGATTTATTGCGCTTCTAAACAAGCTTGAAAATAAAATTTGTTTACCAATAAATAAAAAAATAGTACATTATGATGCTAGGACGTAAAGCTAAAGATTTTGGACGGATGTGGAGTTTGCAAATCGAGGCGCTAGCCGAGATTTGCACCCACATTAAGTCCAAAATAGCTTACGTTCGTGCATCATATACTATTTTTTATTCGCCGCAAGCAAAATATTTTAAGAAAAGTTGTTTATTCTAAATTAAAATTATAAATTTTCATAAATTTTAAAATAAAAATATGTGGAACAAGTAACCCTTGAAAAAATATTTATTATTTTTTCCAAATTGTATGACAACAAATGATAACAACTATTTCAATTGGATAATGAAATTTTGAATTTGCGGGTTGCTTTGATAAAAAAATTTATTTTTCATAGAATTTAAACAAATACAAATGATTTTTACTTTTTTGGACGTAGCTATGACGACAAAATAAATAGTTGAAAAGTGATACTTTAAAGCCGCAAATCACAGTAATAAAGTAATACTTTAATATATAGGCGAATAAAAAACAATTTTTTTTAATTATTGATAGTAACTTTTTTTTAAAAGCTTGTTTAGAGTCGCAATAAATCGTTTTGTGAGCTTCTTTTTTTTCTAAATTGTAGTTACACGTAAATGCTCTGTAGCCGACGATATGGTTTTTTAACTACTAACTTGAGAAATTGTTATTATTTACCCGAGCAGAAATTTGTCAAGGCTCAAGTACACTCAAAAAAAAATTAATGAAAATTGTTTATAACGCTGTTTATTAAATTTTATAACCAAATTATTTATAAAATCCAGTGTTGTGAAACGAAATAAATTAAATTTCGTTTCAGTTTTCGTTATTCTGCAAATTAAAATTACGGTTTTCGTTTCAGTTATTGTTTCGACCAGCTAATTTGGTTACGTTTTTCGTTACGTTTTCGTTACGTTTCGGTTACAGTTACGATTGCGTTATACATCACTCTTGAATAAATAAAAGTAATAATTGGGAAATGAAGTACATAGAAACTAGCTATTTACATACTTCACAAAACTACTATAAGATTGGACTAATCAGAATCGCATGGAGGAATCAGATTTTAATGATTAATAATTTTTTTGGTGCTAGCCTTCTAAGGTGCTAGCCTTCATTTAATTCCTTAATTCTAATATCTTCATTTATTCTATATCTAATCAATGAGGAAGACAGTGTGTGACATGATCATGGAATATGCCACTAGGTGCATTATTGGCAATCCCATTTTAGTTTTGTCTTCCTATTTTTAAAACAAATTTGTTTTTTCCTCTTATTTTATTTTATTTCCTATTATGAAATATTGGCCTATGTCACATTTTATATGTGATAGAATTTATTGTTTAGTTATCCATTCTTTAATAAAAAATATAATAAAAAAAAAAACAAAAAATAAAAGATTTAAGTTCATCAGCACCTTAGAACGCATGTTGTTGTGGGACTTTTGTCTTAAAAGGTTTGTATGTGTTGTTGTGACACATGTAATGTAGTAATGTCTACTGCACAGCACATTTTATCAAAAAAAGATAGCAAAACTATGTATATGTTACTATCAATAACTGTGTGTAAATCAACAAAAAGTGAAACAAAATAGTATATTACATACCAAGAGCATTAAATAGCATTTTACATGCGAGGAACAATATTGCGCACGAGATGCGTAGCGGTGAGTGCAGTACCTTCACGAAAATTTTGTTATATACTTTTTCTACGAGCTTTTTATACTTCAGAAACCTATATGCTTACTTGAAAAAATTTGCTACTAATTACAAAGCCGAGTATAGCCGAGCGATGAATTACTAAGCGATGTATAACCGAGTGTGTTAAAACACTAGTCTATACATTGTTAGGGTCGACGGTTTGAATCCAGTCAAGTCCATCTACTAAATTAGAATTACAGAACCGAGAAGTTTTGATATAATATATATCCTTCAAAGGACAGTAAATCCACTGGATGTATCAATACTTAAAAAAAAAAATTAAATATACACAATTTACAAATTGTAGTAGGCTTTGCATTGTTCTGCGTCAAAATGAATTCCAATATTTAAATTATATTTGATTTGCGATTTAAAAATGCATAAAAAAGGATTTCTGACTTATTCTTATTAAAAGCTGCCAAAATTTAATTTTTACCATAAATTCTAGTTCGTAAAAAGCATATTTTCCTAAAACTGTTACGTAATATGTATATGTATTACGTAACACTTTTGACTCTCATAGTCTAACACTAGTGTGATGTAATTGATTATTTACTATAATAGGAGTAGAAAAAGTAACTAAAAGTTTCATATTTAAATTTTAAGGATATAATTTTCTTTTCCCTTTTCCCTTTTTGTTTTTGTTTTTATTTTTTAAATTTCAAGGTGAATATGACATAATAAAAATAATATATCATAAACATGTAACGTAATAACCTTAAAAAAAATAGCGTTTGTGTTACGTTTTTCGTTACGGTTAGTATAAATTATATCGTTTGCGTTTTGGTTACAGTTACGAAATTTAAATTCCGGTTTTGCGTTTTTTCGTTACGTTACAATAACGTTTCACAACACTGATAAAATCTATAAATTTTTACACAAATAATACGAAATATTTATAACTTCTGTTTATCGTTTGATAACCCGTTATAATCGTATATTTTTTGTAAGTTTATGTATTTTATTAAATTATTTCTGAAAGTTATAAAACTTTCAAACAAAATTTATAAATCCATTCGTGAATATTATAAATATATAGTTATCAATTGATAACTTTGTTTATCACTTTATAAACTCCTATTGATAAGATTAATAAATGGCGTTTATTAGCTCCAACTCATTAACAAATTCGTAGATTTAATTAAATTTTTAATACATATCATAACTTGCTTTTTTAGTGTAAGGTCCTGATCAGGTTTGCCCTAGTCCGGATCAGGACAGTCCTACCCCCTGATCATGAGAGTAACGTTTTTGCCCTATCAGGTCCTGATTGGAATTACTGGATTAGACCCTGATTGGGATAATCGGATCAGGTCCTGATTGGGATATCCGGACCAGACCCTGATATATATTTCTGTATGTGGGAGGTAAACTACACCAAGTCACATTTTTTTCAAAATACGTTTTTTTATACTGTTAGAATCAGGATTTTGTTTTCTACTGAGAGGTTAATACCACTGAGTCCTAACTAGTGTAGTTTTCGAGATAGAACAATTTTAAATGACACCAAGTACAAAGCCCTTACAGGTAAAGAACGTCAAGTGAATAAATTTTGACACCAAGTCCAAAATGTTTAAGAGGTAAAGAACATCAATTGTACATAGTTCTGTTTATGACTAAATAATGTTGTAGACGACAACAATGTATTTAGACGTAAATAACAGCACTTAGTTAATGTGTTTAGGTTTTAACGTCTTTCTCTTAATTTCTTAAAAAAATGTAAACAATTTTAAACGTTTTTTAACGTTAAACTTACATTATTTAATAATATATTTTGAAGTAAAGTTTATAAAAAAAAGCCTTTAACATTATTTTTGGAAACACCTTTTATGTACAATTGTTTTGGACTTGGACTTGGGAATACTAAGATCCATCATTGTGAGGTAAAGCACACCAAGTCCTTTTTAGCAAATAACCGTTACATAAAATGACGTAATTTAATTAAGGATATCATGGAAATTAAAAAAAATTACAGAGCAATAAAAATACTCGGGGTAAGGGAAGCAGTTAATGGAGAGTAAGGTTTGTGATTTTCAAACAGTTTTTTGGGTTTTCTGTAAAATTTTAAAAATGTGACTTGGTGTAGTTTACGTCCCACATACAGATTTATATATTATATACATAAATCAATCAAATTAAAATAAAACAATTACAATGGAAAAAGTCCAAGCGGCACGTATATCCGCTAGAAATAGGTAGATTTCGAGATCAGACAGTTTTGTGTGCCAGTAGAATCTGATGTATCAGATTAGTTTAAACAACACAAACTAATTTCAAACAGATATCGAACAAATTTTAAAAAGAAAATTAGCCACATATAAGCAAAACTATAGCTATCCAATTTTGCAACAAAAAAATATCAAATCTACCACAGAACATGTGTGTGACAATTTATGACACAAGCCTACGCTATATCATATGTCGTCCAATTACTGCAAAATATCAAAATAGTTTATTTCTAAGAAAAAAAATTAATTTCTTCTATTCAAACCTTTTTATTTTTTTTTCATTGACTGTTATAAGGTTTTTGGAAATTGTAGTTATTGATTATTGCAAACTTTTTTGTTGAAGAGCCAACAAGTCAAAAACCTCGAGCTGCAGAGGTTTATATTTATAAGAAACGGATTAAAATGTTTCCACAGATTCTAAATTTATGAAGTTTTTAAAAATATTAGTATCCAAACGACCGTTATAACTGTTATAATCCGTTATAACGGATTAAAAAAACGAACTTTTTTTCTAGTATAAAGCCCCTAGTTATTTAACCATGTGTCAGATTTATCTGATTTACGAACTTGTCCAAGATATTAATAAAACACACATGTTTACGGAAGGTTTTTTGATCTGGCTCCACAAATGCGACCGTGAGAGTGCCGGTTGATTCAAACGCATTTGGTGTTTTACAAGCTTTTTTGTTGGAGCCGCTCACTCAGAAACCTCCAACTGCAGAGTTCTTTTTTTTTTTAAAGAAACTGATTAAAAAGGTTTTAAAGATTCTAAATTTATGAAGTTTTTAAAAATATTAGAATTTAAACGGCTGTTATAACGGATCTAAAAAACAGAGTTTTTTTCTAGTATAAAGCCTCTAGTTTCTTTACCATGTGTTGAATTTGGCTGATTTGAACTTGTCCAAGATATTAATAAAACGCACATTTTTAAAAAAGGTTTTTTGATCTGGCATTACAAATGCGACCGTGAAAGGGCCGGTTGTTTCAAAAAAAAATTTTTTTTTGCAAACTTTTTTGTTGGAGCCGCTCACTCAGGAACCTCTAACTGCAGAGGTCTATTTTTAAAACAAATTGATAAAAAGGATTCCAAAAATTTTAAATTCGTTAATTTTTTAAAAATATTAGTATCCAAACGGCCGTTATAACAGTTTTAAAAAATCAATTTTTTTTAGAAAAAAGGCTCTAGTTCCTTAACCACGTGTCGGATTTTGCTGATTCACGAACTCGTCTGAGATATTAATAGCACACAAGTACAGAAAATTTGTTTGATCTCCCTCAACAAATGCGACCGTGAGAGTGCCGGTCGTTTTCGTTATATCTCATATCGTTTATATATATATATATATATATATATATATATATATATATATATATATATATATATATATATATATATATATATATATATATATATATATATATATATATATATATATATATATATATATATATGCATATATATATATATATATATATATATATATATATATATATATATATATATATATATATATATATATATATATATATATATATATATATATATATATATATATATATATATATATATATATATATATAAATTTTTTTTTTTGTTTTATTTTTTCGTCTCCGCTTATCATAAATACTCGTTTGGCATAAAAATTTTTCTGAAATTCCGAGATGAAGCCCATTGCAATAGGTAGATTTTTATATGAAATCTACCTAAAAATTAAATTAAATTAATTAATTACCTTAATCACTATTATTATAGTCTTTCAGCCGAGAAGCAATATCTAAAACATACATGAAACGATTTTAACTATATACTTCTAAAATGGATAATGCTCTAGTGAATTTTAACCAAATGAAATTTCAGCTGGGGGATTGCTCTAGTAGGACTGACCAGACCCTGAACATGAAAGGGTTAAAAGGTTAACTCTCACAATATATTTTTAGTAAATAAAAACAAGCACTTTAAAATCAATTTACCTTTTATTTATTTGAACAAGATTTTTGTTTTAATTTTTTTTTACAATTTTTAATTACACTAGTTTAAAAATTTTGAACTTTTTTTGTCTCCCTGAATAAAACCCAACTTTTCTTATGGCTTTGGACCTTCTGACCACAAAAATCATATTCATTTTTTTTGGTTAGCTCTTGTTTTTTAGATATTCACGAAAAACCAATTTTTTCGGTGATCAAAAATGTTGTTTCGGTTTTTGGATCTCATATTTTACAAAACAAACAAATTATATATATTAATAAAACAAGTGCATAGAAAATATGCTTACAAACATTTTGAGTTATATTTTGTAAAAATCCGTTAAGGATTCTGGAAGTTACAGTCGAAAAAATACGAAAAATTCACGTTTTTTTTAAATTTTTCCATTTTCAACACCATAAATTTTGAACAAATAAAGACACTAATTTTTTTTAATTTCTTGGAGCCTATAGTAGTTTCAATTTTCTTTCTTTTAAGGTAAAAGATACGAATACTGTGTGCAGTTTGCACCAAGTTATTCAAGTTTTCCCAAAGAAAGTCAAAACTCAAAATTTGGAAAAAAATTTAACTACAAGAATAATTTAAACTCTGCAACATAATTGATTTATGTTTATTAAGTTGTTTTCGTATTAGATCTAACTCCTCCTACTTCGGGATTATTTTAGGAGTTGGAAAATATCAGTTAGTTGATTATGAAATGTCTTTTTTTGACAAAAGTTGTGTTTTATTTGTATATGATTTTTCTCGAAATTGAGATGTTTTTGTGAAATTTTTTGACATGATCTAGCTCCTTCCACCTCGGACTTATTTTAGGAGTTGGAAAATATCAGTTAGTTGATTATGAAATGTCTTTAAAGTTGTATTTTATTTTCATATGATTTTCTCGAAATTGAGATTTTTTTTGTGAAGTTTTTTAACATGATCTAGCTCCTCACGCCTCGAACTTATTTTAGGAGTTGACAAATATCAGTTAGTTGATTATGAAATGTCTTTTTTGGACAAAAGATGTATTTTATTTTTATATGGTTTTTCTCGAGATTGAGATTTTTTTGTGAAGTTTTTTGACATGATCTAGCTCCTCCCACCTCGGATTTATTTTAGGAGTTGGAAAATATCAGTTAGTAATGAAGATAGGCAGTTCTTATAAATGGGGTGTTTCTTTTAGCAGTATGTATTATGTTACTTCCACAAATAAAACAAAATGAATTTGGGCTAATTTTTACACTTAAAACTTCTTGACGACGCCATTTAAATAACTTGACCTTACACTTTACTAACAATTTATGTTGCTTTGCTTATAGCTACCTATCACTATTGATTTATTGATTTTTAAAAACAATACACTATTTAAAATTTATATTTGTAATATTTTTTCGTTTTTAATTAATATTTCCACTTGAATGTTTTTAATTAAATTTATCCTCAGAGAGATTATATTTGCAACTAATCATACGACAATTATCTACTTAAAAAGAAATTAAACTAATTAAACAAAAGTTGGCAAAACTGATAAACTATTAAAAAGGAGAAGTAATTGCTTTCTTAAATTAAACTTAAAATGATCATAAACGTAAGGAGTAACACAAGGTTACATTATCAAAAAATTTACATTATCAAAAAACAAAAAAAAGAGAAAAAAGAAAATAAACAAACCTTACAGGTATTAATAGACATAAATAGGGGCTTTATGGTGCTTGAACTTACTTAAATAGTTCTGATGTTATGATGTTTTGCCTCTCCTCACAGTTCATTATCTTTTGTTTCTATTTTTCTATATACGTCTCATATCGATCCAATTCCCAACTTCGAAAACAAAAATGGAAATTATACTTTACTATTTTAAAATAATTCTTTACTGATGTTTGAGAACAACTGAACATTTAAAATTATTATTTATGGCACAATAAATTAAGTAAAAAACTATTTTTCCAAATTTTGAGTTTTTTTGGAAAAACTTGAATAACTTGAATAATATTCGTATCTTTTACCTTAAAAGAAAGAAAATTGAAACTACTATAGGCTCCAAGAAATTAAAAAAAATTAGTGTCTTTATTTGTTCAAAATTTATGGTGTTGAAAATGGAAAAATTTAAAAAAAACGTGAATTTTTCGTATTTTTTCAATTTTTTTCGACTGTAACTTCCAGAATCCTTAACGGATTTTTACAAAATATAACTCAAAATGTTTGTTGGCATGTTTATTATGCATTTGTTTTATTAATATATTTAATTTGTTTGTTTTGTAAAATATGAGACCCAAAAACCGAAACAACATTTTTGATCACCAAAAAATTTGGTTTTTCGTGAATATCTCAAAAACAAGAGCTAACCAAAAAAAATGAATATGATATTCGTGTTCAGGAGGTTCAAATCTGTAAGAAAAGTTGAGTTTTATTTCGGGAGATTTTTCTTGTAAACTAGTGTTATTGTTTTTTATTGATGTTGTTCGACCGAACGCAAAACTTAGAGTGAGTGTAATATTTCATATTTTATTTTAGTTACCATGATTAATTTTATTCGGATTTGCGAATTCGGCTTCCGTTTGACCTGTATTATTTATTTTGTTTGGCCGAGTGTTGTCATTATTATTTAATTTGAATTGGTACTATTTCAGTGTTTTGCCTCTACAAACACACCCTGACTGTATTCAGGTTTTTCCTAACTAATTTCTGCTCGGGTACTCGAATGCTTAAATGCGAAGTAATTTTTCTCTACCTTGGTCAATAAAAACAACAAAAAATTACCTAGGTTAATAATGACAAATTTTCTTTTATTACTTCGGTTTTGAAAAAACCTAAGCATTGCATTCATGAGCCAAAAGTGAAATTCTTAACTCCACTTTTTTGGCACTTCTTGACGTTTTAGGACCTACTGATTCTAAAAAATTGCGTGTCTGTCTGCTGTCACAACCGACGAAATCTAGAAAACCGCTTTACTCAATGGGAAGAGCTGAAAGCACGATGTGTTCGATAACTGTACCGGAAGTGTGTCGAAAAAATCGTCAAGTGGGTCAAAACAAGGAAATTTGCATATTTAATGCTTAAAAAACGTTCATTTTAAGTAATTACGAATAAAAACATTGAATTTGAAGAAATCTTGATGGTATGCTCGATGGTATGAAATGTTGCCAAGTGTGTCAAAAGAAAGATTTTACTTCGGTTTATTTATTTTTTACCCAATTTTTAGAACAAAATAATAGTACATTATATAACAAGGTTGAGAAGTAAGCTATTATTGACCGAGCGCATTTAAATCCTGTCGCGCGTAGCGTCGAGGGATATAATGTTCGAAGTCTATGTTAGTCTTCTCAACCGAGGTATATATAGAATTTTTTTTACTACTTGCATGAGAAATTTCAATTATTTACTCAAAACCCAAGACAAAAGTTTTTTTTTTTACTACTTGCATGAGAAATTTCAATTATTTACTCAAAAACCCAAGACAAAAGTTATTTTTCTCAGCTATGGTTACTAATAATTATTCCCCACACATAATAATAAGTATTTTAGCACCTTCGTAAATAATGAAAATATAATATTTGTTCGTTTGTTAACTGAGTTCATCTTTGAATTTTTTTAGTTTCTTCCTAAAATAACAATAATAAATTAAAAAATAATAAGCGTTTTGATTTTATTTTAATAATAATAAATAATAAATGAATGCAAAAACTTCTTTGCAACTATAGGTTAGTTTATTTGAAATTTTAATTCGTGTTAAATAGAATTCTGTTGAAATTTAGTTTAGTTGTGAGTTGTAGACTAAAAAAATTCTAAATTTGGCTCAACAATATTGAATAGATTTTCAATTTCATGTCAAAAAATAATAAAAGCTATATATTTTAATGCAAAGCATATGTGATTTTTATATAGTTTTAAGAAAATTCATTGAAAATAAATTTCTAACTAAGCAGCCCTGAATAATAAATATCCAATACGCAATCCAATGATATGATAAACAATGTTTCACCAAACCAAAATTTTTATTTATTCACCATTTGCTTATTAATTGACATTTTATTTTGTGAATAATTAGGAGTTTAGTGCATTTTTTATATCAAGTAGTAAAAAAAATAGTATATAAACCTCGGTGAAGAAAATTTTCTCCATTTCGGTTCTTAATTCGCTCGAAACACCTCAATGTAGAAAATTTACTTTATCACCTCAGTATATAATGTACTATTTTTAACTACTAACACTAATTATCATATTTGCTTTGATTAGATTTTGATATTAGTCATTTTCCATTTCATTTTTTAATATCGTAAGATATCAAGTAGCCTGGAAGTTTAGTTTCATACAAATAAAACGAAACAAAGGAATGCAATTATTATTTGTTTGTGTTTTTTTGTTCATTTAAATTAAAAATCAAAGAAAATTTGTCATTATTAACCTAGGTAATTTTTTGTTATTATTATTGCTAGGTTGAGAAAAATTACTACTCATTGGGGGGGGCGACGAGTGAATGACGATTTCTCAAGTTAGTAGCTTAAAAAATGAATTATTTGTATGACATGAAATGTTATTATTATTATAGAGAATTATGGCATTATAAGTTTGTCAAAATGAATGATTTTCAGTTATTTTTTTAGAAAATAATAAAACTAGTTATTTGTATGAAATGAAATTATATTATTATTATTGAGAATTTTATTGCATTATGATTTCATTTATTTTTTTAGCCAATTTTTTGGAAAAAAAAATTTTGCTGTTGTATGACGTATATGTGACACGGAAATTTTTGAATTTGTTATAGTTTTTGAAATATTTTTGGAATTTTGAAAAAAGTTTTAATTTTTGATTTTGTAATAATTTTTGCAATATTTTTAGAATTTTGGAAAAAGTTTTAATATCTGATTTTGTTATAATTTTTGCAATATTTTTAGAATTTAAAAAAAAATAGAATTTTTGAATTTGTGAATTTTATATATATATATTTTTAGAATTTTTTAAAAAGTTTCAATTTTTGATTTTGTAAGAATTTTTGGTATGTTACTAGAATTTTGAAAAATTTTAAATTTTTGATTTTATTATAATTTTTGGAATTTGGAAAAAAGTTTCAATTTTTGATATTGTTATAGTTTTTGCAATATTTTTAGAATTTTGGAAAAAGTTTGAATTTTTGAATTTTTGGAATATTAGGATTTACAAAAAGTTTAAATATTTGATTTTATTCTAATTTTTGGAATTTTGAAAAAAGATTCAATATTTGATTTTGTTATAATTTTTGCAATATTTTCAGAATTTTTGAAAAAAGTTTAATCTTTGATTTTGTAATAATTTCTGGAATATTTTTAGAATTTTGAAAAAAGTTTGAATTTTGGATTTTATTTGATTTTTACAATATTTTTGGAATTTTGAAAGAAATATGAATTTGTGATTTTGTAATATTTTCTCGAAACGCTATAATGGAGAGGTTTTTGAGTAGTTTGCTGAGTTTATCATCTTTTCACTAAATTATGTTAATTTATAATATGTTATGATTTTCCGGTAACGTATTGATGTTGCGTGTTAGTTTTGTAATAAATTTCTAAACAGAGGTAACAAAATACATGTACTTCAACAAAGAGTTATGTTTGATATACATCGCTGCCCAAAACTAAAAACAATGTCCTCATAAATGTTTTATGCCGAAAACTATATCAAAATCCTTAACCAAAACCAAAGTCTTGATATCTCAGAGCTTGCGATTTCAGCTCCTCCATATTTTAGGTAGATTTCATATAAAAATCTACCCATTGCAATGGGCTTCATCTCGGAATTTCGGAAAAATTTTGGTGCCAAACGACTATGAATGATAAGCGGAGACGGAAAAACAAAAAAAAAAATATATATATATATATATATATATATATATATATATATATATATATATATATATATATATATATATATATATATATATATATATATATATATATATATATATATATATATATATATATATATAAATATATAACGATATGAGCTATAACGGAATTTACCGGCACTCTCACGATCGCAGTTCTTGACCTACAACAAAAATTTTTTCGGTATACGTTGCGGCAAAAAATCTTTTGGACAAATTCGCGAACTGGCCATATCCGGGTACAGGTTAAGTGGCTAGAGCCAAAAAAGTTGAAAAATTTAGGGCGTTGTAACTTCCGTTTGAATCATAATATTTTAATAAAATTTATCAATATTGAATATTTGAACATATTTCTATCATTTTTTTTCCAAATGACAACCTTGGCGTTCCAGCTTCCTGAAAAATCAGCTGTTTTAAAAATTTAATAAACTTTGTTGTCCTTGATTTGGCTGAAAATGGCCAACTCACTTTTGAGTATGTACGCATACGTTAACTAGAACATAAGTCTTTTCAAAATTTAAAAAAAAAATAGTTCAAGTCTAGAGGTTGAGACACCTAGGCTGTTAGAACGGAAACAAACGCAAACGGCCATGCCTTCCTCATTTTTGAGTTAATGTTATTTAATCTCATATTAACTTTTAGATAAACTTTTCAACTATAACCTCAGAGATTTTCAGCTTTCTAACCCAAGAGGTGTCAATGTAATTAGCATTAAACCTAATGCATGCCATTCAATTACAACAACAACTTCCATAAACATATAAAAATATCCCATAGAAAAAATATTAAAAAAATTTCTTTTGTTTTTTTTTCAGTTTTTAGTTTTTTTCGCAAAAATTTAAAAAAAAATTAAACAAAGCTGAGTCATTATTGTTTTAAATTAAGGAATATTTTCTTATATGCATATTGATTACACATTTACAAAAGTTTTCCTAAATTGTAGATATTTGAACTATTTGAGGTGTAAAAGTTGTTTAACAATTTTAAATTATTTATTATGTGTGGTGGTGTTGTAGGTGTGACGTTGTGAGAACGTTTATTTGCTCTTTGGTGGATTTAATATGTTATTAAAAGTAGTTTTAACCAAATTAAATAAAACTGTTCCGAAATTGCATTGATAAAGTAGTTTCCGTTAATGTATTTAGTTTGGTTTGATAAATTTTTTGGATTATTCTGGACTTGGACTATTCTACTTAAATTTTTTATTTAAACTAATCTGACACATCCAATTCTATTTGTACACAAAGCTGTCTGGTCCCGAAATCTACCTATTTCTAGCGGATATACGTGCCGCTTGGACTTTTTTTTATTGAAATGAACATAAAAACACAAACAAATAATAATTGCATTTCTTTGTTTCGTTTTATTTGTATGAAACTAAACTTCCAGGCTATTTGATATTTTAAAATATTTAAAAAATGAAATGGAAAATGACTAATATCAAAATCGAATCAAAGCAAATATGATAATTAGCGTTAGTAGTGAAGAAAATTCTATATTAAATACCTCGGTTGAGAATAAATCTATATAGATTATAGCGGGATCTGTGGCAGATTCCGTTATGCCAGGATATTTATATAAATATGAAATGTAAAATAAAAAAAAATCTGTATGGCCTCCGCCAAGAAAAATCTCTATATTAAAAAAAAACCTACAAGAACATGATGGCCATAATATGATCAATAAAAACAGATTCAGTGAACTTAGTTATAGATACGTATATAAAAATAAAATCTAACCTATTATGATGAATGATGTTTTGCCAAAAATTCAGTGGTGTTAGAGACTTTCGTCCTTGTATGTCTCTCCAATATCCAACTCTTGCACTTCCTTTCCCTCGCGCGATTACAATAATTTTTGCAGCAGGTACAATATTCATATGCGTTGCAGTGACTAATAGCGCGGCGTGACTAACAGCCACCATCACAACCATGTGCATCGCCGCTAATAAAACGCCAGTTATCCACCAAGTATAATAATTTGTGGTTTGTATTCACTTTTATACTGCGTTACCTTCTTTTCTTCTCTTCCCTTGTATATAAATAAAACAGATTTCTTTTTCATTCACCTTTTTTTTTTGTATTAACATATATATTTTTTTTTTAAAAAAAACTGTACATAAACCAAACTTTTTCTTAACAACACCAGTTATTTATTCTAAAACTCTTAAGAAAATTTCATACAATGCTCTTTTACGAATATAATCAAATACCGTCGCGGTAAAAAAAATCACAAACTCTATTTTGAATTAAAAATAAAAGAAAATTTGTTATTTTTAGCCTGAGGTAATTTTGACCTAGGGTGAAAAAAATTACTTCTCATTAGATCAGTTGAGTAAATAATGGCGATTTCTTAGGTTAGTAGTTAAAAACAATAATTTGAAGTTTGAAATAATTATATATTGTTTGTATGTTGCTATATAAATAAATTCTCATACATATGGTAGTGTATGATAAAAACTAGTCTGACGTTCAAAATAATTTGTTAGTTTTGAAAATCATATTAATATTTAATTTAAAAAATAGTGCATTAAAAATTACAAAAGAGCTTAAAATTTTTTTTTAGTTAAAATTAAACAAGAAATTTTTGATTTTTTGTATTAAATTTCTAGATATTATACTATATGTATGAATTCATAGGATGAGAAAATATTTCGTCGACATCTTAAGTCAACATTCTAATCAACATCCTAAGTCACGAGTGTAGAGTCGATTGTTGTCAATCAATGCGAAACTAATATTTGACGCAAGGACAATTTATTTCTATATTTTGGCTAGGAAATATAGACAACATTAGGGAAAGTTTAATTTGGAGGTGATTTTCGATTTGGAGGTCATTTTTTCTGTGAGCATTTACGCTTAAGTAGGCTTAAGCCTAAATGCTTAAAATTCCTTTTAGAAAAAAAAATTTTTTTGTCTTTCGTGCGAGGATTCGAACTCACACTCATCAGAGACACCTGTTCAAACGCCTGTTAAACAAGAAATAATTACATTTTATGCACAAAACTACATGCGACGCCAACATAACTCATAACGCTCCGGTTTATGGATGAGCTTATTATATTTATAAATCGCGTATTTAAGACTTTATAATAACTGTATGTCAAAGTGAAGCATAAAATAATAAAAGCTGATGACAGCGGCGTTTGATTTGACTGAAGCAACTGAAAAATTGTATTGGAATTGTTGTTGTTTTTTCAGTTTATTCAGTTATTTCAGTCACATCGAACGCACATAATATTAAAACCTAAAAGATCACGTGACTATACTAATGTGTATGAGTTTTTAAATCACATGTAAACTTGCCGTCGCAAATCTCACGAACGATAGCGAGGGCAAGAATAACACAAATTGGGACAAACCCTTTAGCACTAGGGCCATACAAAAGCTTTGTATCGACTTTTGCTCTCAAAACATTAATACATTAAAACTATAAAATTATTCAAAAATGAATAAAAATCAAAGCAGCCTGATTTTTTTTAAGAAGTTTGGCTTGTTGCTAAATACCAGGTCAACATATTTCTAACTTCCGATATGGGGGGAAGTTATTGTTTTTGGGTGGATTTTTGAAATCCAAATTCTTATAATATCTTTACATTTCAAGACCTTTTGAAGCTGTTTAGGTGTGTGGGTATGTGCGTGTGTATCGTCGTATATATGAACAAAAGTTGAACATTGGTCCAACGCTTTTTCAACAATGAATGGGTCAATTTAAACGAAAATGGTCATAAGTTTTTTATCTTGGAGTAACGTGGAGCTCAGGATTTTCTACCGAAACCGGCTCATTTGTTTTTCGTAGTTTCCAAAAATTTCCTCTACACTCAGAGAATTCTGTTATTAAAAACTATCAAAATAGCCATTAGATTAATAATTAGGTCATTATTATACAGCTAATCACAACTTGTGATTATTTTCACTAATTTCGTAATAACAGGCATTATTAAACTAATAATATTTGTTCGTAATATTTACTAACATTAAACATTTAAATTTTAAATCTAAAAACGATAGCTTTTATATTTATAAAAATTCTTATTGAATTAATAACATAATGGATTAGATGCATATTAGGTATCCATTGGATAAATAACATATATTATTAGAATAATAAAGTTGTTTTTAAAATAATATTAAGTTATCAGATTAATAATACAATCTAATTAGATTAATAATAGGTTCTTATTAAATTAATAATAAGCTGTAATGAAATTAATAATGGAACTTATTAAATTAATAATGGGACTTATATTTTACACTTTTTAAATAAAAGAGAAAATATATTTTTTATTAATATTTTTATTTATTTCAATTAATTTTATTTAAGTTTAAATTATTTACTATTATTTACATAGATTTTACATACATTGACATTACATTACATTTATTTACATTACATTTCATAGTTTTAATTTTAAAATAATTTATAATTTTATTTTGTTTTAAAGCTATATTGAATTATGTTTATTTTGTTTTAAAGTTGTTTTAAAGAAAATAAATTTTTTATTAATAGTTTTATCTATTTCAATTTTTTATTTAATTTTAAGTTATTTATATTTCATAGTTTTAATTTTAAAATAATTTTTAATTTTATTTTGTTTAAAAGTATTTATATATGACAAAATTTAAAAGCAGTCTGTGTTCCTAGACAAAATAAAAAATATAGTAAAATATTATTAAAAAATGAATTTACGTAGTTAAACTACTTAGTAATATACATATATTATTGATTTGAGTTTAGCATATCAATCAACAAATTGTACGAATAATGGGCTTTTTCTTTTTCGTCTGTTAATATGGATAAAATTCCAAAAATTGGTTGCTGATTTCGTATATTTTAAGTTAAATAAATAAAAAAATTTCAAGCACACATCAATCGTTTTCCAAGTTGTATAAACTTCATATACTTTATGCTCCAAAGCTTTATTGGTTGGACGGAGTATACTGTGCAGTAAATACATGATTGTTAGCAGAATACCATCTAAATAATATAAAAGAGAAAAATGTTATATTACTACAGAATCAAACATTGAATAGGTTTAATTGTTTTAAATCAAAAAAATTACAAATGAAATATCCAAAAACAACTTTTTAACCTACAGCCGCGTATTCACATACAACAGAAACAGAAATAGAATTTCATACAAATTTGGCAAAAAATTCTGTTGCTGTAAAATTTGAATGGAATTCTGTTTCTGTTGTATGTGATTTTCAAGTTTTTGGAGCTAAAAAAACAAAATTAAAAAACTTACTTTCTGTCATATTCTCCGTATTGCAAAGCTTTTCAACAAACTCTCTTAACTTTTTATCTTTAACTTGTTTTTCAAAAATGGGCTGAATTTTTTTAATGAATGTTGAAAATTTACAATCAAAACCGCTGGCTTTCGAAAACATTGCTTGAAAATCAATGTCTATCTGAAAATTTTAAAAGGAATATTATTATAATTAAAATTTTATTGAAATATACTAATATTGAATTATTAATTACCAGTTTATAATTATAACCAAGCGGTAATTTAAATTGCTTCCATTTGGTTAAAGTTTCTGAAGTTGATTTAATTTGGAATAGTTTCTGAGTCTCAGTTGTTTAGTCACACTTTTATTTGTGAAAAAAATTTTTAAGTATATTTATTCAGCGTCTGCATATAAACTGAATATAATTAATTCTATAATATAATTCTTACCAAGATTTTATCAACCGTTATTAAAAATAATTACCTAAGGTTAGATTAATGTATACAAAATTATTAATCTAAAAACCTACGTTTTGAAAGTAAAAACGTCGTTGATTAATCTAATAAAATGGTTATTAAATTTAACTACAAAAATAATAACTTATGTTTTTATTTTAATAGCTCTACGTTAATCACATGATTTTTTATTGGAATATCTGAATTCATTATTTTAATAAGAATTGGTTATTAGTTTAATCAACCGTTGTGATTTTTTTAATAATATTGACCGTTTTTTTATTTTAATAAACATTTTTATGAAAATAATAACAAAAAGTATTAATCGAACGAATGTGGCTTTTACTTTAAGAAAAATCGATAAAATAACTTATTACCAATTTTTAAAACGGGCGGTTATTAAATTTACTAACAAAATTCTCTGAGTGTAGCTAGACTAAGTTATTACAATTGATGTGTAGTATAATAAATAAATAAACCCCAATTATTCATTTCTACTTAGTGACTTTTTTGTGTTTGTATTAATATTTAAACTCAAAAAAAAACTAAGTAAATTTTACAAATTTTTTATAAATATACAACTCACATATTTTTTGTAAGTTTACCAAAAATATTGTACATTACAAAAAAAATTATTTGAAAAAACCAAAAATTTATTTGATTTACAAATTATTTTTGGATTTGAAGGAAAAATTTTGAATTTTTATCAAAAAATTTTGTGTGTTGTATATTTATAAAATTTTTGTAAAAGTGACTTATTTTTTTGAGTGTTATTTTAAGTTTTCTTCTTTTTATTTTTATTTTTACATATGTGCTATAAAACCCTTTTGCCTTGCCCAACAACTGACTTGTATTTAACGTTACGGACAGTTCTTGGTTTGAATAATAACGAAAAACCCCATTACACTAGTTTAAATTATAATTGAGTACAGTACTACAAAGCTTACTTATCAGCAGAAATTAGTAAGGGAAAGCCTGAATACAATCGCGGCGTGGTCAGTCCAGAAAGGGCATCCCTTATTAGAGCTATTTGATGTGGGCCTGTTTCGGGCCGGATTTAGAATAATCTTTCAGGGTTAACCTTATTTTAATATAACCGACCCTGACTTGGTTTTTAGTGTTTAACCCCTAGTTGGAAAATCTGATCAGAGCCTGATACAAAATACCTTACTAGGGTTTGCCCTTTTTAATTGTATAAAGTCCTATCAGAAATTATATATGATTTCCCTATTAGGGATCTGCCTTATTTAACTTAATCTCAGCCCTAATATTTCATTTGGTTAAAATTCACTAGTGTGTTTTAGACACAAATAGTTAAAATCGTTCTTTTACGCCCATCATAGTAAGTATATAACAAAACTCGAGCTGCAAACCATTTTCCCATGCTCGTCGCTAATCGTCTCGTGCGGAATATTTTCCCTCGCTTATAAAATGCTATTTACAGCTTTTGATATATAATATACTATTCATTTATGGTTTAGTTATCGCTTCTCGGCTTAAAGACTATAAAAATACTGATTATAAATGATGAACTAATGTTTTAATTTTTTTCCAAAGTTACTTTTTCATTTTATTTAAATTTTATTTAATTTATATATTTAAAATATAAATATATATCAGGGTTTAGTCCGGCTATCAAAATCAAGGTCTGATTATGTGCTATAACCACTTTAACCAGGTATGAAAATGCGTAGTTTTGGTGCACAACAGATAAAAAATTATTGCAATATAATTTATTCCGATCAATCATATATGAGATCTGACCTGTTTCATCAAATTTATTTTCGTTTATTCTCTATTAAAACTAAAATAATTTGTTGTTGTTATGGTTTAAATATTTCCTTATTATGCATCCATAAACAAAATTCATTTGATTTAGTACGTGACTTGACAATTGAAGTAAATCCATTCATTGTTATGCTTCAACAACAACAAAAATGTCTATTTATAAAAACTGTATGCCCTCATAACATAGCGACAACATATATAACAAATTTTCATGAAAATTCAAATCTGTGAACGTTCATGAGGATGTTCATCAAAAAAATAAAGGAAGAGGAAAGAATGGAAAATAAACAACAAAACGTAATAATCACGAATTTTGTTGATAAAAAAATGTGTGATATAATTTGAGCTGAGCTATACCTGTGTGTTTATATCGAAAAAAATTAATCAACGATTTGAGAAACAAATAACGGAATAAGATATAAGCGGATATAACCGCCATCATTATGATTTACTTTCTTGATTTATCAAAAGTGATACGAGTAGTCATCCGAAAATGATGCTATCATTTAAATGATGCTATCATTAAATGATGCTATCATTTGTCTACCTTCGGGTTCATAGGGAGTCAATAAACAAAGGTAATACTATTTGCACTAAAACATTGAAAAAAAAATCAATAAAAAGTTTTTTTGTATTATTTGTGACGAAGGGAATTTTGGACTCATTACTTCTAAGCTAAAAACTTTTTATCTTCCCTTCGTCGCAAGCTTTCTAATTCCAGAAAATATTTTACTTTTCCAATTTCATCTTATTATCACATCATATTAATTTTCTAACACAATTTCCCATGTTTCGTCTTTATAAACTATGCAAAAACATCATTAAATTAAAATTTTTATTAAATTTCGTTTGAGTCTGAGATTCAGTTTTCTGAAATCAGATATTTTATTTTCTGGAATTCAACGTTTTTGTCCACGAATGGCTTTTAAACCGTGGGATTTTGTTTTTCTTTCTTTTTTGAGATCAACGTTTGAAAAAAACAAACGAAGATCTGGGCAGTCGGATAATAACTCCTGACCAGGATGGTCAGGAGCTTTTGCACTTGTAAAACGTGCTTTTGCACGTGTAAAAATGATTTATCTTTGAGTAGTAATCATATTTGTAACAGAATTAATAATGATAGTGTTTTATTTAAGTGTTGACCGATATTAAAAAAAATAATGAATTAAAATCTCGTTAAAAATGTTTTTAGAAATTAATGTTATAAAATATATTTATAAAAATAAGAAGAATTGTGTTAAAGAAAAAAAATAATTTTTGTTCACGGTTTTTTTTTATATATTTGTTTGGTTCATATTTGATAATAATACAAATGATGTGTTATAAGTATGGACAGAGATTCAAAAAAAAAAAAATATAGAATTAACTTGATTTTATATAATGAAAATAAAAATAAAATATGAAATAAAAATAAAAAAAAATAGTGTTAAAGAAAAAAAAATAATTTTGGCTCACTGTTTTTATTTATATTTGCTTGGTGATTTGGATGATTTGACCATTTGGATTATATGCACGCGAATGGTATTGTTGCAGCTGGATTTAATAAAACTAGGATTATCACATTGGGGATCCGCAGATGGAGTAGGACCAGAAAAACCAGTGAGTAAGATCTTTCATGATTTGTTTAAGGATGTATAGATAGTCAAATCGCGTAGTACATCTAATAAAATTTCAAACAACTTATTATGCAAAATTTTGAATTTTTGGAATATTATTGGAAATTATGGAAAGGTTTTAATGTTTGATTTGTTCTAATTTTTGGAATGTTTTTGGGAGTTTTGAAAGAAATTTCAATTTTTTTTTATTATTTTGTTTTATATTTTGTAATATTTTTTTTTGAATTTTTGAAAAAAGTTTAAATCTTTGATTTTGTAATAATTTTTTTTTTGGAATATTTTGTTTTTGGAATTTTGAAAAAAGTTTGATTTATTGAATTTTTGCAATAGTTTTGGAATTTTGAAAAAAAATATGAATTTGTGGTGTTGCAATATTTTCTCGAAACCCTAAATGGAGGTTTTGTTAGTAGTTTGCTAATAGTATCATCGTGAGGACATGGATCGCAGGATTTTCAGGTAGGTAGCGCTGGTGGTCTATCTCGTCTTTATGTTATTTTTGTTTATTTATATCGCTCACCATCTAGGACACTCTGACTGCCGAACAACCCCACGGCCCCAAATGACTGAGCGAAGTCGATTGAGCGATTTCGGAGTTCAGTCAGAGTGACAATTCTTTAGCGTTGGCCAGGGCAATCTTTACTCCTTTTTGGGGGCACAGGTTGCACTGCTGTACGTTACAGTGGCGCCCAAATTAAAGCTTATTAGTTCATGAGCCGAACAATAGTTAGGTTTGTGTTTAAACCCCTAGGTCTATTAACCGTTTTATTTAGAAACATGCATGTTCTGCATGTAAATTATTGGGAGTGTTCCTGGTTGTGGTCTAGATAAATCAGCTGATCACTGGTCTGGCCGGATCACACCTAGGAGCCCTTTTTTCATATGTTTTCGGTGTTTGTGTTCCAGTGCTGGATAAGTTCCAAAGTGTTTTATCGCGGGTAGATCCAGTGTTTGTTTTTGTTTTTTTGGTTTAGTTTTAAGTATGCTGTTGAATTATCGAAACTGTTAGTTTTCTGAATCATTCTATCCAACTTTTTAATAAGTTGAAAGAATGTTTTAGCGCGGTTGATATCCAGTTTTTTTGTGTTTATTGTTTAGTACTAAGTTTTATTTGCTGTTGATTATCGTACCTGTTAGTTATCTAAATCATTCTGTAAAACTTCTTTAGAAGTACAAAATGTTTTAGCGCAGGGATATCCAGTTTTGTTGTGTTATAGTTTAGTTTTAGGTTTGTTGCTGTAGAATTGCCTGTAAGATTGTAAAACATTTTGGAACAAAAGCTGTGATTGGAATTATCAACACCGAGGGTTTATTTGTTAGTTGTTGCCTTTATCGTTTTCATTTAATTTTGTATATTGATTATTGAATTAAAATTCCTTCATTTTTTTTTTACTTTCAAATTTAAATTCACAGTTCTGGACTAGCAATTAAATTTGCTTACAGACCTATATCTATCCCGTTGGTCCAGAAAATCTATCGTCTTTGACACCTGTCCCTGCTTGTCTGCCTAACCTGTAGCCATGTTCTCTCAACTTACATTTTTTTTAGTTTTTTTTTAAAGTAAGTTACGTCTTATTTTGGTTGTAGATTTAAATATTTAGTTTTGGGAATATGTGAATGTTTTTTTTGTCAAATATTATTAATAAATTTTAAATTTTCTTTTAGAAAGATAACATCATTAAAATTCTTAGTTTCTTAGAATTAATAAATTGATAAATTTTATAATTTTGCTTTATATTTTATTACTTTAGTTTTTGTTAAGATTTTGAAATTTGTTGTTATAAAATGTCATTTCAATAAAAGTAATTCACTAAGTTTCGTCATATAAATGTTGATTGATTTTCTCAAAAATTAATATAGTATCGTACCATAGGTTAATTTTTTTTGATTAAAGATGTAGTATTTTAATAATTTTTATTAGTAAATAAGTATTATTAAGTTTTATTTTTGGTTGACATATTTTGTCAAAATATTAACAAAACTTTAATTTTTTCTGTTTATTGAGAAGTAACTTCATTGAAAACGTTGGCGATTTTTTTTTAGATCTACGTATTGATAAATAAATAAAAAAAATTAAATAAATTTTCAGTTGTGTAGAAGAATAAGATAATTTAGAAAAAAAATGTTATCTCTAAATATTGAGTAGATTTTCTTCTTGTTGTTTTTTTTTGAATTTCTTATTTGTTTGGCTTATGTTTAATTTTTCTTTTGCAAGTAATTGTTTTAAGTGGTAATATGATAATAAAAGTTAAAAAAAATAAATGATAATAAATTATGCTATTATATATTAATCTATACAGCTTTAAATAGTTATTAAATTGAAAAGGAAATTAATGTATTAATGCAAATTAGAAATTAGATCTTCTTTAATAATTTTGTTTTTATATAAATATGATTAAGTTTCATTGGAATTGGTTTATATTTTGGTCATTTTTAGGTTGATCTAATTAGGTTTTTTGTTGATATTGTAAAGAAGGTTTGGAAAAATTGGACACATTGTGTTATCTATTATTAAGAGTTATAAACTGGGTTTTTCTCGATAATACTTTTATTGGATGAAATTAGCTCCTAAAATTTATTAAAAATAAAACGATATTTTAATTTGGATTGCTTTAAATAATCCTATAATTATGTAAATTTACAATGAATAATTCTGTTTTAATAATGGCATATCATAATTTGAAATTTAAATAACCAATTTTATATTTGTTTTGATTTTCAATAAAATTTTTATAAAATTACATAAATTTGGTATTAGTAATACATAATTAAACCCAGATACATTTCAAAATAAGTTCTGTTTGTAATATTTAGTATAAGTACATTTTATTAGGTAACATGAATTTTGTCATCAATAGTGTTCGCCAACATTCTTATTATTTGTAACCAATATGTAGATATTTTATGATAACATAATTCAGCTTGGTCATTATCATATTAATTTTAATTATAATTTAAGTATTTGTGGCAAATTTATTACAGCCTTTGAAAGAAAATTGTACACTAATGGAATTACTATAAGTCAATTTCGACGATAATAATCTTTGCTAAATGAAAAGGAACAAAAATTTTATTGGAAAGCATCAGGATTTCAATATAGTTAAAACCAATATAAAGAGACACATATCATTTGTATATAATTCCTATTAAGTATGATCATATGATTAATCACTATTGGCAATATCATTGTTATTAAAATCTCTAATTCCATTTTTTTTTCTCTTCGAGTTTTCTTTTAAATTTTTGTTTTAAGTTTTACTATCCTAACGTAGTTATTTGTATGCAATTCTTCTCTTATCTAAAGAGGAATTATATTACCATCCAATCTTTCTGTTTTAATTTTTTTTTGTAATTTTTACTGTGGACGATTATGTCACAAACTTTGTTTACGTTATGTTTCTTGTAATATAGGTTAATAATGTTGATAGTAGTTAAATTTCATTTTCTTGTAATGATGATCCGTTTGAAATTTTTCAATGTCGTTTGATTTCTTTCATATGTTATACGACTTGTTTTGTTTTTGATCAACTGGATTTTACCATGTTATCTCTTTAATTTATTAACGAAGTTATTAATAAAGTGCTAAATGCATGAACCTTAAAATAATTGTGGTCACTCAATTACCCGGGCGTGAATTTCACTCTCTAACTTTGTGCCCGTATGATTAATAGGTGGGAATATATCAGTGTATTGCATTAAGCGTTACATTAATTTGAGCATTAATGATCCAAATTGGGTTAGTTGGAAGTTGTTACTGAAATGAGAAAAGCTTTTATAACTATGAACTCATACTTATAAAAACAACCTTAATGTTGACCTTTATCATTCCTAAGTCCCAGACTCTTCACTCAGGGATTGATTTAAGCTAATATTTCGATTTGCAACCCGCACTAGTTCTTGACATCATAATCTATCAAGTGTTGGGTAGTTTTTTGGAAGGTTAAAATCAACACAACCACTGCTCTTTTACGCGTTATTTTCTATTCATGACAATAAATCTAAATGTCGTCGTTTTGGGACAATTCCTATTTAGTCATAGACAAATATGAAATTCGTTGTTTACCGCACCTGCGAATAATACACAACTCCAAAAAACAGTAAACTTCACGGATAATTACTCAATTTTAACTGCGCCAGCTGCGCAGCTAGCGCGCAAAATGCATATCCAGTATCATTGCGCTACCACCATCTCTCCTTAGCCTGCGCATCGCGTATCAAAATAATGACTACTAGCTAAGACATTATTGAATGCCTCACTCTTCACTCCACCTTTTCGATCTGAGCTTTCTGTCTCAGCGTCGCAGCAAGCACCAACTCACTTAATATACTTACTCGGTTGAACTATGTTATTTATTTCTTTTTCTCTCAATGGATGCCAACTGGTTCCAAGTCAGTGCAACCTTGCTGTCCCCTTATTTCAGTAGTAGTCCCGGCTTGAGAGGTTCTCAGGGTGTGGGACGTCCCCACGATTTGTGACGAAGGGAATTTTGGACTCATTACTTCTAAGCTAAAAACTTTTTATCTTCCCTTCGTCGCAAGCTTTCTAATTCCAGAAAATATTTTACTTTTCCAATTTCATCTTATTATCACATCATATTAATTTTCTAACACAATTTCCCATGTTTCGTCTTTATAAACTATGCAAAAACATCATTAAATTAAAATTTTTATTAAATTTCGTTTGAGTCTGAGATTCAGTTTTCTGAAATCAGATATTTTATTTTCTGGAATTCAACGTTTTTGTCCACGAATGGCTTTTAAACCGTGGGATTTTGTTTTTCTTTCTTTTTTGAGATCAACGTTTGAAAAAAACAAACGAAGATCTGGGCAGTCGGATAATAACTCCTGACCAGGATGGTCAGGAGCTTTTGCACTTGTAAAACGTGCTTTTGCACGTGTAAAAATGATTTATCTTTGAGTAGTAATCATATTTGTAACAGAATTAATAATGATAGTGTTTTATTTAAGTGTTGACCGATATTAAAAAAAATAATGAATTAAAATCTCGTTAAAAATGTTTTTAGAAATTAATGTTATAAAATATATTTATAAAAATAAGAAGAATTGTGTTAAAGAAAAAAAATAATTTTTGTTCACGGTTTTTTTTTATATATTTGTTTGGTTCATATTTGATAATAATACAAATGATGTGTTATAAGTATGGACAGAGATTCAAAAAAAAAAAAAATATAGAATTAACTTGATTTTATATAATGAAAATAAAAATAAAATATGAAATAAAAATAAAAAAAAATAGTGTTAAAGAAAAAAAAATAATTTTGGCTCACTGTTTTTATTTATATTTGCTTGGTGATTTGGATGATTTGACCATTTGGATTATATGCACGCGAATGGTATTGTTGCAGCTGGATTTAATAAAACTAGGATTATCACATTGGGGATCCGCAGATGGAGTAGGACCAGAAAAACCAGTGAGTAAGATCTTTCATGATTTGTTTAAGGATGTATAGATAGTCAAATCGCGTAGTACATCTAATAAAATTTCAAACAACTTATTATGCAAAATTTTGAATTTTTGGAATATTATTGGAAATTATGGAAAGGTTTTAATGTTTGATTTGTTCTAATTTTTGGAATGTTTTTGGGAGTTTTGAAAGAAATTTCAATTTTTTTTTATTATTTTGTTTTATATTTTGTAATATTTTTTTTTGAATTTTTGAAAAAAGTTTAAATCTTTGATTTTGTAATAATTTTTTTTTTGGAATATTTTGTTTTTGGAATTTTGAAAAAAGTTTGATTTATTGAATTTTTGCAATAGTTTTGGAATTTTGAAAAAAAATATGAATTTGTGGTGTTGCAATATTTTCTCGAAACCCTAAATGGAGGTTTTGTTAGTAGTTTGCTAATAGTATCATCGTGAGGACATGGATCGCAGGATTTTCAGGTAGGTAGCGCTGGTGGTCTATCTCGTCTTTATGTTATTTTTGTTTATTTATATCGCTCACCATCTAGGACACTCTGACTGCCGAACAACCCCACGGCCCCAAATGACTGAGCGAAGTCGATTGAGCGATTTCGGAGTTCAGTCAGAGTGACAATTCTTTAGCGTTGGCCAGGGCAATCTTTACTCCTTTTTGGGGGCACAGGTTGCACTGCTGTACGTTCCGAAAATGATGCTATCATTTAAATGATGCTATCATTAAATGATGCTATCATTTGTCTACCTTCGGGTTCATAGGGAGTCAATAAACAAAGGTAATACTATTTGCACTAAAACATTGAAAAAAAAATCAATAAAAAGTTTTTTTGTATTAATAAACATCGCGTTGTTTTGAGTATTTGTGAATAACTATACAACTTTTCGTTGGTTCAGTGAAGAATTTATAAATATTACGAAAACATTCGTAATGTTAATAAATTGTTCATTACGCCAACGAAACAGTTCTTTTTTTCAATGTAGGAAGATCAAGTACTTTGTTTTAATAGGGATTCTGGGTTTTATAGTTTTTATAGGGTTTCTGGACTGAGGATAATTTCGTGCGCTACTTTTAAACAACTAAAGCATTGGATTATATAATTTACTTATGCTATGCTGCAAAAAATTTCGCTAAAACAGGTTTGTTACAAGCCTGATCTTATAAACTGTACATCTGTTGACCGGAAATTCACTTCAATGAAAATTCGTTTGAGCATCTAAACTAAACTTTCAATCTAGTTCAATTGATCTTCAATATAAGATAGAGTTGGACCTGGTTATTTTGATCACTTTTACTAATTGCAACATCGATCACCTCAACTACGGTCACTAGCCATCTCTTAAGCGCTTTCGTATATAGTTGGTGCTGCCTTGTTTGGACCCGTCTTTTTGTCGATTGGTTCTTTAAAGACTCTTTCGCAAAAAACCTATTCAAGGTGTCTTGTCATCTGGTAGCCTCATATGCAGGGAACTTACACGTTGTCCAGTTGCGTTATTGCAAACCTGTTAAAGAAACGTAAATTCTGTGTTAGTTGTTTTAACTTTATGTTAACAATCAAAAGTTACACAAGTAATAGTTTTACCTGACATGTATAATTTGCGTTTCCTCGGTACAAGAAAATCAATCAAAATATAATCGGCCTGACGTTTCCACGCACTATTCTTTCATAGCGGTATAGATAATGCATATGCGAACTTTGTTATATATAAAAATAAGTCCAAATAACATATCCAGAATTTGTTCAACGACCAATTTATGATTTTAACCCTTTAAATAGCATATTAATTTTCCTGTTTTATTACCTTATTTTTACTCAACACAATACGATGTATGTTCACGTAACAATAAAAAATATGAATAACGTCAGCAATAAAGGTAACATCCTCCTTTAATTCTAATTTAAAAATAATTACAAACTCACGTCTTCCGAAAAAAAAATTTAATATTATTTTAATCATCAATGAAAAATACTAATACGGAACTAATCACCGATTAATTTAATGCCAGCTTAACCTGTACACGTGCATAAAACGTGTAACAATCAAATATTTGATTTTCTACAAAAATATATCTAAAAATATACAATTTGGAAAATGTCTGTGGAAAGCCTTTAAGGAAAATCAAAGAATTTTTTTTAGTGATTTCATTTTTGACTTTTAATTAAATTAAATAATTCAGCAAGAGGAGATTGAGAATATGACACACGACATTTTGTTTTGATTTATATTTGATAAATGAATGAAGTTTACTTTAATTTACAGAAGCTAACTTTAGGTGAACATTCAACATAATAGTTAGAATAGAATTTAAAGGAGAGCAATACAATTACAACTTCCGCTTTTAAGATTGTTCTACTTATAAGAATATCGATAAACCAAATACGGAATAATAAAAACTATAAAACATAAATAAATACGTTATGTAAATTTTACACTTCGTCTCATTTAATAAATAAAAATTATGTTCAATAAATCAAATTGTTCTCATACAAAAATAAACATAACCGAAAAGTTTAAATATCAAGTAAAATTGTATTCAATATTATGTATATAAAAAAACTAATATTTTTATTCTTCCTAAGAGCAATTGAAAATGTACGAGTACTCGATGTCGAAATATATGAAGAATAAATTTTTTCCCATGAATGCGTATTTTTCGTATAAATTATTTGTTATTGTTAGAATGTTTTTATTAACGAATTTGGTGTACGATATGTTGTAAAAATATGTTTAAGGTTAGTTATCCTACAGCTTACTACCAGAGGCGTAGCTAGGGGGGGGCGGGGGGGGGGGGGGGGGGGGGGCGGTCCGCCCCGGGTGTCACCCGTTTTGGGGTGACACCCGAACGTAAAAAACTTAAACAAACCATCACAATGTTTTCAACGATAAATCACTTCGAAACCGTTTTGGGGTGACACCCGAACGTAAACAACTTAAACAAACCATCACAATGTTTTCAACGATAAATCACTTCGAAACCGTTTTGGGGTGACACCCGAACGTAAACAACTTAAACAAACCATCACAATGTTTTCAATGATAAATCACTTCGAAACCGTTTTGGGGTGACACCCGAACGTAAAAAACTTAAACAAACCATCACAATGTTTTCAACGATAAATCACTTCGAAACCGTTTTGGGGTGACACCCGAACGTAAACAACTTAAACAAACCATCACAATGTTTTCAACGATAAATCACTTCGAAACCGTTTTGGGGTGACACCCAAACGTAAAAAACTTAAACAAACCCTCACATGTTTTCAACGATAAATCACTTCGAAACCGTTTTGGGGTGACACCCGAACGTAAAAAACTTAAACAAACCATCACATGTTTTCAACGATAAATCACTTAGAAACCATTTTAACCAGGTTATCCATATAATTTTAATTTATAAATTGTGATCACTTATAAATGTGTCCTATAAATGTGTTATTGGTTCAAAAAGAATCTATTCTACTTTTTAAAATTTTTGAGTTATTACGTGAAATAAAATTGCATTTATTACGTGAAATAAAAAGCATTGAATCCCATCACCACAATTACTCAATAGCTTTGAATATTCCTATAGATACCATATTGACCGTTTTTTACGATATATTATTTAGTATGCAAGCATGATTATTTAATGACCAGGTCTGAAAACACATATGCTGAATAATGTATAGGAAAAGTGGTTTACGTCGATAATGTGGCACCCTTTGTCGATAGGGTGGCACCCTTGAGTTACAATGGGTCTATTCCAAAATTATTTCTAAAATATCCGCTTAACCTTACTACCTAATATTTGTTTTACATTTCAAACAAATTAATTGCAAACACCTAAGGAAACTAACAAACAATCAAATTACCGTGTTTGTAAATGATCTCAAAATAATTTTTTTTCCTTTATCTTGAAACTCAAAGAATAAATTGAAATAGATCGTTTTTCAATGGACACAAAAATAATTACTGTGGAATAAAATGGCAGTTATGCAATTACTGCAGTTTTGCAAAGTTTTGTAGGTTGATACATACTCATACTGTTTGTTTTCAGTTTTATATATTTATATATTTGAATTAAATGAAAGTTTATCATTTAAAATTACATTTTGTTGGGTTTTAAATCCCTTGGAAATTTCAAACTCATCAAGTGAGTCTTTTAAAGATCCTTGGCTACATAAATGTAAAGCCTTCAATTTTTTTTTAAAAGTGGTGTAGCTATTGTTATTAACTATGTAAATGGTTTGCAAAAATAAACTTTAAATTTTGTTTATATTTCTTCTTAGGCAGGTATTCCTTAAATCAGTCTTTTCGGTTTTCCCGATGTAAAATTTTTCACAAAAATCACATTCAATTTTGTAAATTATTGAGCATGATTCTAATTGGATATTTAATTTTGGTTTCAATTCTTTATATAAAATATCTTTTAGGATTTCATACTTATATTTTTTTAAATAGTTCCTTATAATATTAGGCTATGATTTGTATATTCCATTTTATCAAATATTATTTAATATAAGTTGTTACAAGGAAATTTAAATAAATTAATTTTCTTAGCGGTTTATTTAGGCGTTAACACAGTGTACTTATTATGAACTATGTACCTATTATGTATCCTACAAATATATTTAGAATTAATGCTTTGCTGATACCTATACTATAATTAAAAATATTTTTTTAGATTTCGTTTAGCAAATATCCCAAAAAATAAATATGCCACGAGGAGTTCATACTTTTTAAAGAAAAAGTTGGTTCCAGCAGAGAAAGACCAAATCTATAAATATGTTACAAAACCCGATGATATCCAAGGTTCATCAAAAGAAACTGATTATCACGTTGATGCAACGAATGTTTCAGAGAATATTGGCTAATCTTCGGAAACTAACAGCAACAATACAGAATTAATATTGATAACCTATGATGACGAATTAGAAAGGAATAATGAAAATGACAGTGATAATGCCGCTAATGCTTCTACTATCGAAGACAGTATTTGCATGGGTGAATCACTTCAGGACTTAAGAGATGTATCACATTGGAATATACTCGTCTCTGGTAATGTTCGCATTGAAATCATAAAAAAAGAAAGTAAACATTTTCAAAATAGAGAAGGGTCGTTTGTTACTGTATCTAGACACGGGTTAGACATAAAAGGTGATGTTCGCCATCTTTCTAAAGAATGGTTTTATAAAATGATGAATAATGGTGAAAAAATTCTACGGCCATGGATTGTTTATTCTCCTGTAAAGCGTCCTGTATTGCTTCTGTTGTCGTGTATTTGCTGTCACCAATAATAATAATACAAAATCAACATTTACTACTGGATATCAGAAGCGGTGGAAACTAAATCCCAAAGTGGCCGAGCATGAAACTTCAAATGAACATCTGGAGAATTTTGAAAAGTGGAAAACTTTGGAAATGAGGTTAAAAATTCATAAAACGATACGAGACGCAGCCTTGCAATTAATATATAATGAAAAACAGAAGTGGAAACATCTTTTATCAAGATTATTGGATATAACTTTGTTTTTATCTAAACAAAACCCAGCATTTCATGGACATGATGAAGGACAAAGTTATTCAAATAAAGGCAATTTCTTAGAACTAACCAAACTATTGTCAAAGTATGATGTAGTCTTAAGAGAACACATTTTGAATTTGGAGCATGGTAAATCACCAAAAGTATCATATTTGTCACCAGATATACAAAATGAGTTCATAAATGTTTTAGCAATCCACGTAAAGTTTAAGCTTGTCAACGAAATTAAATCGGTTAAATATTTTGGAATTATGTTTGATAGCACACCTGACATTTCACATATTGATCAAATGTCAGAAGTGATTCGTTATGTGAAAATTGATGGTAGTAAAGTGAAAATCAAGGAAGTATTCCTTGGATTTTTTCCTTTACGTGGAAAAAAGCCGCTGATTTAAGCGATGAAATTCTTACACTGAAAAAAAAATTGAAGTAATGATAACCTCATCTCGAAGATGGCAGTTTATTATTCATGCAAAGAAAAGATATTTACAAACAATTTCACCGTGATTGGGACAACTACTCAGTACTCAGTAACATTTTCCTGATAACAGAATGAGGTGTAATTAAAATATAAAGTGTTATCCAATATAACAGTAGTTGAATAAAGTTAATAACTATTTCCATGAAAACATATTTCTTTGGCCTTATATAATGAATTTTTCATTTTAAAATTTAAGTATTTGAGATTAATAGAACTATATTTTATTTTCACATAAATATTTCATGTGATTGTCTCAGCTGCATCGGCTTATCATTGTACGGTTGTTGAATCAATCTCGTATTTCGATTCGCCATATCTACCCGCACGGTGAGGTTGAGATAACTGCATTTCGATTGGAAATAGGACATGTTTTTTTCAGTGTAAAATCTTGAAAATGATGGTATAGATGTTATGAATTGTCGCTCCCAAAGGTTATGATAATGCAGCTGTTATGAGTAGTATACATGGAGAAGTGCAAGCTATTATTAAAGCAAAAAATAACAAAGCAATTTTTGTGGGCTGCAAAGATCATTCATTAATTTATACGGCCAACACTCGTCAGTGGAAGCCATTTTTACATGTTTTTCTGCTTCGACTAGCCGCTGGGAAGTACTTGCTAAACACAACAAAGCAACTGTTAAAATACTCTTAACAGTGCATTGGGAGTGCTCATTATGCTGCAGTAAAGTATTGGCCGAAAACTTTGATGGGATTGTGGCTGAAATTGAGAAGTTAAGTGATCAACAAGAAAATGTAGACACTAGAGGCGCTGCACAGAAACCTTATCAATGCAGCATGTGATTTTTCGTTTCTTTGCTATCTTTTGTTTTGGAATGATATTCTAAGAGAAATAATATCTGTGCTCAGATTGGATTGCAAAGCACGGGCTTGAATATTGATCAATTAGCTACAAAAATAGTGTCAATTCATAACGAAGTCTCATTGTAGAAGAGGCAATAGATCTTGCTGCGAAGAAATCGGAGGACTATGACATTCCAATGGAAAGCCGAATTCGTCATAAAAACGCAAAAAACGAACGGGTGGTGAGTTTGCACCTGATGTTGGACTGACACTGAGAGCTCAACTTAAAAAGGACATGTTGGAATGTCTTGACCGATTCAGTGTTGAACTCCGAACTAGACTGAAGTCAGTTCAAGATTTAGCTTCATTGTTCGAGGTTGTGCAGACAAACACTTAGCTTTTGGCGAACAGTGAAGAGTTAAAATTATCGGTATCAAAATTTACTGGTTTTTATGATGCGGTATTGGCAACAGAACTCCTCATAGAGATACAAAGGGTGAGGAGCATTTAAAAGCGGCCAATGTTACAGTTTCTAACTGGGTGTACCTAGACTTTTTGAAATTCATCGTAGAATGGGATTTTTAAAATTTCTTCCGAATCTTACGGTCGCACTAAAGTTATTTATGACTATTTGCGTATTAGTGGCTTCGTGTGAGAGGAGTTTCAGCAAATTAAAATTAGTTAAAATTACTTGCGGGCTTATAATAATAATGCTCATTTGTATTAATTAAAAAAAATTATAAATTACGTTTATCGGCTTTTTATTATTATTGACAGTTTTTATTTTTGGGGTGACACCACAATATCCGCCCCGGGTGCCACCCATGCTAGCTACGCCACTGCTTACTACTACGATTTCGATATGTGTTTTGGTGGATCGTATAGCATGCAAATTGTTAGATTGTACTGATAAAATTGCCATATAGTTAGTTTTAATCGAAACTGTTGTCTAAACTATATATCTTGTAAGTCTGATCAATATTTGATACCAGGATGAAGAAATTAAATTTAACAAATTTTGTGTTTTATATTTCTACGAGAGAATAAAAAGCCGTGAAGATTTAAATTTATACTGCATTTATGCTTAAAACTAAATTTCAAATAATAAAATAGAAATCTAACAAGGAACATTGTTAATTAAAAAAAAACTGAAGCATATGTAAAATTTTCTTTGAATTTCGGAATGTCGAATAAGGACGCCGATGATTTCCTTGAACTTCAATAAGCTACACTGACGCTTATATAAACAAAAATATGTTTTTTTTTCCTAGTTTTGACACAGGGTGACTCCAAATTTGTTAAGAAATTTAGAGACAAGGTAAGTTTAAAGTTACCTGTGCTTGAACAGGGTAACCGATTTTAATCACTTTTCTTTTGGCATTATAAAAATATTACACTAATGAAAAAAATGAATTTTTTTAAATTTAATTGTTTAAACATGGCAGTTTCAAAAGAACCTCTTTCGTTTTATTTTTTTGGTTTTCTAAGGATTTTGGCCTTTACCAAAACGCACTCAAATTACAGACAGGCATTTTGTGACGAGATAAATATACATACATATTTGAATATTATATTTATAACAAAAAATATGCCAAAAAAATTTTTTTATTATACTTATATAAACTTTTATTATACTTTTTATATTATTATTATTGAACTAAAGTTTCAAGAAAATAGAAAATGTTCAGGTTCAAATTTTTATTTTATCGGCCTCTTGATTCAATATTGCATCTATTGTAAATGGTGTGTTCTGTGATCAAGTGGTTCCCAAGCTATAAAGCTATACTTGAACTCGAAAGACCCGAGTTAAACTCCTATTCAGGCCAAAGCGTTTGTAAGCAAAGCTTTAGCAACTAACGAATAGTAAAAAACAATGCGAAACAAATTTATTAAATGATAATTAAATAAACAAAAGAGAATGAAAAAGTATTTTTACATTTTAAAAATTGTTGCTTTCGTTTAACTTAACGAAAGAAATTTTTTAGTGAAGGTAATGAAAACAAACACAAAAATCAAACACGCCCTTTGAATAATTAATTTTATACTAATAAACTTAGTTTAGTAGTAATTTAATACTAATAAACCACCGATAGTATAGTAATATAATAGTTTTTTAATATTAAACTATTAATCCTGTTAAGTTTTTCATACCTTACTCTTAAGTTGATGGCCTTACTCTTAATTTGATAAACGCGATTTCCAAATCTAACAAGCAAGCAAAAACAGCAGGTTTTTAAGTATTCCACAACTTTATGGTTTCACAATAACAAGAAAACAATACAGCAAGCAATATTTCTATCTAGAATATTCAATACCTTTAATAAATCAAACGATTGCTTGTATTCCCAGTATAAGCACAGCGTATAAAATAATACACACAATTTCTCTTAAATCACAACTTTTGTGAAAAACGACATTTAATCTAACAGTAAGTAATATACCTCCATCTAACTGTTACTGTAACCCTTTCTCCCCAATTTGTTCAATTTTGCCCAAAATTTTTCAAAACATTCAAACAAAGTACACCAAAAACTTATGTAATAAGTTTTATCAAAACCAACTGATATGACTTAAAGTAATGGCATATTGAAATAAACAGGGATTTGAGATTCCTTCTCACATTTATCTATGTACTAAAAAACCCATTTTTCTAATAGCATAACTATTGGAAACCAAACTAAAAGCTTATAATATATCATGTTTCATCAAAATCAAATGAGTACACTTATTGTAGTGTAACGACGGACCATTTCGAATTTTACTCTAAAATAAAAATATTCATATTTAAAGAAATTCGTTAATAATTTGCTAATTTGTTTCGGTTTCGGTTCGGCCATTAAGTTACAACAAACATAAAAGCATTTAAGTGTGCTACAAATTAGTAAATACTATTTTAAAATTTTCCCAGTTGATTGTTTTGATGCTTTACAATGTCAATGAATAATACAAATTTTTGTCTACATAAATGATGAAAATTTTTGTTTGTTAAGCTTAGTCATAGTATTAGGTATATGAGATGTAATACAGTTATTCAAATTTATGTAATTGTAGAGAAATTGTTTGGTGAGATGATATGTGGAAGTGGTTCACTTGCATTATATTGAGAGTTATGGAAATTATAAATTTTTGTGCGATGAAGAGTATAATTAAGGAGAAATAAGAAATGGAGAATCTTACTATATATAGTCGAAAAAATGTTTGATTATCATTAGATTATGCAAATTAAATCACAGTGGACAGTTTATGTTTTTTGGTGCCACAAGTTTTTCAAATTTATAAAGTTTAAATAGATAGCAATTTATAGATTGTAATTTTCTTTTGGTTATAAAAAAAGTATATTTACAAATTATAAGTATTATTTTAGTTACAAGTATTAGGGTAATTTTGATGTAATTTTTATCACCTCAAAAGTGGCAGAAATATTATTGAAGATACCTATGTTTTAATATAAAAAAGATGGATCGTCAAGGTAAAAATTTGATTACGTTAGTCGGTTGCATTGTGAACCCGAGTCTTTTAAAATGGATTTGATAATGTATATAAATTTGAGGTTATATCCAATGAAATTAGATGACAAACGTCGGTTAATATTAGCTACCACACCTCAAGATAAGGAAAAACAAAATGCTATTGTATTGATATGGGAATTGTGTCAAGTTGAAAATAAAACTATTATTGATGAATTTAATGCACAAGAAATCGGTGGATCAAGAAATGATAGTTTTGAGTTGGAAAGATTAGGACATTGATGAACTAATAATTTACATGGATCATCCATCAAATAATTGTACTATGTAAGCTTGATTTGATTTATATAATTGATTTATACAATTTATATGATTGTTTATGTGAGTGTTTTTTTGTGTTAATTTATTTTCTTTATTAGTGATTTTTAGTTGATATTTTTCTTTGTGAAATAAGAGATTTCACAAGTGAGGATTCCCGTTTGTCTTTATAAAATGTCCGCAATCCCTAACAGTAGTTACAAATAAACACTGAGCTGCATCGCTCCTTGGGTTCAAATTTGCCAAAAACTTTTCAAAAGTATGAGAAATCACCCCAGAAGTTTATCTACTGACTTTTATCCAAATCAAATGAAGTTATTCAAGTTTAAAATAAACAGGGGTCAGTCACTCTTCTATTTGCCCAAGTTTGCTCAGAATTATTTAGAACTTAGGGAATCACGCTAAAGGCTTATTTCAATTTACATTAAGCTAAGTTTCATTCAAATCAAGCAACAGAGCTAAGAGCTAGTAAAATTTCAAAAAAAGCATCTGCATGGGCGGACCACTTTAAATTTGTCTAGCCTTGCGAAAACTTCAAAACTATGGGCAATCATACCAAAAACTTAAGGACCGAGTTTCATCAAAATCAAATGACAAAACTAAGAAAAATAAAATGAAGTTTTAAATAAAGTAGTTTGGGCGCCTCCTTCCTCTTTTGTTCAATTTCACCCAAAAACTTTTAAAACTATAAAAAACTTCAACAAGGCTTATTTTTCTTCTCCAAAAGCTTTTCAGATTACCGCTATGAGCCGAATAATTAGAAAAAAAATAATTGAAACTGGCACTACTGTATGACATGACGCCCGGCCGGGCGACAGCAAACATTGTTTTATAATCCAAAACGTCGAAAAATGCCCAAAAATTTAGGTTAAGATTTAAAAATTTAGTAGAGTAGAATTTACTTTTTTTTTAAAATGTAGTTTTTCATTGAATTTAAAATTTTTGTTTGAGTTTGAAAAAATTATGAAAAATCAGAATTTTTAGTCGTACTAAAATATTTAAAATTTAATATCTCAAGAACACGAATTAATGCCTCTTTGTAAATTTGGAATATTTTAGAATAAGGATAGAACTATTTACAAAAAAAAATTAATTTAATTCCAATTGATCTTCAACCCTAGCGCCATCTTTAAAAGAGTTTTTTTAATATTTTTATTTAAAACTTAATTACAAAAACAATCAAATAGTTTTTTTTTTCAAATGACTAACTAATCATCTATCAAACAAAAAAAAGTTTGATGTAATCGGTATAGCCGTTCTTGAGCAATTTAATTTCAAAGTTACATCGGATTGGCAGAATTTTAATTTTTCATGCATGTTGGGGTGCCCCCTATGCTCAAACTATGCACTTTAAAAAAATTTTAAAATAAGTAGTATTTTTTTTCCATACTTATATGCCAAGTTTCAGGAATATCAAAAATGGTCAAGTTCAAATCTTGATTTTTTCACCTGCGTTTTTCACCACACAAATAAATTGAAAACAATGAAAATTGGTTAATTCAAAACTTATCTGTTACTTAACTGAATCTTACCGATAAAAACTAATAGTTAGAACATAAATAAATTTGAATTAAGTATGTACTATGTATACTTAAATAGAAATAATAATACATATTAATGATAATCCCGAAATTAAATAAATATTAATATAAAAATTATATAATCTGTTGTAAGGTATAGCGTAAATATACTCATCTCAGATAATGTAATCTTATTATTTTCCTTAAGAATATAAATTAATGATAACCGCAAAAATAGGAAGACAAAAAACAACATGTATCACAACAACATGTGTTATGAGGTGTTGTGGACACAGTTTTTTTTAAAGGAATCATTAACTTAACAACAAATCCTATATCCACCATAACATATGACATACAACAATATGTCATGATAAGCTGGCAGAAATCACAAGTAAAAAGCAAAATCACAGGAAAATTTGTTTAAAAAACTTCCACTAACCAAACTAAAATGGGAATGTCAAAAATTCTGTTAGTAGCATATTCTTCGATCATGTCGATCAGTTGAAAGTCACATATTGTGTTAAGTGGCGGATCATTTCTCCGAACAAGCAATAGCACGACATCATCAAGCTCGCAATACAAATCAATAATACAGGCTTCGCCAATATTATACTATTACTATTAGTACATATTAGATTACACTTACGTTATTTTTCATCCAAAATGTATCCAACGTTTAAACATTTTAAATTTTTTTCTGGATGTCAAAGTTTCCCATAGTATTTCTATCAATTTAATAAGAAGCAATCTTAAATTTTTTGTTTATATTTCTTAAATTAATTCATTACATTTAAGCTTCACAAAAACATCGTTATACATATTTGTAACAAAGGATTTCACAAAAGGATTTCTAAACTCTCCGAAAGAACTCAAACATTCCAAATGAGTTTTAATGCGCCTAAATAAATATTTAAAAATTCAAAAAGATTATTAGTATATATTATTTTCACGCTTATGCTGTTAAAACTTTTGATCTAATCAAAGAGAATATTACCTGCAAAACTTAACAATGTTCCTTTTGTCTTCGGATGATGCCTTCACAGGTCCCATTGACTCTTTGCCATCAGAACAATCAATAAGCTTCTGACTATCAAAAGCATCCGAAATTCCACCATTTGGTAATAATTCTAAAATAAAAAATAATAGCAAAATAAAAAATAATTTAAATCAATAGATGAATGACCTCTTAAATTTTTTCCATTTTCATAGCATGAATGTGCAACAAATATTTCTATGAATGTCAATAAATTAGTTTCATGGAACAAAGGTTTTCCTTTACAATCATTTGATATATTTTGAAGAATATTTCGAATAACCGTTGCATCCGTCACCAATATGGGACAATATTTTTTTATCGTTTGATTTAAAAAAGTTACGTTGGGCGGATTGTATTCAGTTGCTTTACTTATTTCATCGGAAAATCCAAATATATTTAAATCATTTGACAAATTATTATTCATTATTTCAAAATCATAACGCTGAAACGATATACAAATTTAATTGCTATTTTTAGAATAATTACTGTTTAGCTAATACAGACACACTACCTCATATTCCAATTCACATGATGTTTTTTCACTCAAACTTAATTCACCGGTTAGAAAGCCTGCCAAATTTAAAACAATCAGAAACGATGTAAAGTTCATTTAAACACTTATTATAAGTAGTTACAACTAAAATCAACAAGACTATAACTACTAATGTATTATGTAGCTGCGTACAATTGATATAGGAAAAAATCTTTTATATTTGTTATGTGACCTCCGGGTCACTATAATTATTTTAGTTAAATCTAGTATAATCTGGTTATGGTTCTTTGGTTTTGTAAACAATAAAAATAGACCGTTGGATATGTATTGATTGTGTCCATATAAATATATAATATATAATATATACATATATATATATATATATATATATATATATATATATATATATATATATATATATATATATATATATATATATATATATATATATATAAATATATATATATATATATATATATATATATATATATATATATATATATATATATATATATATATATATATATATATATAT
>OY856187.1:302633689-302748689 GCA_963693315.1 Diogma glabrata | reverse complement strand
GGTGCACAGGTATGTTGAACTCTCGACACTTTTCCAAAATCATCCTTATCGAGAAAAGTGCATCGGTGGTACCTCGGCCCCGCCGGAAACCACACTGATATTCTCCAAACAGTTGTTCAGCAAAAAGATTGATTTTGGATTGTAAAATGTAGGAAAAGATCTTATATGCTGTGCAGAGGAGAGCGATTCCGCTGTAGTTTGCACATTGTAGGCGATTACCTTTTTTATGGATTGGTATCAGCATAGCTGTGTTCCAGTCCTGTGGCATGGTTTCAGTCCTCCAGATTATTTGAACAAGTTCAAACAAATCTTGAGGATAGAGTTTCGCCACCATGTACAATCATTTCGGATGTTATATCGTCGATACCAGGTGCTTTATTGCATTTTAATTCTGACAGCACCGCATCGAATTCCTCTTTGGTGGGTTCGTCTACATGTACCTTTGACGCACGAATAAGCTTTGCTCGTCGCCCGACTTGTTGCTGGTCACTTAAGTTGAGAAGATTCTCAAAATAAGCGGCCCAAGTATCTAAAATATTTTTAAGGTCTACTTGTAGCTCTCCATCTTCGTTTTGAATAGCAGTCGATCTAGTTTGAGGTTTTAACCCTTTCTTTAAGGTTTTAACCTGTTGAAAGAAGTTACGCCATTGATGTTCCTTATTGAAGCTTTCAATCTCCTCACACTGTCTCTTCCACCATTCTCTCTTCGTTCGTCTACATAGCTTTGTAACGGCTTGTCTTGCCAGTTTATAGTTTCTCCTTCGTGGACCTGGTGTTGCGTCCTTGTAGACACTTCAGATAGCAATCTCTTTTGTATTGAATAGCGTCAAGGCATGCTTGATCCATCCATGGCTTCTGGGAGTGGTTCTGTGGTCGTCCAAGTATTCCCTCAGCAGCGCTTAAATTAGCATCTTTGAGCAAATACCATGACTTATCGACGTCTTCATTAATGGTTTCTGATTTATCCAATGTTTCGGCAATATGGATTTGATATCTCTGTTCTGTTTCAGCATTCTTTAATGATGAGATGTTAAAACGTTTCCGTTGATTGACTTTTGGAATGCCTGGATTTGGGAAGTGGAACCTTACCGTTGCACATACAAGGAAGTGATCACTTCCAATGTATGCACCTCTAAAGGATCGCACATCCGAACACTCGAAAGAAACGTGCTGTTACTAGAACGTGATCAATTTGATTTCGAGTGTGTCCATTCGGTGAGACCCAAGTCTGTTTATGAATCGATCGATGCGGAAAGAACGTACTGGCAATTCTCAAATTATTTGATAATGCAAACTCAGTCATTCTCTCACCATTATCATTCGAATTCAAATGCAGGCTGTTGGGACCCACCACATTTCCATAAGAGATATCTCTTCCAAGCCGTCCATTAAAGTCACCAAGAACCATAATGAAGTCGCGTGTGGGTGTTTGTTTCATAACCTCTTCCAGTGCTATGTAGAAATTACCCTTCTCGTCGGCGGTCTTAGCTTCAGTAGGTGCATGCACGGCTATAAGAGAAATATTGTTATATGTACCACGTACACGTAGGTAGCAGATCCTCTCACTGTCCGGGATGAATTTCATCACGGCTTCTTGTATGCATGCACCAACAAGAAAGCCAGTAACCAAATTCTCTTCGAGATGGATGACCACTACAGTATAGAGAGTGACTATCCAAATCTTGTTTTCCGATTATTGGCTGTCTAATTTCTTGTAGAGCAATAATATCTATCCTATACCTCTCAGCCTCTGTTTCTAGACTTATAAGAGCATCAGGAGCGCTCAGGCTGCGCACGTTCTACGTTCCGATTCGGTAGTCTGGTCCCTTTTCACGTCCAGGTAAAATTCTGTTTTTGTCCGGATCTGTTATTCTTTTCTGATAACCAAATTTAACATATTAGTTTTTTTCCGGGGTTAGGGTGTTAACCTTAGGCCCCAACCCAAATTGTCGTGAATGGGTCCGTTCTCGCCCGCTCCAAGCCGCCCCTGACATGGAGAACAGACGCTTGAGTCGCATTGGTTTTAAGGCGCCAATTCGCCGTGATGTCACCACCATTACGGGGAGTGAAAGTTGAGCTTTTAACAATTTGGATTAGGCCGTGAGATGCGGCAAAAAATTCTGCTAGCTTTCCACTATTGTCAACATCGTCGGTCGATTTGGAGAATTCCAACCATAATTTGTTGTGGACGTTGAAGTCACCGGTAACGATAACTTCACAATTAGGGGACTTTGCTCTAATCTCGTCCACAATTTTTGTTAGTGAATTAAAATAGTTTGGGTTACGTTTGTTGGGGGACCGGTATAAAGCTATTGTAAAAAAAGTAATTTCTGGAAGACAAATCTTTAATACCATTGTATTGAAGCCGTCACCGTGTAGTTCAAAATTTGGAAAGCGTGTATACGCAACACTCTCATGCATGAATGCACAAACGCCCCCGATGGAGTTTGAAAGCTGATTCGAGCCAATATTTGGAATTAAGCGATTCTATAAATAGAAAATTTTCAGAAACTTGTGTTTGTGTAAGGAATAGAATGTTCGGTTTGTCGTGCTCAAGATGATGTTGCACGTGGTCATGGTTAGCGTTCAATCCGCAGATGTTTTGAACATGTATTTTAAAATTTTTTATTGATTCATATATTTGTTGTGTTGTCCCTGCAAATTCCAGAGACGTGCCGCTTGATGGGCGGGTGGATTGCGCATATTTGCTTTACCACTTGCAGACTAATTTGTTTTCGGTTGTACTGCCATATATATATATATATATATATATATATATATATATATATATATATATATATATATATATATATATATATATATATATATATATATATATATATATATATATATATATATATATATATATATATATATATATATATATATATATATATATATATATATATATATATATATATATATATATATATATATATATATATAATTATATATATATATATATATATATATATATATATATATATATATATATATATATATATATATATATATATATATATATATATATATATATATATATATATATATATATATATATATATATATATATATATATATGTATATATATATATATATATATATATATATATATATATATATATATATATATATATGTATATATATATATATATATATATATATATATATATATATATATAACAGGTCGTTCAATAAGTCCGTAGGATAAGTAAGAAAAAAACAACATTTTGACAAAACTCGATTTTTTTATTCAACATAAGCTGCGTTTTTTTCATTTGGGTCAGGGTCAAGGTTTGAAAAAAACGATGTGGGTCATGCAAAGAAAAAAAATATTATATTTTAAATTGTTGTCAACACTGAACTGAGAAGAAAAAAAATCGTGAACTTGTAGCGCCATTTTGAAATTAAAACTCAATATAAAAAAAATTCAAAAAATATTTAACGTCTCTTGAAAAATAAAACTTCATATAAAAAAATTTAATCAGAAACACTAATCTTTTTTTTTACATTTGGCAATGTTCATTGATTATTGCAAATGGCGTGAAATAAAATGAAATAAAATAAATGATAATTAATAAAAAATTGTTAACATCTAATCTTTGAAAAATATGGATTTTATATCGTAGGTATTGCTTTAAAATTAATTTTAAGCAAATTTATTGAAAGCATGTTGAAAACAAATCATATTAAAATTGATTTTAAGCAAATTTAATAAATTATCTTTGACAGTTTTTTTATTTTGAATAAATTTTCATTGTCATTTACAAGTTTTAAAATGACCATACCAACCTTATAAAATCAAAACCAACGTTTCGCCATCTCTTGCAATTTTATGTAACCAAAATATTTTAGATCATTGATCTAGACCCAGATAAATATCTGGGTTATGTTGTTGTTGTTTTTACATGTAAAAAATAGAGTTGATCTAGACCTTGACCCTGACCCAAATGAAAAAAACGCAGCTATAGTTGCCTTCGAGGGCGATACAACGAGAATAGCGATTTTCCAACTTTTCTATACCACTTTTATAGTACGATTTCTCTTTCTTGTCAAAATAGGCCTCAGTTTCAGCGATTACTTCATCATTCGACTTAAATTTCTTTCCAGTAAGCATTTTCTTGAGATCTGAAAACAGGAAAAAGTCGCTGGGGCTAAATCTGGAGAATATGGTGGGTGGGTAAGCAATTCAAAGCCCAATTCATTCAATTTTGCCATCGTTTTCATCGATCTGTGACACGGTGCATTATCTTGGTGAAACAACACTTTTTTCTTTTGCAAATGTGGCCGTTTCTTTGCGATTTCAGCCTTCAATCGATCCAAAAGTTCACAGTAATACTCGCTGTTGATGGTGGTTCCTTTTTGGAGATAGTCGATGAATATTATTCCGTTCGTATCCCAAAATACAGACGCCATCACCTTACCGGCCGACTGTTGCCGTCTTTGCTCGCTTTGGATTCGGTTCGTCGACTGCTGTCCACTCAGCTGACTGTCTTTTGGATTCTGGTGTGTAATTGTGAAGTCATGTCTCATCTATTGTCACATATCTACGATAGAATTCCCTTTTATTGCGGTTTTAACAGTGCCAAAGACTCCTCCGAAGCATCGATTCGTTGTTGTTTTTGGTCGACTGTGAGCTCACGCGGCACCCAATTTGCACAGAGCTTTCGCATACCCAAATGTTCATGTAAAATGGTAAAAACACTACCATCTGCTACCTTTACAATGTCAGCTATTTCGTGCACCTTCAATTTGCGATCGTTCATAACCAATTTGTGGATTTTTTTTATGTTTTCTGGAATAACAGCCTCATTTGGGCGTCCACTGTGCTCTGCATCTTTTGTACTGGTACGACCACATTTAAATTCAGCCATCCACTTCTCTACCATTTGTCTCGATGGAGCAGAGTTTGGATAATGTTTATCAAGCCATTGTTTGGTTTCCACTGTATTTTTTTTCATCAAAAAGCAATGCTTTATTAAATTCGAAATTCACTTTTTTCCATTTTTTTTCAAAAACAAAAGTTGCTTCACACAAAATGCTATAACTCACGAATAAATAGTCAGATTGCTGTCAAATTTATACACGTATCGTTTGAAGGTTAGTCCTAAATTAAAATCATATGGAAAAAATTCTAGTAACGCCATCTATGTGTCATCCTACGGACTTATTGAATGACTATATGAGTATATAAAAGGTTTATTTTATTTTTTTATATCTTATTTTAAAATGCATAACTAAGTAAAAAATCGTATTATACATAATAAAATATGACATATGCCAATATTTCATGATAAGATGAAGAAATAATAACAAAATAATAAGTGAAAAACAAATTAAGAGAAATTTGCAGAAAACAAAACAAAACTAATTGCCAATAATCAAGCTGATGAAGTGGATTATCTTGTAGTGGGAGTTATATCTGGTAGACCGTGAAGGACCGTGGACCATCTTGTAGTGGAAGGTATATCTGGTAGACCGTGAAGGTCTACCATTTGCTCTTGCACGCCAAAAACCCTGCCGCTAGCTCGTAGAGCGAAGGTTCTAGACCAACCTCACTAACAAGAAATTTTAACATAAAAAAAATGCGTGCCTTAAAACTTCACCCAGGTTCCCCAGAAGGGAGAACTGCCAGGTCACAACTCTCCCCAAACTTTTTAACTTAGCGAACCATTTTAAATTAAATTACACCCTTCAGGCAATAATGAAAACGAATATCACATACATTTATCTATTTAAAAGTGAACAAAAACAAATCCACCTCAGACGCACCACCCACCACCTCAATCGAGGCACAAAGCCCACACAGAATTATGTGTTAGTCTGATTCCTCGGAAGAGCTAACGAGCGGTACTACTACGGAACGCGGCCCAGCTAAGACTGGGAGTGCTACCGTTGACTAATTAAAGTTCGTCCACCAGCACCCTAAGATATCATCTTGGCTAATGATATCTCCTGCCATTGCCAGTGGTATGTGATGTCTCACGCGAACTCATATGTCAATGGCAGGGACTGGAGCACGCAAGGTAGTCAGACCCGTAGATCAACATTGATCATAATCGATCAACATCGACCCCTCCTGCGGTCGTAGCACTTGACCACATTTTTTTGACAAACTGATGATGCCATAATTCTCAATAATAATGTTTCATTTCATATCAAACAAATAATTAATTTTATTTTTTTCCAAAAAATTGGGTAAAAAAATAAATAAAAATCTTTCTTTTGACACATTTGACAACATTTTTTTGACAAACTCATAATGTCATAGTTCTCAATAATAATAATAAAAATTCATTTCAAGCAAATACTTAATTTTATTTTTTTTTTTTCAAAAAATTGGGTAAAAATATAAATAAAAATTTTTCTTTGACACACTTGACAACATTTTTTTGACAAACTTATAATGCAATAATCTAGTTTTTGATCTCACATAGCAATTCCAACCATCCAGATTCCTCCACATTCTTTGTTCCTACTCATTATCACTTAAAATGAACATTTTTTAAGCAAAAAGATATGCATATTGCCTTGTTTTGACACACTTGACGTTTTTTTGACACACTTCTGGTACAGTTATCGAATACATCGTCCTTTCGGCTCCTCCCATTGAGTGTACCTATTTTAAGAATTCAAAATTTTTCAAATCCCTTCAGCCGTTTTCTAGATTTCGTCGGTTGTGACGGACGGCCGGATGGCCGGCAGACAGACATACATTTTTTTTTTGCTTTTTTAGAATCAGTAGATCCTAAAACGTCGAGAAATGCCAAAAAAAGTGAGGGTAAAAGTTTTACTTTCAGCTCATGAATGTAATACTTAGGTCTTTCAGACCGAACTAAAACAAATACTGGCAACCATGACTGGACCGTTAAAAAAAATATAAAATATTATCATATGTAAATTTAAATATATTAAATACAAAATAATTTAAAATAAAATAAAAATGACGGAAAAAATTCAAAGCTCCCCATAGAACTGGTACAGTAATAATCTATTACCAGTAATGCAAGAATGGTCGAGTACTGGCAAACATGACTACCAGGACTCGGCCATTAAAAAAAATTAAAAATATAAAATAATATTTTCATATGTAAATTTAAATAAATTATGTACAAAATAATTAAAATAAAATAGAAATGAAGAAAAATTAAAACATTAACATATACCAACCTTTTCAATATTATCATAATCTTTCAGCCGAGAAGCGATAGCTAAACTATATAAGGTAAGTGTACAATATTACGGGCTAGTACATTATTCCGTGCTATTGCATAAAAAACTTTAAAATAAAATAAATTTAAGCTTTTGTGAAAAGTTTTAGATCATGACCCAAGTAGGTTTTGCCAGTCATTGGCATACGGCCAAGCACTGGTCTATTAATGGTTAACAGTACTTGGCTATTGTTACTGGGCCAATACTACAACCAATCATCGGCCGATCTATGGTTTACAGAAAATAGCCAGTATATTGTTACCTTTGAATGGCCAAGCACTGGCCCATGAATGGTAAATATTACTTGGCTATTGTTATTGGGCCAGTACTGTAGCCATGAATTTGCCGATCTGTCATTTTTTTTAAATTTCACTAGAGTATTATGATATTGTCCCTTTTAGAAATACATAGTTTGAAAAATTTCACATATAGTTTAGTTACCGCCTTGTCGGTTGAAAGACTATGGTATTATAGAAAAGGTTGGTATATGTTTTAATTTATTTTCATTTCCATTTTATTTTAATTATTTTGTAAATAATTTATTTAAATTTATGTATAAAAAATATTATTTTATATTTTTTTTAATGGCGGAGTCAGGGCGGAGTTTGCCATTACTCAGCCATTCCTGCAACTGAACCAGTTGTATGGGGAGTTTTGAATTTTTTCCGTCATTTTTATTTTATTTTAAATTAGCTTGTATTTAATTTATTTAAATTTACATATGATAATAATGTATATTTTTATTAACGGCCCAGTCATGATTGCCAGTATTTGGCCCAAGATTGGCAACCATTTATTGTCCGAAGTTATCATCCGGTAAAATTGGTTGGTTGACGAAAACTTGCTGTTTGAGACAATTTTCTTATGGAAAAGGTTAAGGCATTACTAACATTTTCTTAAGACCATAAAAATTTATCGGTATTTACTTTCTGTAAAATATTCCTTTTTGTGGATTAATTAGGATTATATTAAACGACTAACGTTAATAGAATACTGATTTTGTACATTTAAGGTATTAAAACAAGCGAGTTTTCGACGAACGGAATTACGTTCATAATTTATTTGAAATGTTCGTAATTCCGGTCTTAGCATGGGATTAGTAAATTGTTAAACAAATTTATTTTGTATTTTATATCAAAAGTAATCATCTACTAAATAAAAATGTTATTTTTAAAAATAAAGAACACTTTAAAAATGTGTCGAAGCTAATTACGGGTCTATATTTTTTCAACCAAATTGGTAGAATTAGGAGGAGTAGATGTTAAAATTTCATTGATACGAAGAAAATCTGGTCTACTCAATAGTTTCTTTAAATCACTCTCTGTTTATTTCAGTCGTGTGTTTTAAATTTTGTTACCATTAGCTTAGAGTTCATAATTTTTACAACACATTTCAAATAAAAATACTTCACTTATTTTTATAATAGGCAGTATCTTGCTAACACGGAATTAAGGTCAACAAATTTTTAACTTTCCTAATTACGGGTTATTCGTCAGTTTGAAGACTTGAAGCATTAATAGTCCAGATTTATCAGATTTAGAATTTTATAACAATTTATTTTCACAATAACTTGGAGCAGCAGTCTCACATAGGACATTTTCGTCGACCAATCAATCAAGGTATCATTTATGAATTTAAAATAAAAGTTACAAGCTAGAAAATTAAAATAATTAATATTCTCAGCGATTCAGGACGTGTATCATCGACTAAAATTTTTCCCATGAACATGATGGCATGTAGAATTTCAGTTTTTGATATATACTTATATCGGCAAAAGTCCGCGCACAAAGTCATTAAAAGCATAGATAGAACGGTTAAAATAGAGCTCCAGTATCCAGTTGTTAAAAAAAGACTTCAAACAATATTTTGTATAAATTATTATTACAATTATTAAAAGCATTATTATATGCATACATTATTTTTATACATACTAAAAACACCCCAAAGTAATCTAATCAAATGCATAAATTCAAGGAGACTTCTTCTGGATTATATAAAGATGGAAAATTGAATCTAGACGCCGATGATGTGAATATTTCCTTAAAACTTCCATAACCGTTAAAATAGTACAAAAATTAATATGTGTTTTTTATTTTGTTTACTGTTTCGACACTGTTTCACTAGTTTCGACATAGGGTGGTTCAAAACTTGTTAAAAATTTAAAAAGCAAGGCAAACTTAAAGTTAAACAGTGCTTGAACTGATTTGAATAATTTTTTTTCTCCTTTTTTATTTTTTTTTGATTTTCTGTTTTTGATATTCGGATACTTATAAAGTATAAATGAATGTATTAGCAAAGTTATCTATATTAATAAATTCATAAATAAATAATTTTCTTATGGAAATAAATAAATACATAAATAAAAATAAATCAATATATAAATAAATAATTAAACCAATAAATAAATAAATAAATAAATAAATAAATAAATGAATAAATAAATGAAACTATTTTATTTTTTCAAATTTTTCTACCTTGTTTGGTCAGGGGTATAGAAGGGGTCATCAGGGGTATAAAAAAATTTTATATAAAACTATAAATATTTAATAATGTTAAAAAATAAATAAATAAGTTGATATATAAATAAATGAATTAATTAATTAATAAATAAGTAAGTATATAAATATTTAATTTTTTGCAACAAATAAAAGCTTATATTTAAAATATGTCTATATAAACACGGATTTATAGAAATGCTACATTGATAAAATAATTTATATTTTCATACGATTTTTTTTAATTTTAATTTTTCAAAAATGGAGATTTTGACTGCCTCAAAACTAGAGAAAAAATAAACAACATAAAAAACACGTATTAATTTTGTTTATTATACTGTTACGGTTATAGCAAAATCATAACAAAACACAACAACAAATTAATGAAATGAAAAGTGTTGTTGTTGTTCTGTACTTAGAATTAGGGTCAATATAAAATAAATGATTTTATGAATCAAATCAGCATAACGCAAAATAATCGAATATTCTAATATTTTCTAAAGAGGTTCTAAAAAGTGACCTCGAATTTTCTAGAAGTTTTGCAGAATCGTATATAAGCAATTTACCTCTTGTAGAATGAGTTAGTTTTATTTAAACCTGCGACGGTAAAGTTAAAATTATAAAAGTTATTTTTAAATTATTTTTTGTGAATAAAGTTTTAAGTGTTATTGAATAGAAATATTTTGTGTATTATTTTGAACGTTGCGTTGTGTTACTGGAAATTTCTACAATCAACCGTTGGAGTTTCTGAAGCTGTTGACAGAATATTCTAGTTAGGAATATTGTTTGCTGTATTGTTTCCTGTTGTTGTAGAACAATCAAGGAGTAGAAGACTTAATAAAACCTGGTGTTTTGCTTACTAATCAGTGATCGAACTCGGAAAAGATTGGGGAATTGCATTTATAGAATTGTGAGTAAGGCCAATTCGAAGGAACATTGGAAAAACGTAACAATACAATCGATTACCAAAGTTTCAAAAAATCGAAAAAAAGCAGGCTCAAATTTTTTATTTTATTGTCGTCTCTATCCGATTTGCTATCTCGATTCGATTTGCCATCTAATAAAATATCAAAACTTACATAAAATGTATATGCTAGGGCATAAAGAATATAATATATTACAATATAACAATAAAATTTTTTGACATGTTGTGATATTTAGCATTTATTGTAATGATATAAAACCATAACCGTGACCTCATCTGCATTCAGACTAGTGCTGTTTTTGCTGATTCTACAATCCAATGATCTGATTCGTAGTAAATGCATGCATAGCTTCGACCGTAGTTCTGAACCAAAATGCATAAACATAGCAAAATATTTGGTTCGTAATGACACCAAATTTGAACACAAAGTAGAATATAATAATGCCATTTACTTAACGTGAAAGTTTGAGTTTAATGTTTTATGTTCAACTCATTGTTTCTTAAACTAAACGATTTATAAGCAGATATGTCTATTCGTGATACTGTTGACACTACCAGCGCACTAGTTTTCACTATCTAAACATCCAACCACCCAGATACACATATTATTTATGCTTATTTAAAAAGCATGGTAACTTTATGAGCTTATTAAATAAAACTACCATTTATTTGTTTTCAGAATGACAAAATAAATAATATAAACGTAGAAAGTGTTATAAAAAATAAAGCATTTGTTTTAAAAAGAAAATTCTTCTCTGTCCAACTCTTTAAAATACAAAATAGGTATTTCTTTAAATATCACGGAATTAGGGACGCACTAACACGGAATTAGTTACGTCGTTATTAATAAATGCCATTATACCAATTTTAAAAACTCTTTGATGCACAAAATGAAAATTAAAACAGCTATATAATTCTAATAAACCATTTTATATGTTATTTCTGTTGCCTCAAAAATTTTAAATTCATCCTAAAATGAGACAAACTTTAATAACACGTAATATGGTACATTTACCTTATATGTGAAATTTTTCAAACTATATATTTCTAAAACGCATAATACACGTGAAATTTAAAAAATAACATAAATCGGCAAATTCATGGCTGCAGTTGAATTGAAAAATTTAAAGCGTAGAATTTGGCAACGTTGTAGAAATCCTGTTCTAAAAAGAGAGGTAAATGAACTAATTAAAGAAATTAGCTGGAAAATCCAAAAGATTAAAAATATGCGCTTTGAAGCTCATTTAATTGACATCTCGAAGGATTCTACTAACAAAAAAATGTTTAACCTCTCTAAGATATTACGTAAAACCAGACATTCAATTCCTGCACTCTATACCGAAGCTACTACGGATTCACCTCGTAAAATTTCAATTACAAATGCTTAAAAAGCTGAATTGTTTGCAGAACATTTTGCAAAAATTCATCAAGGTAATCAATCGTTCATTCCTGAATTTAATATACAGGTTGAGGAAATTCTTAATAATTTTGAAATTGATGCTGTAAACAACCTTCAATCTGATTTTTTAATTAAACCAAAGGAAATTATTCAAATCATTAAAGCACTGAAAAAATCCAAAGCTCCAGGACTTGATAAAATTAACAATCGATTGATAAAACATCTTCCTAAAAAAGCTATAGTATTTATTCCTCACGCAACTTTATAATACGTGCTTGAAATTTTCATATTTTCCTATTGAAGGAAAAATCGCTGATGTTCTTCTTGTTTTGAAACTGGGCAAAGTTCAAACAAAAGTTGATAGCTATAAACCTATTAGTTTACTAAATGTCTTTGGTAAAATCTTTGAACGTACAAGTACAATATTAAAGCGTTTTGAGCAGTTTGTAGAACAAAATGCAATTATTCCTGCTGAACAGTTTGGCTTTCGAAAATACCATTCCACCTCGCACCAAGTTTACAGAATTTGCAGTAATATTAAAACAAAGTTAAACAATAAAGAATCCACAGCCTTAATAACCTTTGATATTAAAAAAGCGTTTGATAAAGTTTGGCATAAAGGTATCATTTTTAAATTACTTCATTTACATTTTCCTAATTATTTGATTAGAATCATAAACTCCGTTTTAAGTGATAGACAGTTTTTAGTTACAATTAACTATTGTAGATCCACGGCCAAAAATGTTGCGGTGTTCCACAAGGGGCTGTCCTTTCGCCTGCATTATACAATGTATTTACGGCTGATATTAAAACGTAATTTAACACTACAGATTTTGCTCTTTATGCTGATGATATAGCTATATTCGCCTCTTCAGCTGATATTAACGTTATTTTATCTGAATGGCAAACGTCATTTTTTTAATAAAATGTGTTGTGTTGTAGGAATTACAATATGTGTCAAAATAACACATAAAAACCAAGGTCCCACAACAACATACGTTCAAAGATGTTGATGACATAAATCTTTCTGTTTTTGTTTTTTTTATATTTTTGGTTAAAGAATGGATAACTAAACAAAAAATCCTATCACTGACAAAATATGACATAGGCCAATATTTTATGATAGAATAGAGAAAATAAAGGTAAATTAAAAAGTAGATAGCAAATTTTTACAAAAATTTGCTGAAACAAAACAAAACTGTAGTTGCCAATAATCCAGCTGGTTGCATATTCCTTGATCCTGTGACGCTCCGTCTTCCTTGAAGATTAGAGCCCACACATAGTTATATGAAGGCTCCTTTCTTCAAAGAAGGAACAGCGTCTCATCATCAATGATTATTTCACAGCTAAGATTGAGGGTGCTACCGTTGACTGAATACAGTTCATCCACCACCACCCCTAAGATGTCACCTTGGCTAGTGATATCTCACTGCTATTGCCAGTGGTATGTGATATCTCACGTTAACTCGTATGTCAATAGCAGTGACTGGAGTTCACGAGGTTGTCACACCCGTAGATCAAAAATAACAAAATTTTCAAAACAATTAAAACTGATCCCTCCATGCGGGAGTCCTATAGATTATTCTTAACACAAGCTCTCTCTAATCTGTCTATTGTACCTCTTGTGATTGACTTCATCAGTAAAATTAGAACCAAATTCGTAAGTAAGTGTCAAATAATCGAAAATAACTTAGTAAGCCAACTTCGATTCTGATTGTTCTAAAGTTCTCTCACAAGCTTTTAGAATTCCTTCCACATACTTTTTAGGAAAAAAAAATATTTAAAATTTACATTGCTTTAAATATTGACATAATATATATGTTTGAAATTAGTTTTTAAGTTTAGATTTAGTATTTAGTTTAAGTATAGTTTAAGTTGCCAGATACACAGGGTCTTTTTTACATAACTTTTTTTTCCCGGCTTAGTATTACAATATATAAAAACATAATAAAAATTGAAAATAAAACATTTAATTCGAGAAATCAAATATTTTATAACATAGCTGAGAAATATATAATTTTACTGAACACTGTAATTATATAATCCGTTTATATATTTTACAAATTGTAAATATATGAATAATAAATTGAATTGAATTGAATTGAGTACTGACCCAATAACAATAGCCAATTAATGTTAACCATCGGGCCATTGCTTGACCATTCAAAGTAAACTGCACGGGCGATTGGGTAATCTGCACGGGCACTGCATGCGCCAATGCTTGGCCATTCAAAGGTAGCAATATACTGGCTATTTTCTGTAACACATAGATCGGCCGATGAATGGTTCTAGAACTGGCCCAATAACAATAGCCAAGTACTGTTAACCATTAATGGGCCAGTGCTTGGCCGTATGTCAGTGCCTGGCAAAACCTACTTGGGTACGAACGCTGAATACTAACCTATACGCAGTTGTTAGCTTTGTTAATTGGGGGATCGTTAGAAACAGCCATGCAGGTTTGGGAGTTTCTAGTTTTAGTAATCCCTGATGTAGAGATAATGAGAGTAAAGCAATCTGAGCGCATATATCGTTTGCTAGCTCCCAAAATTTGCTTCCCGGGAACTTTCTTCCCAAAATTTGCCAAGGAATATAGGAATTGAGGAGGTTAGAATTATATAATGGTCCTAAGATGCGTGATAACCGATACCTGATAATCGATAATCGAACACAAACATATTCCTAAGACTTTGATTGAAAAAAGGGAAGAGAGGACGCTATAAAGCTCTAAGTTGGTCACCAGATGTAGAATTTATAGTTGTGAAACCCAACATAGAAGAACGTATACCAATTGATGGCAAAAATTGTACGAACATGAGTTTCAAAATTCTACTGCCAATACTACATCGAAATAGAGCAGATATTTTAGAGAAACAAGGTACGAAGGATATTAGAAAGGGGTTTTAGAGCACCCGGAGATATATTAATATATGACGCTGAGGAAGCTATATCCGTTTTTTTTTAAATAGTTTTTTTTCGGGGTCGTTCTACCCAAGGCATAATAGTATGGAAGCTAAGTATTCTCCAGAATTTCTAGAGAGGTATATGCATTCATTTATTGATTCAACTCCTCGACATATGAAAGTATGCAGTATATGCAAACATTCGCAATTAACATTTGTAAGTAATATGATTTTTTTGGCGAATAGATCTATGTTTAGAGCGATTTTATGGTGTTCTTAGAAATTCAGTCTAAGAAATAAAAAAAATAATTATAGCTTCGTTTGCAAAAGTGAAAACATAGTCATTATTTTTGTAAATATCCTTCAACCCCTTCCAAGCTCTGTCTTTTTTCTATTGAACTATTCTAATAACAAATGTTATCGAAAAAGGTCTGCCACAACTTCTTTCGTCAAAGTTTTTTGTTGGAATACTACTTCAGCTTTGGGTTTATTAGTATTACTAATTATATGTATGTCATAAAATGAATGAAGATTGAAATTTTCACCTACTGTCAAAAATATTTTTCTTTTTTGTTTTGTGTGAGTTTGCTATCTTGAACCATATACATTTCTGATAAAATAATTAGGTGAATATTTTCAAATTTGTCAAATTACAGGCTTTGTAAAATCTATTTTAACTCACTGTTATGTCGTTTTCTTTTTGCCAGAGCAGAAAAAGTGATTTTTTTTTTCATAAAAAGAATATGAAAAAATTTGATCTAGTTTTGTAGTTGTGTTTGTGAACAGTCATTAAATGTTTTTGTATTTAATAGTATTTAATTAAATAATTTTTTATTAATTTTTAATTTAAAACGCGATTTAAACAAAACATTTATTTAAACAATAACTATTTTACTTTAACAAATAATAATAAGTAAATAGCGTCTTGTTTGCTTACTAGTTTTGACAGATGTGTAAATGTATTTGTGCAACTCTATGGTATTTACAACTTGATACGATTCAGAAAAATATTTTTTGGGCAAAAAAAATTTAACTTTTTTTGTCAAATAGAACAAGTGATGTCAAAAAAACTTGATCTGAGAGCAAAAATGGGCGTGTCAGAGCAATTTTTTTGGTAAAAAGGAAACGACATTAGTGACTGTTTCATACACACAGAGAAAATTGTAATGAAATTCAACAAAAAGTGTAATAAAATTCATAACAAATGCAGCGAATTTCCAACCCATTACAAATGTAATCAAATTTACTAAACTTTATAATTAAATGTTTTAATCAGTGTTGCAAAACGAAAAAAAAAATCGTAACGTTATGCGTTTCGTTTTTATAACAGTATATTTATTTTTCCGGTACGTTATTTCGTTATGAAACAGAAAAATATTATATTTTATTATGTTATAACGTTATAATTACGTTATTTTAAAATTAAATGTAATGTTCAACAAATTAGTTTTAAACATTACAATTTAATTTTAAAATAACGTAACTATAAAATTTGACTCATTTCAAATTCTTTAATTTTAATAACGACACCTTTTATTATTCACTTTTGTTATATATAAAAAACAATTAAAAAACAATAATTTTTAAATTTTTAAGTATATATATTTTTTATAATTCACACTACTATAGATTTGATCTCGTGGAGATCATCGACGGGCGTAGATATGTAATTGACGTAGTTAAAATTAAAGAATTATACAATGGATTATTCACGTCACTCCGACGAATATTTTGAAATCATTTCATATTAAAAATAATTAATTTTTACCAAAACTAAGCAATCTTATCAGGAGTTTTCACAAATCTGATAGTTTGTTTATAACTATTAGAGTTGCTTTTAATACCCGGGTAGGAACTGCCAATGTTAAACAATGGGCCAACCTCGGGCCAGTATTGGCGAGCCAAGCCTTGGCTAGTTAACTCCGGTTTTAGTCTGGGCCAGTTGTAAATGCCTAGACTGAACCAAGGCTCAGTTTATTATATTGCACGTTATTCACCAGCTGGCTGTGCATTGTTATAGTGATTGTAAGTTTCATGAAATTTATATTTTTGAAATATTTCATTAAATATTTAATTAATGTAACATTTAATATGTAATATTTAATGTAATATTTAATTTGCCAGACTTGGCCCAAGTCTGGCTTGCCAGTCTTGGCCCCAGGACATCATTCCAAGCTTGGGTCAAGCTTGGGCCGTTTGAAAATGTTAAGTCTGGCCCAAACCCCAAAAGCTGTGGCGCGGGCTTGGCCCAGGCTTGGCCCATTAGCTAATTCTTACCCGGGTAGATCTTCAGATTGATTTGTCAGCCAGCATAAAAATATTCTTTCTTAAAATTATTCAAAACACCTGTGATGCAAAATGGCTGCTACAGACTTGATATTATTTAAAATAAACTTAAAATTGTACAACATTTTATGCCCGATTTATAGTCGGTAACTTTAACTTAACGTTACAAATGTATGAAAATGCACTAGAGCATTTATAGTCGTTAACGCAAACTTAACGTAAAGTTCATTTCTTTCTATCTTAAAGATTTTGTTAAGGATTTTTTGACGTTTGGTATAAAAACTGAAGAAAAGTAATATTTTATTGCAAGTGTCCATAAAAATAAAATTTTATTTTTTAAAAAATGCAAAGGATATAAAAAGAGCGACTTTAAAGCCAAATATTAGCAGAAAATTAATATGAAAATAAATTTTTTTATTTTTAAATTTTGTATCAAATGTATGTTTCGAATTTTATTATTTTAAATTTTGATTTTAAAATCAGTTTATTACTTTTAAAGAATTGATTGATTTGTAACATTGATTACAAAACCATAATTAATATCAGATCAAACGTCAATGAATACGTAATTTCTTACCGACTATAAATCAAAATTTTTAGGTGTCTTAAGTTACGGTTAAGTTAACGTTACCGACTATAAATCGGGCATTAGAACTACCAAAATCTGTAGTTTAAGCGTCCGCAAAAATTGATAAAGAGCAGATAAGTTGGATTTTATTCAACCGGTTTTTGCGTTTTGATTTTCATATACGTAATTATAAAAAAAGTCACCCGAAAAACGAAATAAAATATTGAGTTATCGTTACGTTTTACGTTATTGTAACGTAGTTTAGTTTTTAAAACGTTATGAACGTAATTATTACTAATAACGCTATTTCATTTCGTTATTTCGTTTTTGCGTTACGTTACGAGTAACGTTTTGCAACACTGGTTTTAATTGAACTAATTACGAATGAAGGAAAATATCACACAAAGTAGTATAACCTATTGCAATATTTGTGATAAAATATCCCATAAGAGTAACACAATCAATTAATTTTGTAATGAATAATTGTAGTAAAATTTATTACAACGACATAAAATGTATTACTTTAGTGTAGTCACAATACAATCAGACTTGTAGTAAAATTTACCACATTTGAAGTTAAATTTACAAGCATTAGTCTTTCGCAGTTGTAGTAAAGTATACTACACCTATCATAAAACGAGGTCCAAAAAAATAATCCGTTAAAATAATTTAAACTATAAAACATTCAATTTTATTTAATTTTTTTTCGAACATTATACTTAAAATATTTCATAATTATATAATAGCAAAAAATAGCTATTTATGTATTAAGGGCGTAAAGTATGTTTTCCGCTCGAGAGTGAAATTGTTGCTCGAAGCGTTAGACGTACCAACAATCACTCGAAAGCAAAAAATATACTTTATGCCTAAATTGCATACAAGATTTTTTGTACGAGTAAGATTCTGTGTTATTTGCATAAATAAAAATATATATATTTACACCAAACAGTAAAATAGTTTTTTAGAAAATTATTTTATCCAAGTAGTTTTTCGAAATAATAGTAATAACTTTTTCTACTACCCAACTTAAAAAATCTACTTTCGATGTTTGTTCATTGCATCGAAAGTTTCTTTTTCGTCACCAGTGATAAAAAACTTATACAATTTGCTTTCGTAATTTTTTAAACGCCATCTATTTTCTAATTTCTTAACTAGAATAAACCATCCGAGAACACCCGTTAAGAGAGTCAATTATTTGATGAAATAATTTTTTTAGTGTTAATTTATCTCTCTTGGGAAGATGACTTTAATTTATTTTTGAATAATTTACGGACAATTTACATTAAAAATGTAAAAATAGTAATAGTTAACTAAATATTCATATATTCTTTTTAAATAGTATGGTTACAAACACTTGGTGTTAAGATATTTAAAAAAATAATATTTCACCTATTTATTTAAGAAAAACGAAAAAAACATATTTATTTACATAAAATAATATACGTTGTATCTTTCAGGATAATATTATAAAAATATATCAAGAATCTACGTAACGTCATCGCCATACAAAAACTAAATCAAAACTGTTGTTTTTATTTTAGAAATAATAATAAAATTTTTAAATTTGATTTTGTTTATTACAGAACCGTCTTTAGTTATAAGCCTACTAGACGCGAAATGCAAAAACACAATAAACCTTTAAAAATGTGTTATTGTGAATTGTGAATAAAAATGTAGAATTTTGTAGTGTAAAGAATAAAAATTTGTATATGTACAAAGTTATTGTACGAAAAGGCAATCAGGTTTGTAACTAAAGACGGTTTTGTTTATGACATAGAAATTAGATAATTTATTCATATTGAGTCATCTATATTTTAATAGCAGAAATATAAATATAAATTTAAAGATTTTAATTGGATGTTTGTATGTTTTAAAGTTTGAATTGTATGTAATTATAAATGAAAATGTTCAGTAATGAATAATAATTTTTAAAAAAAGTAGTAGAAAAAGCACAGTCTTCTACTTGCCGAAACTCATATTTTGAATCTCCTGACCATTACCAACCTCGGCTATCGCCTCGGCTGATAAACTGTCCTCTCGCTTCAAAATATGTTGTTTTCGGCATCGTTGAAGAATATACTATTAGGTATTGTTATATCAATTTTAGGTATTGTTATTTCAATAGGAAAAAATGGTCTGCTTTTCGAACAATTTTTGAATGGTAAAAGTGCATTTTACGGTTTACTCGTACAAATAATACATATTGCAAATTAAATTATCTTAAATCGAAGTGCTAATCTGCCATCAGATAATTTGTAAGACAAAGTTGGATAATATTCAAATTCAGATACATTATTTAATCTGATGTTTTCTGTACTTGTTTGTAAAATAAATGCATTCAAATTTGTATCGTAAGAAAAAAATATTTTTGTGGATACTATTATAACATACTTATTACATATTATCATTTCAATTATCTTATGTAACATTATCAGTATAACATTATCATTTTGCTTGTACAAAAAGAACCTTGATTTATAGGAAGCCCCCAAAAAAATTACATCATTTGAGAAAATCTGAATACCACTAAGTCCAAAATCGTTTAGCTCTTTAAAATATGATTTTTGGGAGACACACACTTCATTACTTTTGTTAATTTGAATAATATTATCACCATCGTTACAATAGAACAAATGTGCTAGTTTAAAAGACATTTTTACTCCAATAGAGTAGCAAAGATTTTTTCTTGAGGTAATAGACTGACCATACTGCTTCAATTCTTTATGTTTGCCTTCGTTTCGCATACTCCACATCATTTTTAAAGGTCCAGCTCTTTTGACAACTGTTGCATAATGTGTTAAAAAGTGCGCTTTTGGCTTCAGTCTACAATCCCTATTGTGATGCGCAACTCGATTTTCGAGCTCAATTAAGTCATCGTTGTTGAATGTTGAATACATGCATACATCAACCAGTTTTTGTAAATTCTTAAAAAACACCCAAATTGCATCTTGCTCTGGTACAAGATCCCAGACCATCAAAGAAAAAAAGTGGACGAAGCAACTTATTTCACTTGCTTGCATATTTATGTTTCTGTTTTGCAGACTTTCTATTTTTATTGGAAGTGAAATATTTTTAGAATCTAAAATGCCATAATCAAATAGTTGCTTTCTATCATTCAAATCCTCCAAGGAAAAAATCTTTTTTTTTAACGAAGTATAAAATAATAAGACACATGTCATTTTTTAATACACCTTCGAAAAGGTCATGCATTATATCGACTGAGATATTTACTACAGCATGAAATGAAGGCAAAGAATTAAAAATACACAATTCAGAAATTCCTGTTAATCTAGGGTTGTCAAGTGATAAGTCGGTTGCATAGTTATCAACAGTTCGCATGTTAGGTTCCACTTCAAAGCAAAGGTGTTGTGTTTCCGTTTTAGGAGCCTTGCAAATTCTGCAAAAGTGAAGTGATGAAAAGGATGATCGGAAACCAAGAATTTTATTTATACCAAGATTATCACCCGTCACAAGTCCTAAAACAAAATAAACTCGTTTTTTGACATTGCCTGTTTCAATTAGCAATCCGTTAATCTCCAAATCTGTCAATATTTCCAACAATTTAGAACAAAGGTCATCGCGTTCATATTTTTTGAAATATGTAGATTTTATTAGCATAACTGGTAAAATGTTACTTAAAACAGAACGCTTATATTGCACTAAAGCTGGGAAATTCATATAAAAAGCAGATATTGAATTTACGCCTGAGTGTGAACCTAAGACATTATCTGGGTCGAAGTCATCATTGTAAAGAAAATATGGTATAGGAATTTTATTTTCTTTAAAAAATTTTGAATGCGTTTCTCTCCAAACAGAGCCACATACAAAATTTTTGATGCCATTCGAATATGACATTAGGTTCTCCATTTCCACAATACTTTCTTCCAGTAGATTTTCAGTTTCGAAAAATTTTTTGATTAAAAAAGGAATATTTAGAATTGTTCCTTTGATTTCTTTGTATTGTAAGACTGGAACACCCTGTTGAACAGTGTTTTGAACTTCCGAAGAAATAGTAATGTTAGTTGGTGCTTTAAATAAATCTTTATGTTCTAAAACTTTAATTAGTTTATATTCGGTATCAATTTCAGAAAACGCTTTTTCACAGAAGTATTTTATCCCATTCACTGCAGTGTTCGAATCAACTGATTTAATAAAACTATTTAAAGGCTCTAGTAAAAGTTGATGAATATCTTTCAAATTTTTAAAAACTAAATTTCTTGGCATCGCATTTGCATTCATCATATTAAGAGTAAATTTTAAAGCGTGGTCTGACAGATCCACTGGATGATCAAAATTCATTTGACCTGATTCGGCACTTATTAAATTTTGAGAAGATTTTGAAGAACACGACGCGTTGTCCTGTTCTGGGTTATATGTAATTTTGTCACACTCTAAACTGGAAACAAAGACGTTGGATCTACTTTTTGAGTTCGAAGGTTGTTCATTTTCAGAATGTACTCGTTTTAGATGACGCTTTAACACATATAAGTCAGAAAATGTCTGTGGACAACTATTTTGTAGGCAATGGTATTCAGATTCATGTTTATGGAAAATTTTTAAATGTATGTAGTAATTATTTAAAGTATTAAAATTTAAGTCACAAGCAGAACAATTAAACATTTTTAAATTTTTTAATACAAATAGATAAAAGTACCTTTATAATATGTTAAACGAAACTTAGTTCGTTTATTAGAGCAATTATTGCTGAATTTGAATTTTTTGATTCCAAATTAAAAAAAAATTCTGTAAAAATATCCAAACGTTTGCACTTGCTTTCGGATATTCTAGGTTATATACATACATTAACTTAAAACTACTATCCAGAGCAGATAGAAAGTTTTCTGTTTTATATAAAATGTTATCAGCAACAATATAAAATGTATGTTGGCATACCACAATCATTGGTTGCAAAGCAACGTTGAATTCCTTACTTGTCCCTTTTTAGGTAGATTTCATATAAAAATCTACCTATTGCAATGGGCTTCATCTCGGAATTTCGGAAAAATTTTTGTGCCAAACGACTATATATGAAAAGCGGAGACGAAAAAACAAAAAAAATTTATATATATATATATATATACATAAATATATATATATATATATATATATGTATATATATATATATATATATATATATATATATATATATATATATACATATATATATATATATATATATATATATATATATATATATATATATATATATATATATATATATATATATATATATATATATATATATATATATATATATATATATATATATATATATATATATATATATATATATATATATATATATATATATATAAACGATATGAGATATAACGAAAACGACGTAAATCAGCAAAATCCGACACGTGGTTAAGAAACTAGAGGCTTTTTTCTGAAAAAAATTGATTTTTTAAAACCGTTATAACGGCCGTTTGGATACTAATATTTCTAAAAATTTAACAAATTTAGAATTTTTGGAATCTTTTTTATCAATTTGTTTTAAAAATAGACCTCTGCAGTTAGAGGTTCCTGAGTTCGTTAGAGGTTCCCAACAAAAAAGTTTGCAAATAAAGTTTTTTTTTTTAAGCAACCGGCACTCTCACGGTCGCATTTATAAGACCAGATCAAAAAACCTTTTTTAAAAATGTGCGTTTTATTAATATCTTGGACAAGTTCGTAAATCAGCCCCTTCCAACACATGGTTAAGAAGCTAGAAGTTTTATGCTAGAAAAAACTCTGTTTTTTAGATCCGTTATAACGGCCGTTTGGATTCTAATATTTTTAAAAACTTCATAAATTTAGAATCTTTGAAACCTTTTTAATCAGTTTTTTTCAAAAAAAAAGACCTCTGCAGTTGGAGGTTTCTGAGTGAGCGGCTCCAACAAAAAAGCTTGTAAAACACAAAATGCGTTTAAATCAACCGGCGCTCTCACGGTTGCATTTGTAGAGCCAGATCAAAAAACCTTTCTTAAAAATGTGTGTTTTATTAATATCTTGGACGGGTTCGTAAATCAGAAAAATCTGACACATGGTTAAGGAACTATAGGCTTTATACTAGAAAAAAAGTGGTTTTTTTAATCCGTTATAACGGCCGTTTGGATACTAATATTTTTAAAATCTTCATAAATTTAAAATCTGTGGAAACATTTTAATCCGTTTCTTATAAATATTAACCTCTGCAGTTAGAGGTTTTTGACTTGTTGGCTTCAACAAAAAAGTTTGCAACAATCCCCAACTACAATTTCCAAAAACCTTATAACAGTCAATGTCAACCTTATAACAGTCAAAAAAATAAAAGATTTGAATAGAAGAAATTAATTTTTTTTTCTTAGAAATAAACTATTTTGATATTTTGCAGTAATTGCACGACATATGATATAGAGTAGGTTTGTGTCATAAATTGTCACACACATGTTCTGTGGTAGATTTGATATTTGTTTGTTGCAAAATTGGATAGATATAATTTTGCTTGTAGGTAGCTAATTTTCTTTTTAAAATTTGTTTGATATCTGTTTGAAATTAGTTTGTTTTGTTTAAACTAATCTGATACATCAGATTCTACTGGAACACAAAACTGTCTGATCTCGAAATTTACCTATTTCTAGCGGATATACGTGCCGCTTGGACTTTTTTCTTTTTACATTGAATTAAAATTTCACTTTGATTGTTTACTTCAAGAAAATTGCTGTTTATTGCATCCAGTATTGAAAAATGCAATGTTTTATTGCCTTTTACGATAATTTGTTTTGATGGAGGCAGCTTAAAATGTAGCAGCTTAAATGTCAATAAGTCCTTATGATCTTTAATAAATAATAAAAAATAAAATCTCTCGAACTTATTTGTACCTAATCATTTCCAAAACAAACCTTTTTCTTTTTTTTCGTCTGATAATTCTGTTAATATTAATTTAATCTGCTTACTGGCTGATTCCTTTTGTTTAATTAAGGTGCTCAAAAATTTTTCTTGAAATTTCTCCCAATTCTTTTTTAAATTGAGCGCTGTTTCTTCTCCAAACAGTTGTTTAAAATCTAAATCAATCTTCAAAACAATATTATATAAAACAATTTGAAAAAATTTAATATTTTTATAGAAGTAAAAAGGCTCACCAAATGCAATCCATTAGCTTGAGTAAAGAGTGGCCAATCATTATACACTTTTGCTGTAGTGTTTTTAGAATTTTGCTACGCCTTAATGCGAAAGTCTTATCCCACTTTATTACAATAACTTTGAATGGTTGGGCGTTATATTTGAGCCATGTTTTGTCACTTTCAACTAATTTAAAAATTGATTTGAGAATGTGTGTGTGTGTGTGTGTTTCTCTTTCATTTCATTGCAACAACAAAGTTTGAACAATGCCCATATCATTGCTAACTTCTATATTTACTACACTTGCTGTTTCCGTACTACCATCACAGGTCAATGGTAAGATATACGGAATATCTTCCGCTATTCTATCTCTCTCGATTACAACTGTATCGGGACTGTTTTGTAATATGTGATATGTTTTACCCTCAAAATCACACTCATTTCCTATGTCCATAGTATTGTTTGATGGCTTTGCTACACTTTTACATCAAGCATTAAAAAACATAGAACTCTATTTTTCTAAAATTTATTACAAACTACTTACCTTGACAAGAATATCAGAAAAAACAACTTTTATAAAATTTCAAAATGCACTTATCACGATATAATGATTTAGAATTAGAGCTAAGCTAATAGATAGGCTCAAAAATATCATCGAATGATTGATTTACCTTAACTTATTTTTGATATTTTAAAATAACTGCACTGTACTACAGACATAATGAGTTTATCGTTTTTGTAGTAAAATTAAATACATTTGGTATCTAATATACCAAACAACGTAGTAACATTTATTGTAAGTGTAATCAAATATGGTTGTAATGCAATTCCACAACAAGCGTGGTTTATTTGACTACATAATAAAAATTAAGCAAAAATCAATTACAGTATGATAAACTTGATTAAATTTGTAGTAGAATTTAACTATAGATGCAATCGTTTAAAAATATTTACTGATTTCTACTACATAAGTACTACCACCTGTAATAATTATTAAATTTTGTAATGAATTTTACTTCAGCAGTTGTTTTTTAAATTTATTACACTGTTTTGTAAATTTTACTACCATTATTTTTCTGTGTGTATTTATCATTTTCTTTAGACAGTCGAGTCACAAAGATAACTATTTTCTCGTTCTGAATCAACCTTGTTTACAGATAAAACGACACATTATCTAGTTGGTAATTTTGTATTAGCAACCTTTTTAACTGAGATGAAATGCTTACAAAAATCTAGTCTCATAGTTAAAGAAACTTAAACGATAGGTTTACGGAGAATGTTGATAAATTTTCCATTTCCTTAAAAATAAATTTCCTTAAAGATAAATTTTCATTTTCATCTGTCACTAAAAAAAAAATAAGCGATATTTAAAATCAAATATTTCGATGGGCTATTATTTTGAAAACGTACATCGAAAAAAAAACAACTATTTTTTAAAAATCTGAAATTTTGATATTTTGTTGGTATTGACGAAAGGAAAAAAGCTATTGCTGCTTTTATTTTTTGTGTACTCTGAATCGGAGTTATGCGCGGTTGAATTTTGGGACTTTTTCACGTAGTATTGGTAATGGTGGCAATGTTTTGTGAATAGGTGCCACAAATTTCATCCGACTTACGTATATTTTTGCATATTAAAAGGAAAATAATTGAATAATTGAAATAAGTAAGTTTAAAATTAATAACTTTTCTCTTTTCCGCTAGGCGGCGCGTAAAACCTTGGTTTACTTCAAAGCTCATATCTCAAAAAGTAGCTTTGTTTTTTTTTTGTTTTTCACAAATTTTAAAGTAAACATACGCAGCTATGAAATTGAGAAATAAAAAGTCAGCAATTCAATATGGATTTTTTCTTACGATTTTTTAAAGTTTGGTATATGAAAAATTCACATGTGTTTTTTTATTAAGCTAATAATCCTGTACTAAATGTGGATCTAATAAATTAAACATTTCATATTTTAACACCTGCAATAAATTTGAACCATTTTCTGTGTATTTCTGATTGAGAAACAGGTGTTTATTCAGAATAAGAATTGGAGATCCCAATGATCGAAGATTTTCATATTATAAACTTGTTTAGCCGGGTTTAAAAATTTTATATTTTATTATTTTGTTTTTCCTCAATCGAAGATTTTGTTATAATTTCAACATCACCAACACTAACATTAGAAAAAAACATTAAAAAAATATTTTTTCTATAAACATTATAATTTAATCAATATTATAAATAAATACATTAAAAAATTAATTTATATATTTTTTTTGCCCTTAAATTGAAATATTTATGATCATCAGAAAAAGAAAACATTTTGGCAACTATTTTATCGGGTGTAGGGTTATCCGGTAAAAAACAGTGAAATCCTTGAGTTCCACTTATGGTTTTAATGTCCGATAACCGCACCGAAAGAAATTGTTCCTGTAGTTCGATATCTTCTGAAGACACATATGAAAACTTCATAACGTGGTTTTTTTTTCGACCAAATTTCCACCCATTCAAACAATTCCCTTGCTGTTGATATTTTTTCTCCTCTAAGCGAAGCTCTCCGGGCTTCTCTTTTACGTGTTCCTCCAATCCCATCGGATGAACCCTTTCCGTGGGCAGTTGCAAAAAAATGCCATTCTGCAGGTATTTTAAAATCATCAATATGTTTGCAGAGATTTATGAAATTCTTCTTATTTTTATATTGAGCTGCTGAGCCATCAGTAAAATATAAAATTTTTTTGATACTTGGATATATTTCTTGCTGTTTTTCAATGAATTCAATACACCTTTCCTGGTATTTATGAACTGCAACTGTGTTATGCATTAAATGATCAGATATAATGACAAAAGATAAGACCTCTAGTTTATCATTACATGATTTGTAGTAAACTACGATTGGGTGGATTGTGGCTTGAACTTTATTGAAATGTGCAGCTTGTATCTCATTCTACGTTATCATTGAGTAGTTTTCTGAAAAATCCATAATAAATACGTATTCGCCGTGACGTAAGTTTTGTTTCGTATCCTTAAGAATCTTTGATTGCTGCCTTGCGATGAAATCATGAATTTTTAATTTGTTTACCGATGTATGTACTAAATCTTCTACAAATTCTTCCTTATTTTTTCCATGCGTTCTAACGAATATCTATCTTGCATTAACCATTTCTCATAATGTATTTCTTCGTAAAATTCAAGAGATTCCAAAATTGTTTCTGTGTAAGCTTCCACGATATTTTTACAATCATTGCATATATTTGTTGCACAATCCACTGTATTATTAGAACAACTCAGTTTCTTAAGCAGATCTTTTTCATTTTTTACTAAATTTAAGAGCGGCTTACACATTAAACGTACATTTTCATGTATTATGCATATACAGACATTGTGTGTTCCGGTAGGTCCGGCTAAAATACATTCCTTCGGTCGCAACGTAGTGAACTTTGAGAAGCTGATTTTGACATCTTTGTTTTCTTCCAAGAACATTTCGTAGATGTCGGTGAGGGTCCATAACACCAACCGCTTTGATTTCCTAATTTTTGTTGATCCTTCTATAATAGTAACAACATCTTTGAGGCCAGGCATTGTTCTACTAATTTCCTCTGATAAGAAGTATGTTTGAATTTGTTTTACTATATTTTGTGACAAACTGTGCACTTGTTTGCTTTGAGGCCAACTGTTTCCAACAGATCCATGGTGAATTCTACCAGTCGTCTTGATGCATTAAATTCATCCTGGATACGTTGATTTGACCAAAATTTACGTGGTAGAGTTGTCAACAAAAACACTTGTTTTGATTTACAGCTGGCATCTTTAAACTCTTTTTTAAGGTTCATAAGCCATAAAGTATATTTACATTCCTCGTTTGGTGATAACACTTAAACTGAATCTACTTGAAATATTCTTTGACTTATTGCCGATGTGACACTTGCAATTTTTTATAACTTCCTGTTGTAATATGATTTTGTTTGATAGGAGATTCGGCTAACGTTCCAAGAACATTGTTAATATCTTCTAAAATGTCATTAAGTAGTTCAGGAACTGGTGGAGATATAGTATCAACCGAAACTGGTGATGGATCTAAAGATGCTGGAGGTATTTGAATATTTTCGTTCGTTGGAACATTTTCAACATCCTGATTTATAGAAATAATTTCACTATCGATAGTTTCCGAACATGAAAGCTGCTGTATAAAAAATATTAGTTGCATATGAATTTTTATTCATTTTAATAAAATAATTAAATTTACCTTATTTTTATAGATATAAGTGCGACATGTTTCACATATAAACTGGTCATCACGCAAAGTAAAATTTAGGGTCGCAGCTTTTTGAATAACAGCTGGTGTGACCAGTTTCACATTTTTTGATGTCCGCTGATGATTTTTGAGACCGTACAAGTTACAGCACAATTTGAAAGGCATTTCTATTATTATCTTTTCTAAACGTTATGTCTTCTAAATATTTTGGAATATAATTGATTATAAGGCAATCCAATCAATATATATATATACCCTTGAAATAGTTTTGACATAGGTAGAATCAGGTAAAATTAGGTAGGTACAATTTAATATATTTTGATTGGATGCAAGTATAATTTGGTCAAAAACCGTTTGTGGGCGTCATTAGAAATTTTAAATGTTAAAATTATGAGTCTCTAATCAGATTTTAATTAGTAAAAAGGGGCTGAATAGACATTTTTTGAAATGAATAAACATTTTACAGACCCTCTTAATAATTTAAATTCCTTTATTTTACCACTTAACTTAAACTAATTTTTAATAAGTTTTTAACCATTTAACCGCACAGAAAATGGTTCAAATTTATTTCAGGTGTTAAAATATGAAATGTTTAATTTATTAGATCCACATTTAGTACAGGATTATTAACTTAATAAAAAAACACATGTGAATTTTTCATATACCAAACTTTAAAAAATCGTAAGAAAAAATCCATATTGAATTGCTGACTTTTTATTTCTCAATTTTATAGCTGCATATGTTTACTTTAAAATTTGTGAAAAACAAAAAAAAAACAAAGCTACTTTTTGAGATATGAGCTTTGAAGTAAACCAAGGTTTTACGCGCCGCCTAGCGGAAAAGAGAAAAGTTATTAATTCTAAACTTACTTATTTCAATTATTCAATTATTTTCCTTTTTACATGCAAAAATATACGTAAGTCGGATGAAATTTGTGGCACCTATTCACAAAACATTGCCACCATTACCAAAACTACGTGAAAAAGCCTCAAAATTCGACCGCGCATAACTCCGATTCAGAGGACTCGAAAAATAAAAGCAGCAATAGCTTTTTTCCTTTCGTCAATGCCAACAATATATCAAAATTTCAGATTTCTTAAAAATCAAAAATTTAAAAATCAACAAAAAAATGTACGTTTTCAAAATAATAGCCCCGATAATTACAATTATAAATATGTACTAAATTTATTTATATTTTTAAAAACTACTTCATTTGTATTTTGTGGTGTCACCCCAATAATAAAAACTGTCAATAATAATAAAAAGCCGATAAACGTAATTTATAATTTTTTTTAATTAATACAAATGAGCATTATTATTATAAGCCCGCAAGTAATTTTAATTTGCTGAAACTCCTCTCACACGAAGCCACTAATACGCAAATAGTCATAAATAACTTTAGTGCGACCGTAAGATTCGGAAGAAATTCTAAAAAATCTCATTCTACGATGAATTTCAAAAAGTCTAGGTACACCCAGTTAGAAACTGTAACATTGGCCGCTTTTAAATGCCTCCTCACCCTCTGTATCTCTATGAGGAGTTCTGTTGCCAATACCGCATCATAAAAACCAGCAAATTTTGATACCGATAATTTTAACTCTTCACTGTTCGCCAAAAGCTAAGTGTTTGTCTGCACAACCTTGAACAATGAAGCTAAATCTTGAACTGACTTCAGTCTAGTTCGGAGTTCAACACTTAATCGGTCAAAACATTCCAACATGTCCTTTTTAAGTTGAGCTCTCAGTGTCAGTCCAACATCAGGTGCAAACTCACCACCCGTTCGTTTTTTGCGTTTTTATGACGAATTCGGCTTTCCATTGGAATGTCATAGTCCTCCGATTTCTTCGCAGCAAGATCTATTGCCTCTTCTACAATGAGACTTCGTTATGAATTGACACTATTTTTGTAGCTAATTGATCAATATTCAAGCCCGTGCTTTGCAATCCAATCTGAGCACAGATATTATTTCTCTTAGAATATCATTCCAAAACAAAAGATAGCAAAGAAACGAAAAATCACATGCTGCATTGATAAGGTTCTGTGCAGCACCTCTAGTGTCTACATTTTCTTGTTGATCACTTAACTTCTCAATTTCAGCCACAATCCCATCAAAGTTTTCGGCCAATACTTTTACTGCAGCATAATGAGCACTCCAATGCGCTGTTAAGAGTATTTTAACAGTTGCTTTGTTGTGTTTAGCAAGTACTTCCCAGCGGCTAGTCGAAGCAGAAAAACATGTAAAAATGGCTTCCACTGACGAGTGTTGGCCGTATAAATTAATTGAATGATCTTTGCAGCCCACAAAAATTGTTTTGTTATTTTTTGCTTTAATAATAGCTTGCACTTCTCCATGTATACTACTCATAACAGCTGCATTATCATTACCTTTGGGAGCGACAATTCATAACATCTATACCATCATTTTCAAGATTTTACACTGAAAAAAACATGTCCTATTTCCAATCGAAATGCAGTTGTCTCAACTTCACCGTACGGGCAGAGATGGCGAATCGAAATACGAGATTGATTCAACAACCGTACAATGATAAGCCGATGCAGTTGAGACAATCACATGAAATATTTATGTGAAAATAAAATATAGTTCAATTAATCTCAAATACTTAAATTTTAAAATGAAAAATTCATGATATAAGGCCAAAGAAATATGTTTTCATGGAAATAGTTATTAACTTTATTCAACTACTGTTATATTGGATAGCACTTTATATTTTAATTACACCTCATTCTGTTATCAGGAAAATGTTACTGAGTACTGAGTAGTTGTCCCAATCACGGTGAAATTGTTTCTAAATATCTTTTCTTTGCATGAATAATAAACTGCCATCTTCGAGATGAGGTTATCATTACTTCAATTTTTTTTTTCAGTGTAAGAATTTCATCGCTTAAATCAGCGGCTTTTTTCCACGTAAAGGAAAAAATCCAAGGAATACTTCCTTGATTTCCACTTTGCTACCATCAATTTTCACATAACGAATCACTTCTGACATTTGATCAATATGTGAAATGTCAGGTGTGCTATCAAACATAATTACAAAATATTTAACCGATTTAATTTCGTTAACAAGCTTAAACTTTACGTGGATCGCTAAAACATTTATGAACTCATTTTGTATATCTGGTGACAAATATGATACTTTTGGTGATTTACCATGCTCCAAATTCAAAATGTGTTCTTTTAACACTACATCATACTTTGACAATAGTTTGGTTAGTTCTAAGAAATTGCCTTTATTTGAAGAACTTTGTTCTTCATCATGTCCATGAAATGCTGGGTTTTGTTTAGATAAAAACAAAGTTATATCCAATAATCTTGATAAAAGATGTTTCCACTTTTTTTTTATTATATATTAATTGCAAGGCTGCGTCTCGTATCGTTTTATGAATTTTTAGCCTCATTTCCAAAGTTTTCCACTTTTCAAAATTCTCCAGATGTTCATTTGAAGTTTCATGCTCGGCCACTTTGGGATTTAGTTTCCACCGCTCCTGATATCCAGTAGTAAATGTTGATTTTGTATTATTATTATTGGTGACAGCAAATACACGACAACAGAAGCAATACAGGACGCTTTACAGGAGAATAAACAATCCATGGCCGTAGAATTTTTTCACCATTATTCATCATTTTATAAAACCATTCTTTAGAAAGATGGCGAACATCACCTTTTATGTCTAACCCGTGTCTAGATACAGTAACAAACGACCCTTCTCTATTTTGAAAATGTTCACTTTCTTTTTTTATGATTTCAATGCAAACATTACCAGAGACGAGTATATTCCAATGTGATACATCTCTTAAGTCCTGAAGTGATTCACCGATGCAAATACTGTCTTCGATAGTAGAAGCATTAGCGGCATTATCACTGTCATTTTCATTATTCCTTTCTAATTCGTCATCATAGGTTATCATTATTAATTCTGTATTGTTGCTGTTAGTTTCCGAAGATTAGCCAATATTCTCTGAAACATTCGTTGCATCAACGTGATAATCAGTTTCTTTTGATGAACCTTGGATATCATCGGGTTTTGTAACATATTTATAGATTTGGTCTTTCTCTGCTGGAACCAACTTTTTCTTTAAAAAGTATGAACTCCTCGTGGCATATTTATTTTTTGGGATATTTGCTAAACGAAATCTAAAAAAATATTTTTAATTATAGTATAGGTATCAGCAAAGCATTAATTCTAAATATATTTGTAGGATACATAATAGGTACATAGTTCATAATAAGTACACTGTGTTAACGACTAAATACACCGCCAAGAAAATTAATTTATTTAAATTTCCCTGTAACAACTTATATTAAATAATATTTGATAAAATGGAATATACAAATCATAGCCTAATATTATAAGGAACTATTTAAAAAAATATAAGTATGAAATCCTAAAAGATATTTTATATAAAGAATTGAAACCAAAATTAAATATCCAACTAGAATCATGCTCAATAATTTACAAAATTGAATGTGATTTTTGTGAAAAATTTTACATCGGGAAAACCGGAAAATGTTTTAAAGACTGATTTAAGGAATACCTGCCTAAGAAGAAAAATAAACAAAATTTAAAGTTTATTTTTGCAAACCATTTACATAGTTAATAACAACAGCTACACCACTTTTAAAAAAAAATTGAAGGCTTTACATTTATGTAGCCAAGGATCTTTAAAAGAATCACTTGATGAGTTTGAAATTTCCAAGGGATTTAAAACCCAACAAAATGTAATTTTAAATGATAAACTTTCATTTAATTCAAATATATAAATATATAAAACTGAAAACAAACAATTCAAGATTTTATTAAGAGTTTAGCAATGGATCTAACCATTATGTAGTTTAGAATTCTAAGACACTAGAAATGAATGTATTCAGTTGAATAGAATGAAAAATTGCTTTGAAAAGTGAAAGATCCGTAACAAAAGTTTTATCTCAATTCCGGTCGGTTCGGGGAATCGAACCGGCGTCCCTCTGATCAAAGTTTATATGGTTAACCATTTAACCAACTCGACCAGCGACGAGATAAAATTTTGTTTTTGGACGATCGACTTAACATCACAATTATTTAATTCATTTTTAATGTCAATTTTTTGTCTTATTTATTTATTCTACGAACACGTTTTACCGTTCTTCATACCTCAACTAAGTTGACATTGAATGAAGAAGAATATGGGAGACAAATCCCAACTAGTGGAGAATGGCCACTAACCAATTTAAATTCAAGATTTTATTAAGAGTTTAGCAATGGATCTAACGATTATGTAGTTTAGAATTCTAAGACACTAGAAATGAATGCATTCAGTTGAATAGAATGAAAAATTGCTTTGAAAAGTGAAAGATCCGTAACAAAAGTTTTATCTCAATTCCGGTCGGTTCGGGGAATCGAACCGGCGTCCCTCTGATCAAAGTTTATATGGTTAACCATTTAACCAACTCGACCAGCGACGAGATAAAATTTTGTTTTTGGACGATCGACTTAACATCACAATTATTTAATTCATTTTTAATGTCAATTTTTTGTCTTATTTATTTATTCTACGAACACGTTTTACCGTTCTTCATACCTCAACTAAGTTGACATTGAATGAAGAACATAATGGATCTACGAATATGGGAGACAAATCCCAACTAGTGGAGAATGGCCACTAACCAATTTAAATTCAAGATTTTATTAAGAGTTTAGCAATGGATCTAACCATTATGTAGTTTAGAATTCTAAGACACTAGAAATGAATGTATTCAGTTGAATAGAATGAAAAATTGCTTTGAAAAGTGAAAGATCCGTAACAAAAGTTTTATCTCAATTTCGGTCGGTTCGGGGAATCGAACCGGCGTCCCTCTGATCAAAGTTTATATATGGTTAACCATTTAACCAACTCGACCAGCGACGAGATAAAATTTTTTTTTATGTAGTAGAGTATGTAATAGAGTATGTATCAACCTACAAAAATTTGCAAAACTGCAGTAATTGCATAACTGCCATTTTATTCTACAGTAATTATTTTTGTGTCCATTGAAAAACGATCTATTTCAATTTATTCTTTGAGTTTCAAGATAAAGGAAAAAAAATTATTTTGAGATCATTTACAAACACGGTAATTTGATTGTTTGTTAGTTTCCTTAGGTGTTTGCAATTAATTTGTTTGAAATGTAAAACATATATTAGGTAGTAAGGTTAAGCGGATATTTTAGAAATAATTTTGGAATAGAGACATTGTAACTCAAGGGTGCCACCCTATCGACAAAGGGTGCCACATTATCGACGTAAACCACTTTTCCTATACATTATTCAGCATATGTGTTTTCAGACCTGGTCATTAAATAATCATGCTTGCATACTAAATAATATATCGTAAAAAACGGTCAATATGGTATCTATAGGAATATTCAAAGCTATTGAGTAATTGTGGTGATGGGATTCAATGCTCAACATGTTGATTCGATTAATATTGTTAAAATTTTATTTCACGTAATAACTTAAAAATTTTAAAAAGTAGAATAGATTCTTTTTGAACCAATAACACATTTATAGGACACATTTATAAGTTATCACAATTTATAAATTAAAATTATATGGATAACCTGGTTAAAATGGTTTAAGTGATTAAATGGTTAAAGTGATTTATCGTTGAAAACATGTGATGGTTTGTTTAAGTTTTTTACGTTCGGGTGTCACCCCAAAACGGTTTCGAAGTGATTTATCGTTGAAAACATTGTGATGGTTTGTTTAAGTTGTTTACGTTCGGGTGTCACCCCAAAACGGTTTCGAAGTGATTTATCGTTGAAAACATTGTGATGGTTTTTTTAAGTTTTTTACGTTCGGGTGTCACCCCAAAACGGTTTCGAAGTGATTTATCATTAAAAACATTGTGATGGTTTGTTTAAGTTGTTTACGTTCGGGTGTCACCCCAAAACGGTTTCGAAGTGATTTATCGTTGAAAACATTGTGATGGTTTGTTTAAGTTGGTTACGTTCGGGTGTCACCCCAAAACGGTTTCGAAGTGATTTATCGTTGAAAACATTGTGATGGTTTGTTTATGTTTTTTACGTTCGGGTGTCACCCCAAAACGGTGTCAAAGTGATTTATCATTGAAAACATTGTGATGGTTTGTTTAAGTTGTTAACACTGAAAAAAATAATAATAAACTAAAGCTAGTTTAATTGGTTTTAGTTATAATAACCCCGTTTTGGGTTGATTTGTTACAAATTTACTATGTTTAACTTAAACTGAGCAAGTTTTATAACACAAAACTAGCTAAGTTAATTATTATTTCGATTTTAATAAGAGAAATATGAATTGGGATGTAGATTTTAACTGAAACTGTGTTACTTTAAGTAGGTATTAGAAAGTAAAATATTTTGATTTCGTGTAATTAGTGGAGTTAAAATAATTATGGTTAATGATCATTAAATTTGTTCATTAAATTGTTTTTTTTAAAGCTCTACATAAAAATTAATTTATACAATTGATTAAGTTATGTGCTTCCCATAATTAGATTATTTTACTGGGATTTCTTTTCAAATGTTTAGAAGATTGAAACCGGTAGTACGGAAAATAAAAAATAAAAGTTTTAAAATTTAATTCTAAGTTTTAGTTTTTTTATTAAAGTGAAGAATACTTATTGGTGAAACATACAAGTTCAACAAATACTTTGTAATATATGTAAAATGTTTCATAAATTATTGTTTTCCATAAAGTTAACTTGCACTGAAAAATTAACATATGCGAACGGTTATCATTACTTAAACACTTAGTCCAGTCATTCAACGGAAAATAAGGCGAAACTGTATAATTCTTACAAACAGCACCAATTTGCACAAAAAGTTGGATTAAAGTGCTACTTACCCTCTACTTCGTGCATTTACCCTATAGGTGGTGTTCGCGAGGGAACATTTCAACTGGTCTTTGACTGGACTAAATATAAAAAAGAACTGTATAATTTTAACTATGCATAGTAAAATCTACTTATGCACCAAAGTTGATATTACCAAGCATCCAGTTTAATTTCAGCCAATTTTTCTTCATGTTTTGTTTTATGATCATAATACAGTTAGGTTTTCAGAATATTGCTCTGCAGAATTGTATAAAATCAGAAGTTCTTTCGTTAAAAAATCATTTTAAAGTGGATTTTATTGTTATAATAATAATCAAAGTGTTTTTAAGTGAAAGTTTTTATAAGTGCTACTATAGTAAACAATTTATTGTTACAGTGGTTAAGGTGCCGAAGTTTAAAAGATTAAAAATATTTTGTTAGTGCTCTTTTATATAAAAGAATTAATACAGGTATTTATATACATATTTATATATATAATATTAACTGTTTTAATTATTAAAAGCATAAATATAATAAACATATGTATATGTAAATGTATATATATATATATATATATATATATATATATATATATATATATATATATATATATATATATATATATATATATATATATATATATATATATATATATATATATATATATATATATATATATATATATATATATATATATATATATATATATATATATATATATATATATATATATATATATATATATATATATATATATATATATATATATATATATATATATATATATATATATATATATATATATATATATATATATATATATATATATATATATATATATATATATATATATATATATATATATATATATATATATATATATATATATATATATATATATATATATATATATATATATATATATATGTATTTTAACGATACTTTGAGAAGTTAGTCTTTGCTAACGGGTAATATTCTGAAATATTCTGAGCCATAAAAATGTAAAAATGAACGATTTGGAGCCATAACAAATGAGCCATACCAAGTAAAAATTTACATAATATGTGGGTCCATTTTGGTAAAGAGCTAGTAAATTCATTACAGTGGCTTTGTTAAGTGCGTTTTTTTTTAAAACATTTGTTTGCGGCTTAAGAAGAAAAATTTATTTATAAATATTATTAAAGTCTATTTTTAAATATTGCATTTTAATTCAAAAGTGACAAAAGCACACAAACAGTGAATAATATAAAAAACCATAATAACAGATATAAAAACTTAATATTATGAATAAATTTATTCGTTTCTATCAATTGTCGGTCAGTGATATAAAGAGTACTTTTCTTAAAGGTAAAGGTTTGTTTTCGAACAAGCAACATTTTTTCCATAGGCAAACCATTCGAAAGGGTCAAAAGCAAGACCTTTATTTTATATTTTGAACAAAGCCAATACTATGGTTACGCCTTTCTAAAGCCTATAACAATTTTTTTTATTAATAAATTATTTTACTTAAGTGTCGCCCAATGTTCCTCAACTGATATAAGTATGGAAAAATGCGCATTGCTAAAAACTAAACTAATGCATATGCGAACTCCTTGGTATGAAGTAATTAATATATGGAAAGAGACGGCATGCAAAAGAATCGAGGAAATTCTTACGAGTAGAGATTCAAATATGACTACCATTTTCGAAGAATTGCCATTATTTAAATATTTTCAAGCTCCAGAACTGGTAAATTACAACATTTTCAAGAATCACAATTGATTTGAGATTTTTCTGATGAAACCAATTGTGGATATTTTTTATTGCAGATAACCTACGATTTCTTAAAGAGATATCCGGCACATTGTAGTATATATGAGAAGTGTGAGTAGTTCCTTAAAGTTGAAAAACATTTCAAACTAAATTTAAAAGAGCCTAGAAATAAAGCCTTATTTGAAAGAGTCCAAAAGTCAAAACAGGAACTAACAATAGGTAACATATTTTGTAACCTTAATTTTTATTTGTTTTAATTTATCATAATATTAACCACTCACTTAATGTTTGCTTTTGAAATTTAGATACATACAATTTACAAATGATATATCTCCTACCAGTTATTATGCCTCCAGCCCTTCAAAAAATGAATCAAAAAGTGATCTACAAAAAGCCTACTATTTCTGATTCGCAGACTAATTTCATAATTAAGGCAGAAGATAGTTCTGATTTAACAAAAAAATTGGACTTGATACGTAAAGACAGCAAATTGAAAAAGCAAAAAGTGCAACCACTACTAGGTGTCATTGGAGATGATTTAGACTTCCACCAATTTTTCGTAATTTTGGACAATCATAAATTTAAGTTTGGAAGTTTTTTAGAGCCTCTCGATATATGCTTCAAAATCTTCCACATTTTCGATCTGGAATACCCCAAAGCTGATTATAATCCGTGGATGTTCATCCAAATGTTTTTTTTATAATATTGCAACAAAATATGATGATCATATTCCAGCAGTACTGACTTTATGCCACGATCTAAAAGAGTCAGCGTAATATTATTTATAACGTAATTATTAAACAGTAATAATTTAATACTCAATATTTCAATATAATTTTAAAATTTTATTATAATCTATATAATGTACATATTTTTTAAATATAAATTTGTAATAAATGAATTAAGTAACAAATAGTTTTTGGTTTTTTTATTTTCAAAAGTTCACAAAACACACAATTTTTTTTTTTAAATTGACAAAAAGGATTGGTTGTTGTGTATTTCAATGGTTTACTATCACGAGCGGTTCTCCTATTATAGATAGGGGTAGTTTTAAAAATTACGGCTTTCATATATGTTCAATTTAATGTATCTCAAGAACTAATTGAAATTTGTATTTTGTTTTAAAGGTAAAAGTTAGTCCTTTCAAAAAAAAAAATTAAAAGTTACAATTTTTTATAATTTATTATTACAAAATAATAAGGGATGTTGATATATTCTTTTATTGTTATTTGTTCATACAAAATTGAGTCAACTGAAGTTATATCATTGTTTTTCTACATAATTTTTAAAAATGATCAAAATTCAACATTTTGGTATTATGTAGAAAAATAATGAAGTTTTATAACTGTGGAGAAAAAAAACCAGGTATATCAAACCGTCGAACTCTTATTATTTTATGATTTTTTTATAAAAATTACCAAAATTTGTTATTTTGACCTCAGAAAAACCTCACATCTACTTTTAAGACAAATAAACATTTTTAAAATCCTTCAAGTAGTTCATTAAATACATAAATTTGAACATACATGAAATCCGTAGTTTTTAAAAATATCCCTAGTAATGTATATATAAAACCTATAAAGGAAAAACAGCTCGCGGTAAAAAAATTGTTAGTCTAAGAAATGTGTTTTTTTTCTTCCACTGTAAAAAACTTTAAGCAAATCAAAGAATGTGTGGCAAAACGATGTAACGAATTGTCTGATTTTGACCAATGTCGCAATGTTTACTTAACAAAAGGCTTGAAACCACATACAACAGAAACAGAAACAGAATTTCATACAAATTTTACAGAAACAGAATTTTTTCCTGTCAAATTTGTATGAAATTCTGTTTCTGTTTCTGTTGTATGTGAATTCCCGGCTTAAGAGGTAGTTTAACATATGGTTGAATTCAACTATTACGCAAAGTTGAAGAATGGTTAGTTTAAACAGGCAACTTCGTTAAAAATGTGAATAGTTGTTTCATAATTTTCAAAAGTTACCTTAACTTAGCAATTCTTTTGAAATTTTGTTAAATTTACATACATGCTTCGTTAGAAACGTAGTTTAATACAAACTAACGTTTTTTTACTATATAGGTGAAAATAACTAAAAAATTGGTTTAGTTTAAATGATTAGCAAAGGTCAATACAACATGCAGGCAATAGTTGATGCCATTAGTTAAAATGGACTAGATGCAAGGTTAAAATCTACATAGCAAAAGTAACGTTTAAATTAACTCTAGCAAAATTATTAATATTAAACTTGCGCTTAGCTGGTTGAAAAACAACCGATTTGCTTGGTTTATGTTAAGTATAGTTTTTGGTGACAATTACCTATATTTTTTTTTCAGTGAACGTTCGGGTGTCACCCCAAAACGGTTTCGAAGTGATTTATCGTTGAAAACATTGTGATGGTTTGTTTAAGTTTTTTACGTTCGGGTGTCACCCCAAAACGGGTGACACCCGGGGCGGACCGCCCCCCCCCCCCCCCCCCCCCCCCGCCCCCCCCTAGCTACGCCTCTGTCAGAGATATTTAAATGGAGATACTGATTTACATCATTTATTTTGCACAATTTTAGATTTATCTCCTACTAAATCTAGATATACCTAACTCAGCATTACAGTGCTAAACAGATCCAAAAAATATTGCTAATATTTAAAATTAGTTCGAAAACGTTGACGAAATCTTTATATTCCTTCTCAAGAATTGTATTAACTAGATAGTTTATTATCATATTATTACGCTATTAAGGTTCATCCGTAATCGTCTTAAACTAACCCAAACAATTTAATCGTTTTAGACAAATTGCGACAAAATTCATTCACACATGACAAATTAGTATGTTTTTCACATAAATTTACAGAAAATATCTTCAATTCAACAAAATTATTGTGAAGCCACCTAATTTTCGTATTATGTGAAATTGAATTTTCTTTTATTCAATTTATATTCTTTACTGTATTTCCACTATGAAGGAAATTCAATTAGAATTTGGTTTCCTGTTTCGTAAATTATTTTATTTAATTTTCAATTTATTTTTGGTTCATTGGATTACAAGGTGGTTTTTATTGTGAAAAACCATTACATTTTACGCAACTTAGATCATCTGTGTTAGTTGTTTTATTTCCTTGTAAAAATCTGCGCAATCAATATGTTATTAGCTCTTTCAGAAAAGCGGTTATTGTAATATTGTTGGGATACTGCATAATAAAAATTATTGTTTTCCTTAGTTAGTTAGTTATATTACAAATTTAAAAAACTTTTACAAAGTATCATGTACCAATCGTTTAAATAATAATCAAATCTCACCACACAACACTATTTAACATCCTGAGAAACACAAGTTTAAAAAAAACTCAAATTTCAACACGTGCTTCTATTATCTGTTATAGAAAAGATGATCACTTGACATAAGAATTTTCAAAAAGAAATCCAAATTGTTGAGAACCAGATGAACTTTAAATTTTTTTTCTTCATATCGTTACGTTTCAGAAAGAGATTAAGTTTCGTTCAAAAGATTTTTTTTTTCTTATTTAAATCAAATATCGCATAACTAAAACGGAAAAGAATCTGGGTTCATTGATTTTCGTTTAGAGAAGTTTATTGATTTTTTTTATGTTGCTTGAAGTATAAGAAATGCAAAAAAAATATCAAGAAGTGTTGTAAGTGTTATTAATCAAGTAAGTGGAGTTTTAAATCAAACATGTTGTATGTAATTTATAGCACTAAATTGTTATGTTATGTTGTAGCATTCAATAAATAATAGTTAAAGCGTTGCTAAGAATCATATAATAAGAGCACTATAGACAAACAAAATAGGTACCATCAATTAATAGATCCCACTACAGAACCAGAACATCCCTTGAGGAGTACATAAAACTTTGAACAAATAATAATACTGCTAATACAATTTTGAAATACATCACAACGATTTTGTTGACTCAGTCTTATTATTTTGTGTATAATATTTGTTAAGTGGTTTTCCCAATAAGTACAAGTGGCTCACTACAATAAAACTCCATAAATTTACTTTAAATGATATAAATATTGCTTTGGTCTCAAAGACCTAAGTATTATTTTCTTGAGCCAATAGTGAAAATCTTTAGGTCATAACGATTCTAAAAGAGCAAAAAAAATTGTATGTCTGTCCGTCAGCCGGCCAGCCAGCCGTTACAACCGACGAAAACTAGAATAGAAATATTTCTGTGGTTTAAGCACAAGAACCATACAAAATAGGATGCGTTATGAAACTAGGAAGGAATGGTGTGAGTCCTGATATAATGCCACATGTCTAAGACAGTCCAAAATACTAATTGGGTTGGTCAACCAAAAGAGACAAGGCATGTACTTAAGGCCAAAAAAGAACAAGCTAAGACTCATAATAGAAGTTTTTACAGGAATTTGAGGCAACCATCATAACTTAACCTAATCAAATCAAGCTTTGACTTTTTCAGACTAGCTCCAAAAACAAATTTAAATTGCAGTTCATGTTATATTGTTTAAGGTCACAACCATTTGTTGAACCTCCGATGTTGTTAAATTTTTCTATTACCAGACACCACAAATTCCGGTGAATAACGAAAATTGTTTGTTTTAAGCCAAGGAGCTAATATCGTTGGACTATCATATTTTTCCATTATTTTGAAATCTGTTTTGCATTCGTTGTATTTTCAACAGTAAACATAGAATTATTTAAAACACTTGACGATTGGTCCATTACACACTTGTATGCAGTGCTTTTCCGTTTCTTAACTAAATTGCAGTTGTCATATTTGAATTTAATTTATAGGCAATTTATAGGCATAGAGGTAAGATACGAAAAAGTTATTTGTTGCACCGCATACAAGTGTGTAAAGGACCAATAAATGGGAAAATAACAATAAATAATAGGTTGCTAAAAAAGTAACGATCAATCAAATTAGTCGATTACTTGCATATAAAATTATTGATTAATATTGTAATCGATAAATTTTCCCATCAACTACTAAATTGGACGAATAAATACTATTCGAATAATCACTTCCAATTTGTAGGTTTTATCGCTTAATTTAAAGAGAGTTAGAATCGTACGGCTTCAAGCATCAGTGGGATCCCAGAAAAACTATTTTAAAATGGGGTAAGAACTCTTGCTGTGCATGTATACAATCTTATTTTCATAAATTCTAGAACATGAAAGAAATACTTACAGTAGCAAACAGCTATGGCTATGGATAAGGTGCAATCAAAATAAGTGTTAAATAAATAGTTTGGACCAGAGTTTCTCAACCGGTGGTCCGTGGACTGTTAGTGGTATAGTGGTATTTATTACCAGTTACAACCTGCATTTACTAGTGTAAACTCATTTTCGCTAAATAACAAATTGTATTTTCATGTAATGTTATAAAGTTTTTAAATCAAGCTACCATGAAAAGAGTCCAAACGGCACGTATAACCGCTAGAAGTAGGTAGATTTAGGAACCAGACAGCTTTGTGTACAAATAGAATTGGATGTGTTTGATTAGTTTAAATAAAAAATTTAAGTAGAAACAGAATAATCCAAAAAATTTATCAAACCAACCTAAATACATAAACAGAATAGTAGATTCTTGTATGAGCTTAGAATGAAGGCAATTCTTCACGACGATGAAGTTTCCCGAAACGAGCGTATCGAATGGAGGGAATCATCCGAGTGAAGAATTGCTATCATCCTAAGCGAATACAAAATGCTATTTTATCCACGACTGTAAAATATTTCGTTTAATTTCCAGTTTTCATGCAAAAATTTGTATCGCCATATTGAAATAAATACATCAAAGATAGCGAAAAACAAAACAAGTTTGTTTTTTAATATTTTAGGGGAATATTTAATAAACTGTTAAAGAATTTTAATCAAATTCACTAGTTGTGGAATGAAAACGATTACTATGGAAGACATACGCATGGAAAGCATATATTCTTTAGTAATCGTGGATAAACTACTTTATCAATGCAATTTCGGAATAGTTTTCCATTAATTTGGTTAAAACTCCTTAATAATATATTAAACCCTTTAGTGGATTCACGTTCTAACTACGTCACAACTGTAATACTACCACACATAATTTATAATCAACAATTATCAAACAACTTTTACACCTCAAATAATACAAATATCTATCAATTTAGGACAAGTTTTGTAAATGTGTAATCAATATACATATATACAAAACAATAATAACTCAGCTTTGTTTTAACTTTTTTTTTAAATTTTTGCGAAAAAAAATAAAAACTCAAAAAAAACAAAAGAAAATTTATTTAATATTTCTACGGGATATTTTCATATTTTTATGTGTTTGTTGTTGTAATTGTATGGCGTAAGAGTGGCTTGCATTAGGTTAGTATAATGCTAATTGCATTGGAACTTCTTGGGTTAGAAAGCTGTAAAATTTCTGAGGTTATAGTTGAAAAGTTTATCTAAAAGCTAGTATTAGCTTAATTAAACCAAAAAAAATTAAAAATGATGAAAGCATAGCCGTTTGCGTTTGTTTTCATTTTAACAGCCCCAGGGTCTCAACCTCTGAACTTAAACAATTTGTTTTTTAAGTTTTGGATAGATTTATGTTGTATTTACGTGTACAAAAGCTGTCATTTTTGAGCTTGGTCATTTTGATCTATATCGAGGAGAACAAAGTTTAGTAAATTTTTAAAATAGCTGATTTTTTAGGAATCTTTGGCGCTGAGGTTGTCATTTTGAAAAAAATGATAAAAGAGAGTTCAAATATTCAATATTTATCAATTTTATTTAAGCATTATGATTTAAACGGCAGTTATAACGCCTAAAATTATTTAGCTTTTAAAAAGCTGATTAAATGGTACCCCGATATGGCCAGTTCGCGAACTGTTCTAAGATATTGTTTGCCACAACCTACACAGAAAACATTTTTGGTGTAGGTTGAAAAGTGCGACAGTGAGAGTGTCGGCCTCTTATCGTTATACATATATATATATATATATATATATATATATATATATATATATATATATATATATATATATATATATATATATATATATATATATATATATATATATATATATATATATATATATATATATATATATATATATATATATATATATATACATATATATATATATATATATATATATATATATATATATATATATATATATATATATATATATATATATATATATGAGAGATTTCACGAAGATTCAACATCGTTTTGACTTGACCCCTTTTAATTTTGATTATTTTTTGTTTATAGATAGTCTTTCATAAATAAAAAATACAAGTTCTCTTGGAATTTTTTTCGACCAGGGGTCTTCACAGGGTGCCCCTCAATTTTTTGTTATTTTGTGATGTGAGTGCATTTTGACGAGCGATTGTAGAAAAACTACTCAATCGATTTTCAATTAGAAGTTTTTAAAAATGTACACTGTTAATTTTTTGAAATAATTTTTAACGGTGTAACAGAAGAAAAAAACGGTGTAATTGAACAAAAGACGGCGCTACACCTTTTTTTTTAAACTTAATTGAAGCTTATTTTATATCTAACCACTTGTGAAAGTTTAGGACTAGCGATATTTTTCGTTTTAAAGATAAAATTCGTTGTGCATATGACTGTCGGGAATCAGTTTTTTTTGTTCTGAAGGAAAATTATAAAAATGGCGTTATGAGCTAAGATTTTTATTTTATGTTAAATATCAAATATTTTATTATTAAATGAACTTTTTAAAATATTACAAAAATTATATATGTAGTACAATAAATAAAATAAATACAATTGTTAAAAATGATTTACTTATTTTACAAACAGAAGTTTCTTTTGAATAGGAAAACACTTCTGCAATTATTTTCTTTGTATTAGATGGCATAAAAAAATGAAATGTTTATTTATCACTTTTAGTAATCACTTGTCACTCTTATAAAAAATAATTTGACAGTCTCGACTGCAAACAAAAAAGCCGTATAAATAACTAAATCTATTTAGGAACTTTTGACTGAAGAAGCATTATGTTCGTATTATGTTGTTATGGAATCATAAAGTAAAAGATTGTATTTTAACATTAAATTACAAATATTTTATTAATATTGAATAAACTTTTTAAAATATCATACAAATTATATATTAATTAAAGAAAATAAATAAAGTTATTAAAAATTATTTACTTATTTTACATTCAAAAGTTTCTTTTGAGTTGGAAAACATTTTTGCAATTATTGTCTTAGTATTTAATGGTACAAAAGAATGAAATTTTTGAGTTCCACTTATAGTAATCGCATTTTTATATCGATTTTGTAATTTTCTTTTGTTAATTGATATTCATTTTTATCGATGTATCCAAAGTTAATGGTAGATTCTCAGGTAACGCCCATTAGAAAAGCTTTTTTGGTGTATCAATAATATCTCTGCTCCCCATACTATAACGGTGTGCAGCACGCTTCAGTGTACCAACAATCCTATCGCAAGGTCCCTTGCCATGGCTGGTAGCATGAAAATGCCATTCTGTATCAACCCAAAAGTATTTTTTATGGTGGCATAAGTTAATTAGGTTAGGTTTATTTTTGTATTGGGAAGGTGCCCCGTCGGTGTTATAAATTATTTTCATAATATTAGAATTTATATGCGTTCTGATGAATTCAATATGTTTTGTAATGAAAAGATGAACTGTAGTACTGTTGTGATCGTTTATATCCGAAATGAGTATAAAACTTCGGTGCTGTATATATTCACTTGCAGCACTTTTCAGATGAACTCCATGTTTCCATGCAGAATCATATAATTAAATTTAATCCAACTCCAAAATATCTTGGAGTAATATTAGATCGATCGCTTACATTTAAACATCACTTAGAAAATCTGAGCAAGAAAGTAAGATCTCGTGTGAATATAATTCAAATGTTATCTGAAACAAGCTGGGGTGCAGATGCAAAAACTTTACGAATATCTGCGCTTTCATTGGTTTATTCAACTGCAGAATATTGCGCACCTGTTTGGAACCATAGTGTTCACACTCGACTTATTGATATCCAACTAAATTCATGTATGCGGATAATAACCGGTTCAATAAGATCTTGCCCTTTACCATGGCTTCCAATTTTATCAAATATTGCTCCACAATACATAAGAAGAGAAGCTATGCTTGTAAAAACTTGGAACAATATTATGGAGAATCAACAGCTACATATCCATGAAGATTTAAGGGACAGATCAGAAAATCGGTTAAAATCAAGAAAACCATTGTGGTCGAAAATCGAAATGTTGAGTCCAGTTAATAATTATTCAATTTCTGAACGATGGCAACAATGCCATGATACTTCTGATTTTACAAATAAACATATTGTAGAAAATCCAAGTCTGGAAGTTGCTGGAATGAGTGAAAATCGATCTATATGGAAAACCATTAATAGAATCAGGACCAATCATGGATGCACTAGCTACGAATTTCATTTATATAATAATGAAGTTTGTCCGGCATGTGATTGTGGGCATCCATTTCAAACGGTTTCTCATATTTATACTGATTGCCCTTTGAGACGGTTTGATGGTGATTTACAAGAGCTTCATTCATTATCAGCTGCTGCCAAGCTTTAGATAGATTCCTTAGATATTGATTTCTAGTATTCTTCTTCTAAATTCATAAGTAAATAAAAAACATACGAATAATAATAATATGGCACTTTTAGAAATACAAAACAAAGTGCTTACTAAAATGGTTTTTAAATGGAAGGAGGAGCATACTTCCTTGGTTCTGTCTCTTCTTGAAAGTCACGAATGTTTATGGAATGCCAGATGCCCAGAATATAAAAAGAAACAAAAGGGATAATGCTGTGGAAACAATGTGGAATAGCTAAATCTGGAATTTTTAACGCCCAAAGACGTAAAATCAAAAATTAAAACTATCCACACCAGATATTCAGGTGAATTAACAAAAGTTATAAGGTCCCAGAAATCTGGCGCAGATACGGATGATATTTATATATATATATATATATATATATATATATATATATATATATATATATATATATATATATATATATATATATATATATATATATATATATATATATATATATATATATATACCAAAACTGTTTTAGTATAAACAAGCTAACTTATTCCTAAACGGCGTTTGTGCGCCCAGAATAAGCACATCGACTAATGTAAGTCAAATTAATTTATTATTTATACTCAGTATTTATTTAAATTGGAATTCAAATATTTATTAATTATTTTCATGGCAGTGTAACAGGATAGATAACATTCAATCTAAATATGTATTAACTTTGAATGCTTTACTATTCCAGATCAACACAATAAAGGAGGGAGAAGTGGACGAAGATGAAGAGGTTGTTTTGAATTGTAGTGAAAATGAGGATGATAAAAACGAATTTGAACCAACCAGTTCAAAAATTTTTAAAACACCAATACGAAAAAAGAGGGTTAACTTCGTTTAACACAATTGTTAGAGCAATCAACAAATTACACCAAATTTCAAAAGAAAATGAAATCGACCCAAACAAATTTCTTTTATTTGGTGAGAATATTGGCCTACAATTGAAAAAAATGCTCCTTGATAGAGCATTGATCTGTCAGAAACGGGTTCAAAGAGTTATGACCCAAGAAACCCAAGTAACATTTTGTATATGTTATAGTCACAAATTATTGTTGTTTAATTTACGGAACATATACTGTACTCAAAATGTGTTGCGGTATTAACACTTCTACAAAATGATATTTCTGATTGTAATCAGTAAAGCTACAGTGTAGTAGTAAACTTATAGCTTCGAATGTAACGTTTCTGATTATGTACTATGTAATTGTATGATTACTTCTACAAAATGATTACATTGTGTAGAGTCTACTGGCGTGTTCGATTTACGCAACTCGTGCGCACTAGTGCAATTTTTTTCAGTGCTTCAAATTCGGTTTATAAGTTTCACTACACCAGTGCAGTTATTCATGTTCGATTTACAAGTTTTTTTACTTATTTTAAGTTTTTTAAGTTCGGTTTACCAGTTTAGTACATAAAAACTAACAGAGTTTGCACTTTTTTCAACTGTCAAATAGAGTGAGTTTTTTGAGAAACTGCAAATTTTGTATTTAAATAATAAATGCAAATAATGAATCAAAACCGAAAGTATCTTGTGGTAAATGAACTTTTAACAAGTTTAGATTCATCTGATGATGAAATGGAAGCAATTTGTGCAACTTACATGGAAAAGTGGAACTTAAGTAAAATTGTTAACTTCGTAGAAGTAATAGAGGCTTTTGATAATATAGAGGTATTTTTCCTAAGTATTTATTGAATTTAAAACATTTACAAATAACATATTTATTTACAAACATAGTTCAGACGAAAAAAGACCACTGAACTTCTAAACTTTAGTTTCATTGAATATTTTTTTTCAGTTGTAGATTGTTTACACTGAGTTTTGAGTGGATCAGTCTTAGGTTTTTTTTTTAAGTTTTATTCAAAATTCTACACTCATGCAGTTTTTTAGCAACTAACACCAGAAAAGTGATGTAAATCGAATACGCCATACGAGAGCTTATAGCTACCTCGTATATTTACTAAACGTTGACTTTGTAAATGTATTTTTACATTTACAGATAAGTTACAAAACTTTACTTTAATGAGAACTTAAATGCTTACCGTATATTTACGGAATGTTTACATTATGAATGTATTTATACTGTCACATAATCTATACAGTTCTCTTATGTCAAAATATTTAGTTTATTAAAAGGTATCTGAAATAAAAGTTATTATATTTTCAGCAATGAAAAAACACCTTTTCATTTTACATCTTTCTATTTTAGAAGAGTAAAATTACACTAGTTTACAAGTTTTGAACTTTTTTTGTCTCCCTGAATGAAACCCAACTTTTCTTATGGATTTGGACCTCCTGAACACGAATATCATATTCATTTTTTTTGGTTAGCTCTTGTTTTTGAGATATTCACGAAAAACCAATTTTTTCGGTGATCAAAAATGTTGTTTCCGTTTTTGGATCTCATATTTTACAAAACAAACAAATTATATATATTAATAAAACAAGTGCATAGTAAACATGCCAACAAACATTTTGAGTTATATTTTGTAAAAATCCGTTAAGGATTCTGGAAGTTACAGTCGAAAAAAGTTGAAAAAATACGAAAAATTCACGTTTTTTTTAAATTTTTCCATTTTCAACACCATAAATTTTAAACAAATAAAGACACTAATTTTTTTTTATTTCTTGGAGCCTATGGTAATTTCAATTTTCTTTCTTTTAAGGTAAAAGATACGAATATTGGTGCAGTTTTCACCAAGTTATTCAAGTTTTCCCAAAGAAAGTCAAAATTCAAAATTTGGAAAAAAAATTTAACTATAAAAATAATTTAAATTCTGCAACATAATTGATTTATATATAAGTTGTTTTCATATTATATCTAGCTCCTCCTACTTCGGGATTATTTTAGGAGTTGGAAAATATCAGTTAGTTGATTATGAAATGTCTTTTTTTGACAAAAGTTGTGTTTTATTTGTATGTGATTTTTCTCAAAATTGAGATTTTTTTTGTGAAATTTTTTGACATGATCTAGCTCCTTCCACCTCGGACTTATTGTAGGAGTTGGAAAATATCAGTTAGTTGATTATGAAATATCTTTTTTTTACAAAAGTTGTATTTTATTTTCATATGATTTTTCTCGAAATTGAGATTTTTTTTGTAAAGTTTTTTAACATGATCTAGCTCCTCACACCTCGAACTTATTTTAGGAGTTGACAAATATCAGTTAGTTGATTATGAAATGTCTTTTTTGGACAAAAGATGTATTTTATTGTTATATGGTTTTTGTTATATGGACTCTGGCACAATAGAACCAGTAGATAAAATATCGCAAGCGATGGAGAGCGAATTTAATTTTAATTTTAATTAAACTTAATTAAAATTTAATTTAATTAAATTAATTTAAAAAAAATGAATAACATAAATACATTTTTAGTTCCTTTTTTTAAATTAATAAATTTGTATATTTTTAAAATAAAATAAAAGTTGAAATATATTTTATATATTTTATTATTTTCTTTCAAAATATTTCGATTACATTGTTTCAGTAAAAGTTGTTGTAATTGATTTAAAATTGATTTTCATTAAAATAAAATCAAATCATTTGCCATTGCAATGGCACCGTATCTGTAGTAACTAATTTTGTAGCATATTCATCGCGAACAGTACTGGTCAATCTGGTATAATTATTTGAATGTGTTATGTTAGCCTTGTCAAGCACCGCATAACACGTTTCTCGCCAGACTCCTGGTATAACTCTGCATTCCTCCCAAGATTCAACATCAATCAGTGCCTCTGAAATGTACGGAGCTTTGCAGTTTGAATTTTGCCGCAACCAATTATGAAATGTCTTTTTTGGACAAAAGATGTATTTTATTGTTATATGGTTTTTCTCGATATTGAGATTTTTTTGTGAAGTTTTTTGACATGATCTAGCTCCTCCCACCTCGGATTTATTTTAGGAGTTGGAAAATATCAGTTAGTAATGAAGATAGGCAGTTCTTATAAATGGGGTGATTCTTTTAGCAGTATGTATTATGTTACTTCCACAAATAAAACAAAATGAATTTGGGCTAATTTTTACACTTGAAACTTCTTGACGACGCCATTTAAATAAACTTGACCTTACACTTTACTAACAATTTATGTTGCTTTGCTTATAGCTACCTATCACTATTGATTTATTGATTTTTAAAAACAATACACTATTTAAAATTTATATTTGTAATATTTTTTCGTTTTTAATTAATATTTTCACTTGAATGTTTGGAATTAAATTTATCCTCAGAGAGATTATATTTGCAACTAATCATACGACAATTATCTACTTAAAAAGAAATTAAACTAATTAAACAAAAGTTGGCAAAACCGATAAACTATTAAAAAGGAGAAGTAATTGCTTTCTTAAATTAAACTTAAAATTATCATAAACGTAAGGAGTAACACAAGGTGGGCGGTGATAGAAAAAAATTTACTTTATTTATTTATTTAGATTCTGGAAGTTACAGTCGAAAAAAGTTGAAAAAATACGAAAAATTCACGTTTTTTTTAAATTTTTCCATTTTCAACACCATAAATTTTAAACAAATAAAGACACTAATTTTTTTTTATTTCTTGGAGCCTATGGTAATTTCAATTTTCTTTCTTTTAAGGTAAAAGATACGAATATTGGTGCAGTTTTCACCAAGTTATTCAAGTTTTCCCAAAGAAAGTCAAAATTCAAAATTTGGAAAAAAAATTTAACTATAAAAATAATTTAAATTCTGCAACATAATTGATTTATATATAAGTTGTTTTCATATTATATCTAGCTCCTCCTACTTCGGGATTATTTTAGGAGTTGGAAAATATCAGTTAGTTGATTATGAAATGTCTTTTTTGACAAAAGTTGTGTTTTATTTGTATGTGATTTTTCTCAAAATTGAGATTTTTTTTGTGAAATTTTTTGACATGATCTAGCTCCTTCCACCTCGGACTTATTGTAGGAGTTGGAAAATATCAGTTAGTTGATTATGAAATATCTTTTTTTTACAAAAGTTGTATTTTATTTTCATATGATTTTTCTCGAAATCGAGATTGTTTTTGTAAAGTTTTTTAACATGATCTAGCTCCTCACACCTCGAACTTATTTTAGGAGTTGACAAATATCAGTTAGTTGATTATGAAATGTCTTTTTTGGACAAAAGATGTATTTTATTGTTATATGGTTTTTCTCGATATTGAGATTTTTTTGTGAAGTTTTTTGACATGATCTAGCTCCTCCCACCTCGGATTTATTTTAGGAGTTGGAAAATATCAGTTAGTAATGAAGATAGGCAGTTCTTATAAATGGGGTGATTCTTTTAGCAGTATGTATTATGTTACTTCCACAAATAAAACAAAATGAATTTGGGCTAATTTTTACACTTGAAACTTCTTGACGACGCCATTTAAATAAACTTGACCTTACACTTTACTAACAATTTATGTTGCTTTGCTTATAGCTACCTATCACTATTGATTTATTGATTTTTAAAAACAATACACTATTTAAAATTTATATTTGTAATATTTTTTCGTTTTTAATTAATATTTTCACTTGAATGTTTGGAATTAAATTTATCCTCAGAGAGATTATATTTGCAACTAATCATACGACAATTATCTACTTAAAAAGAAATTAAACTAATTAAACAAAAGTTGGCAAAACCGATAAACTATTAAAAAGGAGAAGTAATTGCTTTCTTAAATTAAACTTAAAATTATCATAAACGTAAGGAGTAACACAAGGTGGGCGGTGATAGAAAAAAATTTACATTATCAAAAAACCAAAAACAGAAAAGAAACAAACCTTACAGGTATTAATAGACATAAAGAGGGGCTTAACTTTATGGTGCTTGAACTAACTTAAATAGTTCTGATGTTATGATGTTTTGCCTCTCCTCACAATTCATTATCTTTTGTTTATATTTTTCTATATACGTCTCATATCGATCCAATTCCCAACTTCGAAAACAAAAATGGAAATTATACTTTACTTTTTTAAAATAATTCTTTACTGATGTTTGAGAACAACTGAACATTTAAAATTATTATTTATGGCACAATAAATTAAGTAAAAACTATTTTTTCCAAATTTTGAGTTTGTTATATGATTTTTGTTATATGAGATTGTTATATGTTATTGTTATATGTTATTGTTATATGAGACCCAAAAACCAAAACAACATTTTTGATCACCAAAAAATTGGTTTTTCGTGAATATCTCAAAAACAAGAGCTAACCAAAAAAAAATGAATATGATATTCGTGCTCAGGAGGTTCAAATCTATAAGAAAAGTTGAGTTTTATTTCGGGAGATTTTTCTTGTAAACTAGTGTTATTAGCAAATTTAAAAAGAAAGAGGTTCATATTATATTCTCAAACTCAGTGAATTATAAAAAAATGATGTCAAAATTCCAACTCCTTCCATGAACAAATTGATATAGCCAGCTTTCAGTGATAGAAAAATTAAGAAATTGGGCATTAGTTAATCGAATCTTTCATCAATCAATTAATCAGTTACAATTAATCAGAATTGGAAAGCTTTGGTATTATGAGCTATATGAGACGTTGCTTAAAGTTGACGTTGGACAAATAAGTTTTCGAATTTGGATCACCCAAATAATATTTCAGTTACCTTAACCTTGACGGTATTTCCATTTTTAATAGCACAAAGACCGAATTTCGTTTGATGTATAAGCGATCACTCGGAATTCTTGAGTCTATTTGCACTTTATTGTGGTCAAACAATGCCAACTCTACAATACTATGGGGGCCTTTCGTCATAGAATTACAAGATATATTAATTAAAAATAGAGTTAAAATTGATCGTCATAAAAATATAGTTACAATCAAAAGATTTGTTTGTGATACTCCTGCAATATTTTTTATTTAAGGTTATTTTATTTATAAGATAAAAGTATGTTTTCAACTGACGATTCATTACTGTTAAATTTACTATAGGAACGGTCGATTTAAATCGTTACCATTGTTGCTAGAAATGTATTACATTGGGAGAAAATTATGGATATAGAATGGTTTCTAAATGTAGACTCGTTGAATTTATTTAATTTAGGGTTAATGCAACAATAGGGTAGATAAATGGCACATTTAATCTCTGTACTGTCTCACTTTTAATTTCTTTTGCACAAATCAGCGAAATTTCTAAGCAGTTGAAAAAAACAATTTTTAATAAAAGAACAGCATCGTGGAATACGAACGCTACAAAAAAAAAATTTTTTGGAACATAATTAGAATACCACACGTCCCTAGTTTACGTTGGTCCTGGAAGTTTAAAAGAATTTGATCAAGCCAAGCCATTTCACGGTATTTCTGTCAGCATTTAATCGTTTTATAGTATGTACACAGATGTCAAAAATTGCAAACAGATTTATACAAAGCTTTTACAGACCATGTACAAGTACATATTTTTAAAACCAATATGTAAGTGTATATGCACAACTACGAGGCTTATACTAAACGCTTACATAATTTATACATGTTAACTCTTTGAATGGGAAATTGTAATTGTATGATTATCGTTACAGACCAAATACATAGCGTTTACATTACGTTAACATGTTAACATTTTAAATATGGAAGTGTAAATGTAAATAAAATGTAAATGCATATATTCTAAGTACTCTCTGTATATCTACATAGCGTTAACTTGTAATTAAAGGCTTACAAATGAAAAGTCAGCCAGTTCTATGCAAAATTAATATTTGGCTGTATTGAAAAAAAATTAACAAATACATTTAATAAAACTTTATTGGGTTTTATAACTTTTGTTATAAATATATTAGAAAAACTTAAATTTATGATAATATTTAAACAAATTTTGCAAAATTTTATCTTTCTAAAATAAATTGAGAAATAAAATTTTTCTTTAAATAATATTCAATAATTTATTATTTTTATGGCGCGTTATTATTTTAGAATTATTTCCAAAATTTAATCGAAATTTTATTATTCGTTTGTAAATTTTGACATCCAACTATACAAAAATAGTTATGCCAAAATATAATATTTGCATTTATAAATACAGAATATATTATGGACATTGAAGTACAATAAGTATTTATATATTTATTTATATTTTTTGTTTACAAAAAATCATGTAAAAGTCCGTATCAAAGTATGAGATTGTAACTTATTTGTAAATTAACCGTAGTCGTAAAAAATCGCATACAATTTGCTATCTGTAACAATACGTACGTGTTTGTAACCATACATAATTCTTACGTGCATCGACATCCGTAAAAGTTCAGTATAAACCAAATTTGTTCCCCAAAATGTATACAAAACACTTACGGCACGTTTACGGTGTAGTTACCACTGTAACTATACAAATACAAATGTACGGTAATAACTTTGTAAACAAAGTTTGTTACTTGGGAAGCATGTTACAATTTCCAAAACAAGTTGCAAGAACCACATCTTCAGATTCTTGTGAATCCATCTTTTATTTTAGTGATCTAATATCACATGCTGGTTCTGTCTCAATGGACTCTGGCACAATAGAACCAGTAGATAAAATATCGCAAGCGATGGAGAGCGAATTTAATTTTAATTTTAATTAAACTTAATTAAAATTTAATTTAATTAAATTAATTTAAAAAAATGAATAACATAAATACATTTTTAGTTCCTTTTTTTAAATTAATAAATTTGTATATTTTTAAAATAAAATAAAAGTTGAAATATATTTTATATATTTTATTATTTTCTTTCAAAATATTTCGATTACATTGTTTCAGTAAAAGTTGTTGTAATTGATTTAAAATTGATTTTCATTAAAATAAAATCAAATCATTTGCCATTGCAATGGCACCGTATCTGTAGTAACTAATTTTGTAGCATATTCATCGCGAACAGTACTGGTCAATCTGGTATAATTATTTGAATGTGTTATGTTAGCCTTGTCAAGCACCGCATAACACGTTTCTCGCCAGACTCCTGGTATAACTCTGCATTCCTCCCAAGATTCAACATCAATCAGTGCCTCTGAAATGTACGGAGCTTTGCAGTTTGAATTTTGCCGCAACCAATTATGAAGAACGCTTGCAATCAACCGTTTCTACTTTTAAAGCAATTGGCTTGTCAAAAACACGAAATCGAGAAACAAGTATACCAAAAGTATTTTATACCACGCGTCATGCTCTTGAGAGACGATAGTTAAAGATTCTCTCTTTTTTCGTGAGATATTTTTTGCTGTAAGGTTTTAACAGGTTGTGTCTTAAAGGGAACGAATTATCTCCCACAAAAACACCATTAGAGGGAATCTTTAATAAATTATTTTCAATTGCTTTGTAACGATCGCAATAATCGCAAAACAATAATAAAACCAAATTCCTCTTTGTTTTCAATTCAATAAAAATGTATTTCATTAGTTTACGTTCATTTTTACATCTATAATCTTATAATAATAAAATAAAGTGTTTGTCTGTCTGCGTGCGCTCTCCAGCGAAATCTGTAGCACACAGGAGTCTGAAATTTTGCCAGGAGAAGGCCATTAACAGGTACTAATGCACCTCGGAGCCGAAATTTTAAAATTTAATTTAGTTTTTTTATAATTAATAATTTTAATTTTCCTAATGGTTAAATGTATGCCTAAATGTATATTATATTTTATACTTTTTATTCAACTTTCAATCAGTTATCTTTGATCGATTTTTTTTCCGCAAAACAAAATTACCCTTCAAATGGAAAATTAAAGTATAATGTGACAAACAAATTCATTTAGATGAAAATTATATACATTTATATATTTGTTATATACATACAATTATATGCATCCAACACATTACGTTGCAAATAATCTTTCTAATTTACAACAAACATGTTCTTGGTTAGCGCGTATATACATATGTAATACATATTTCATTTATATATATATATATGTTATACATGTTCAAAATATAGAAAATGGGTGTATCTTTTCCTCTTTTTAGAAACATTGATGCAGCAAGTTTTTGCAATTGAACCGTTGAATTAAAGAATAGGATTATGAACAATAATATCAAAGCTACAGGTTGAAAGTGTTATACTTATTAAAAAAAATAGGTGTCCCCATTAATTTCAAAAACAAACAAACAATGTAGGTTATTTAAAGAAATCGGTAAAATATATGCAAATATGTCAATAAATGAAGTGATTTGACTGGTTTTAGATTAGTATATAAGTCTGGATTTATAAATGATATTATTCTGATTACTATTTTTATATTATACTACAAATTAGTCTTATTATTATGTTTGTCCAAATTTTTTTTTAAAACTCTGGCAGAAATGTCGAAATAAGACGATGTCCATAATTCGACAAAACCCAAAAAACGGAAACCTTCACTAAAAATGCTGTCATTCTTAGACCGGTTTTTCGATTAGTATCAAACATCAGCGCTATGCATATTTAGTCTGCTCTTCAAAGTTTTCTTTCAGTGACATGCTCCATTACTAATAACAACACATAGAGCGCATGTAGAGCATTGGAAATAATTGGTAAAATATATTTGAAAATCCAAATTGACTTTATTTAAGATCAGCAAATAATCTGGATAGATTGATAAATGAAATTAGTCAACATGACATGGTACGATAAAACAGTAAATTTTGGTGCGGTGTGCCTATTTTGTATCGCAAGCATGACGGTTCCAGAGTAAGTCATTGACAACTGTAACACCAAATGAATGTTTTGACGTTCACCTAATTTTTCGCGACACATATTAAGCCAATTAACGCGAAAAATTGCAAGAGCTTAATTTAAACTCTCCGAAACTCTTTACCAATCACTTTCAAATGTTGACCTTCCGTTCAATTTTCAAATTATCTGGATTGATCAGCTAGAATGCTAATGATCTCTGTTATTCATATTTCCCAAATGATAAAATTAAAATAGGCTCCTATTCTCATTACGACTCTTTGAAATTATTCTTACTAATTCAACAAAATGTACGCACACAAACTTTTTTATAGGCGTAGCGACGTACGCCGGGTCCTGCTAGTTAATAATAATTTTAAAATTTTCTAAAACTTAACTGCTAGTTAAATTTTGAATATACTATAAAAAGCAGGCGAACGTACTCAGTTTTGTTTCCAATTCTAGCGAACAGATGTCGTTGTCGTTATTAATCTTTGCTGAATTTTCGATGTTACCCGATTTATTTTGACATCGGAAGATGTCAAAAAGGAAAATCACATTTGATTGATTCATTCAGTTTTTAACTTTAAATCAGAAAACATTTTAATTGTGCTTTTATGTTATGCAAGATTATATTTTCGTGAAATTAAATTCATAACAAATAAATGTAGTTATAATAAGTGAAATGATAACAACATATTAAAATGTATCGATTATTGTGTATACAAAATATATCACAGAATAATTTTAAAGTGATACTGAAAAATTATGTAAATCTTTCGAATGAATTAAAAAATTATCGTAATTCATTTACATTAGTGTCACATGCGAAATATGAACTTAATTCTTTAAACAACTTTAATAAAAATGTATAATAAATGTTGGTTCGTAAAGCAACTTATAATTTTTATTTGAATTACGAACAAATTGGAATATTCACGCCGCAATGGGGCACAAAAAAAATACGAATAATAGTTTTATGTGCCAGGAACCTCGCTCGAAAGGATCTATTTTTTGCTGGTGATCAATTTCGTATAACAAAATCAGATGCTGTTGAGTTTTGGAAATTAAACTTTGGTAATAGGAAACTATACTGGAAGTGAAAAGGGGTCCACCAATCAACAGTTTAATTTAAGGTATTTTTCTTTATTTTATATTAGTATTGAAATTTAGTTTTTTTTATGTGGTTCAACTTAGTTTCTTTTTTGATGATAGAATAATTGTATAAAAACTTAAGAGATTCCCAAAATTTTTTAGGATTCGTGTGGGGACCAACGTTATCCCGTAGCAATTTTTATTTTGATAAAAGTTCAAGCCACCTACAGTGGCACTCGCAATAACTGGCTCCGTATCAGGGCCTGTGTAAGAACTAGCGCCGAACAAAAGGGACCCGTTAGGTTAATTACAGTTATATTTCTTGTATTTTTTTTTAGATATATATATATAAATAATTTGGTGGGAAAATATTTTCCAGGTTGGGCGTTGGCAAGCCGGTTTTTTTTTGAAAAAACTTTTTTTGTGTGGAACATCTTATATTATTATATTTATATATTTATATATTATTTGATTATTTCAATTCAGATTAATAGTTTGTTTTTCGCGTCGGTTTATTTAGCTAAATTTTGTTAAAAAGCTAGAGGAAAAAATAAAGGTTTAGTTTCTAAGGTGTTCATGAGTATATTTATCATAAGTACTCTAAATTTATATTTTCAAAAATTTAAAGAATTCCGCGTTTCTCTTTGTAAGTTTTAGGATAAACCAGTTGTGGTTTTTTTTTGGTAATAGGGTGGTGGCAATCGGCTTGGGCCGTGGTTGTCAATCAGCTTTTTGTGTATCTTGAAATAAACCAGTTATTGGTTTCGTTTTGATTAGGAAATTATATATTTTGAATTTTGATAAGAATGTATACAATTAGGAGGGGTCAGGGGTTGATAAGGAGGTGTCGGCCAGGTGGGTTTGAGCCCTGGATGAATGAGGTGGATGGGAGAGCGAATGAGGAGAGAAAAGAGAGAATGGTTGAGGCGAGGAATGTAGTGGATGGAATGATAAATGTGATTCTGGATGAGGTAAAACATAAAATATTTTTGGAATTGATGGATGATATTTACGAAGAAAAATATGATGAGTTTCTGGATGATTTGATTTGTGAGATAGTGGATGAGGAGCTGAATGGAGTGGATGAGGAAGTGAATGTGGGCTGGCGTGAGAGGAGACGGGTCAAGAGAAACAGGAGCTCACACCTGAAGAGAAAGGAGAGGAGGAAGAAGGAGAAGGAGAGTCGCTTGGTCGTGGAGCTGGGAGCTTCCTCGACCAAGAGTACTCAAATAGAGGAGCTGGTTGAGGTGGTTCCCATCTCACCGACCATGCGACAGGTAGAGGAGTGGATTGGTCCACAGGAGGCCCCTGTCCCTCACTGTATAATTAGTTAAGTGGTTGCTTGTTTGGAAAAAAACCGTTTTGGGACAGCAATTTTTTTTTGGAGATTGTTTTTTTGTGCTGTCATTTGCTTTTAGTAATACTAATTGTTTTTTAATTTGGGGAAAAAAAAAACCGCTTTGGGGAAGCAGTTTTTTTTGAATTTTTTTATGCTACCATGTACATATTGTACATATATTTGTTTATATATTGTACATATTTTTGGATGATGCAATTAATTTATATATGAAATTAATCGTATGTTTTTCTGATTGTGGTTAAGTCATGTTTCTATGAGTTTTAGGATGTTATTAACGTAATAAAGGTTAACATTGACCAAACAGCTTTTCAACAGTTTTGTATAAGTTTAAATCTTTCGTCACTACTTTCAAAGTATTATTGGTCTATGTTTATGGAAGTACAATTGAAAATAATTAATTCCCATCAACTTTATAGAGTGAGCCGGATCCAAATCAATATCTCTACATTTGTCATCATATTGATCCGCTAATGTACGTATACAGATCTCGTATGAGCCCATTTTAGCTACTATTTTTTTTTTTTTTAGAATTATTTTTTCATTGCGATTAATTTTAAAAAGTGGTATAAATATAGAAATAATTATTTTTAGCTAACATTTATTTTTGTTTTGGATACAATAAATAAAGCGAAAGATTTAACCTAAACAAATATATTAGAGTTAATAACTTAAAAATTAGTAAGCTTGGTTTGAATTTAAAATAATCGTAATTTTTTTTATAATGTAAATTACCAATTTATTATCTAGTCTGAAGATTAGATTTAATTAATTTCATGTAAAACTTTATTAACACATATTATGTATTTCATGTTTCGATTTAGCATTTTTAAGTGGGAAATTATTTAGATTATGGATAAGTTATATATTATTTAGGTTTATTGATTCACTTTTCCCAGCGGTAGGCCTAACAAGCCATCCATGGAGCTTCACTCTTTAACATTGATGTCGTTCTTAGATCGCCTATGGCCATCGGGGTTATGCGATCGAAGAACATTGGTTTCTTCTCTTCATTCAGCGAGGGAGTTCTCAGGGACGAGGAGTGGTGTTGCTGTGTTTGTACTTAGGTGCAAACCAGTAATACCATTCTTTGCTCAGAGGCTTCTTCGGTGTAATGAAGAGAAGAACCAATTATACTTTGCTTTCAGGATCAGAGGCTTCACCTCATACAAATTCAATAAAACTTTTCCATTTTTCCATTTAGCTTTACAATAGACAGTTTTTCATAGAGTTTAAGATTTGAAGTCTGGTGCTCGGGAGCGTTCTTCAACTTTCGCATTAGGTTTAGTTATAATTTATTTTTAGGTTAAACAAGCACAACTGGGTCAGTAGAAATGGACCTAGTGTCTAATCGTGACAGTTGTGATTGTTTTATTAGGTTGGGGAGAAACTGTTCTGTAGAATCTGGTCGTTAGGGGCTTTTCTAGTCAGTTCTCACATGCATGGTTGGAGTGGGCTCGCGAACGCGGGAATTCAAATTTAAACAAAATGGATATTGTAACCATACTTACTTTTTAAATTGTCTCCAGACGAATCTTGATTTTGGGAATCTCTTATATTATTAAATAAAAATTAAAATAAATCAAACAAATTTTTCAAAAATTAAATAAATAATTTTTATTAAATAAAATAATTTTTTTTTAGAATCTAAATAATTTTAGGTAGCTAAATAAATAAAATTTCTTAATTAAGCTTTACGTCAAGATATAAATAAATATTCTTTGTTTTTTTAAAAAAATAAATAAATCAAAGTTAAGACGGCGCATCCGATAAATAAACATTCTTTTGAATATTTTTTATTTTTCAATTTTTTTTTAAAAATAAATAAATATTTTTAGGGGTGCTATCGTCAATAACTAATTTTAGGTATATATATATATTTCAGTATATCTGAAATTGAATAAATAAATTATATTTTTACATATACAATATTACAATATTTTGGGAACTTTTGTAAAAGATTCAGTAAAGATTAGCGGCGACAGCGGTTTTTTTGTTCTTATACAAGGTTGTTTTTACAAAAAGGTTTTTGTGTTTTTTTGAATTGGGGCGTTCGTTGTTTTTTTTTCTCATTTCTTTGCGTTTTACAACTTCCATCGGACGAATTTTTCCGGGCGAATTAACTCCACCTTTTTTCTAGTTGGAATTGGTTTTATTACTGGTGTTGACGTTTTTTTTATTGTGAATTCTGGATTCTATAAATTTTACCATCAAAATGTCAAGTCACATTGGCGTGGACCATCCGTTCTATGGTTTGGAATCCAGTGAACTGCAGATCGAATGTCTGGTTCGGGGTGTGGATTTTAGAGGGGTCAATTGGGCAGAGGAACTGCGAAACCACGTAAATCATGGTGCAGTTCCAGTAACGGTATCTCATGCGAGAGACTTGGTAGCTGAGTCTCAAACGGTGGTGCAGGCAGCACAAGTTGTTTTAGATCAGGTACGTCGACTTCAACCACCGGTTAATCAGATCTTCTTAGATGGTTTGGCGAATCGAGTGTTGCATTATACAGGTAGGATGAATAGGTTGGGTCCTCGCAATGACTTGCAAGAAGCCCGCACCTACGCTATCTCGCAATTGTCACGCGCTTGGGATATAATAGGATCACTGTCAGCACGTCCAATTATACAAAACAAACCAGGAGTATCATCTGCTCCATCTGCTTCACCTGCTTTTCGACCAGGTGAGAGATCCACACCGATCCCAGTACAGCCAATAACTGAGACAATAAATAGTCTGAATCGTACAGACCATCAACAACAGAGACGGTCGGAACAATTACCACCAGCTTATTTTCAGCAATCAGGTTTGAGAGCAGAGGACCTTGCAATACCACTATTGGGTCCATCTTTCCAAGCTGAACACATACACAACAGTCCACCATTGGTACAACAACAATCATTAAATTATCCACAAGCTCCACTAACAGCACCACCACCATACAACCAACCTCCCCAGGTATGGCGTGACGCGGCTCCAGCGTTAGCACCAGTGGAGTACCGAGGGGTTCGTGGGAACAATTTGAGTCGTTATGACTCAAATTGGGTTCCAACCTTCACAGGAGATGGTCACTCTCCTGATGTTCATGAGTTCGTTCACAGAGTTGAGGCGGCTGCCAGGAGGGACCGCGTGAATTGGGACGACCTTAGGTCTATCGTTCCACGGTATCTCAAGGGGGCTGCCGACAGATACTATTTGAACTTAACTCATGAACATGAGGTGGTGACCTATCCAGTGTTAAGGGAGGGACTCCTACAAACCTTCGGTACGCTCACTGATGATAAGGCGATCTTGCGAGTTCTTCTGAACCGCAAACAAAAGTCAAAGGAGAGCGTGTACGAGTATCTGGTGGAGATTGGTTCGTTAAATCGTCGCTTAGCACGTCCATTTGCTGACCGTGAAATGCTAGAAATTGCTCGGGAGGGACTGAGTGTGGAGCTCCAAAACGCTACTCTAGCTGCAACAATACATTCAATTGATGAACTTCGGACTTTATGTCAGAAGTTTGAACGGTTGTGGTCCACACCAGTTCCGACCAGAACATCAAATTTAAGAATTAGCAAGCTACAGCAGGTGGATGATTATGAGGTGGATGTGGAACTAGATCGAGATGGATATATTGAAACGATGGATTCAAAACAGCCCGAACAACAGCACGAAGGCGACGAGAGATGTAGCGACGCAGGACGATCGGCAACCACCAACGAAACCCAAATAAAATCATCGAATACATTTAATTTCCCATCATTACATCGAACGTATTTTAGACGTCTGGAACGTAACATCAGATATTGGAGGATGAGGAAATTATTTCGCAAAGCTTGTGTTTCATCTATCCTTTCAGAAACAAAGGATCCTCGGCCGCGATTGACAATCAAGATTTTGGACAAACATATTTCAGGTCTATTGGATAGTGGAGCGTCAATCACTATACTTGGAAGAAATTCCTTGGAATTATTGGAATCAGCAGGTACAACTTACCGTAAGTACACTTCGTGTATTCGTACGGCAGATGGTACTGCAACAAAAATTTTGGGTTACATCGAAATTCCAATAACTGTGAATGGCTCCACTAAACCAATGCGGTTCCATATAGTCCCTGGATTACGAGAAGAGCTCTACCTGGGCATAGATTTCTGGGAGAAATTCGGTATTGTTCCTTCTTTTGTTAGTGAACTGACTCGCACAGAGCTACAAACTTTTAATACACATAACCTCACCACTGATCAGCAACATGAACTGGATATGATCAAGGATTCTTTCCCGTCATTTGAAGTGTCTGGGCTCGGAAAGACTTCTTTGGTTGAACATGTCATCGATGTTGGTGATGGTGCACCTGTTAAACAGAGGCACTATCCCACATCGCCGGCTGTTCAACTAAAAATTTATGCCGAACTCGACCGAATGCTTCAAATGGGCGTGATCGAAGAGAGTAACAGTTCTTGGTGCTCGCCAGTGGTTTTGGTACAAAAAGAATCTGGTAAAAACAGATTATGTATTGATAGCCGTCGTGTCAATTCACTAACTAAAAAGGACGCTTACCCACTTCCCTTGATTGATGGCTTACTAGGTCGTCTAAATAGCACAAAGTACATTTCAAGTATTGATCTCAAAGATGCTTTCTGGCAGATTCCTCTGGCAGAAGCATCTAGAGACAAGACAGCCTTCACAGTGCCTGGCCGTCCATTGTATCAATTCCGGGTTATGCCCTTTGGATTGTGCAATGCTCCCCAGACAATGTGTCGGCTAATGCACAAAGTGATACCACATCAATATCACGAAAATGTCTTTGTTTATTTAGATGATCTATTGGTAGTCTCTTCCACGTTCCAGGAACATATGGAATTGCTGTCCAAGGTCTCTTCATTGTTAAGAGCGGCTGGGTTAACAATAAACCTCAAGAAAAGTAAATTTGTTCTGAGAGAGGTGAAATACTTGGGATTTTTGGTTGGTGAAGATGGTCTTCGAACAGACCCTGACAAGGTAAGAGCTGTAGCAGAGTACCCAGCTCCATCTACAGTAAAACAGATACGACGTTTATTGGGAATGGCTGGTTGGTACCAACGTTTCATACCAAATTATGCAAGCGTGGTATCACCAATTACAGATTTATTAAAAAAGAGTTCGGGAAAATTGAAATGGACATTAGAAGCTCAAGCTGCTTTCGAAAATTTAAAACGATTGCTGACTACAGCACCAGTATTAATTAACCCTGATTATAATAAAGAGTTCTTTATTAGATGCGATGCAAGTCTGACAGGGATAGGTAGTGTGTTGTATCAGGTTGATACTGACGGACAAGAGTGTCCGATAGCCTTCATGTCGAAGAAACTTAACAAAGCTCAGAGAAATTATTCGGTTTCTGAGCTGGAATGTCTTGCGGCAATTCTGAGTGTGAAGAAATTCAGGGGCTATGTTGAAGGTCACCGATTTACAATTGTGACTGATCACTCAAGTCTGAAGTGGCTTATGTCACAGAAAGACTTGAGTGGTCGTCTGGCTAGGTGGAGCCTAAAACTCCAACATATGGATTTTACCATTGTCCACCAAAAAGGTACCCAAAATATAGTCCCTGATGCTCTATCTCGTCTTTATGACGATACACACGAAGAATTGACGGAAGCATTAGTACATCACATTAATGAAATTAAACTCGACAATGAAGGTTATCGGCACAAGGAATATACGGATATGATAGCTAAAGTTCAATCATCACCCAAGGACTTTCCATCTGTTAAAGTCGTGGATGATAAGCTATACATACGTATTGAGCCAAGACCTGATGCAATACCCAACGATGTTCCTGTGTGGAAACTCTGGGTACCAAAACCGATGACTTCAAACATGATTCAGAAGCATCATGATGATAGTACTGCTGCTCATGGGGGTGTTAAAAAGACTTTAGAATTACTTCGACGTCTTTATTATTGGCCGGGCATGGCGTCACAGGTACACAACTATGTTGTGTCCTGCGACACATGTAAACAAACAAAAGCCACGAACCAGATATTGCGTCCTCCGATGCAATATCAATTCGAAACAGCACGTCCATGGCAGAGAGTCTATATAGATTTTTTGGGACCGTACCCTCGTTCTACACTTGGGAATACGGTATTACTGATAGTTCTGGATCATGCTACGAAGTTTGTACTACTGAAACCACTTAGAAACGCAACTTCACCGAAGGTGAATGCTTTTCTAAGGAATGAAGTGTTTCTTACATATGGGGTACCAGAGTTTCTGCACAGTGACAATGGCAAACAGTTCACTAGTAGGAACTTTCAAAATCTTTTGTCAGGTTTCGGCATTAAACACATTAGGACCGGTGTTTATAGTCCTCAAAGTAACGCGTCAGAGCGGGTCAATAGGTCAGTTTTAGCAGCAATTCGAGCGTTCATTAAAGGTCAACACACCAAGTGGGATTCACAAATTGGTGAAATCGCATATGCACTGCGGGCTGCAGTACATTCTGCTACCAAGTACTCACCGTACTATTTATTGTTTGGTCAACATCCAATCTCGGATGGAAATACTTACCATTTGTTGAGATCACTACACCAGCTTGGTGAAGATGCTGGTGAGGAAATGGAACGCACTGATCATTTGACTCTGCTTAGGAACCGGGTTCAACAAAATTTAAAAGCAGCCTTCAAAAAATCGCAACATCAGTACAACCTGCGATCTAAACTACGGACTTTTCAACCACAACAACGTGTGTTTGTACGGCAACATCATTTGAGTGACGCTACAAAGAAATTCTCGGCAAAATTGGCTCCAAAGTTCTTACCTGCAATGATTAAGACTAAGATTGGAAATGTACTCTACGAGTGCACAGATATGAGCGGTAAGAATCTTGGAGTCCATCACGCGAAAGACATCAGGGAATGATGTCTTTTCGTTAGGTAGGGTTGTTCCTCTGGCTGATTGTCGTCTCTGGGGTTCACATCTTCAGGTCATACTTACTGGTTGTATCGGGGTGTCCATGGTGCTGACGTTCGGATGGATGGTCGGTCTCAATACTCAGTGAAGTTCTTAAGGACTTCATGAGTGTTGGAACCGGTCATCGGTCTTGACGCCAGTGACTGTGGGTATCTCGATCCCAGATACAGTTTAATAAGTGGAAGTAGTTCGGTGGTTTTCTGTCATGGAGGGGATGGCGACGTTTTTGTGATTTCAAGAGTAGAAATCTTGATTTTTACCTTGAATTCATGGTGTAACGATCGCAATAATCGCAAAACAATAATAAAACCAAATTCCTCTTTGTTTTCAATTCAATAAAAATGTATTTCATTAGTTTACGTTCATTTTTACATTAATAATAATTTTAAAATTTTCTAAAACTTAACTGCTAGTTAAATTTTGAATATACTATAAAAAGCAGGCGAACGTACTCAGTTTTGTTTCCAATTCTAGCGAACAGATGTCGTTGTCGTTATTAATCTTTGCTGAATTTTCGATGTTACCCGATTTATTTTGACATCGGAAGATGTCAAAAAGGAAAATCACATTTGATTGATTCATTCAGTTTTTAACTTTAAATCAGAAAACATTTTAATTGTGCTTTTATGTTATGCAAGATTATATTTTCGTGAAATTAAATTCATAACAAATAAATGTAGTTATAATAAGTGAAATGATAACAACATATTAAAATGTATCGATTATTGTGTATACAAAATATATCACAGAATAATTTTAAAGTGATACTGAAAAATTATGTAAATCTTTCGAATGAATTAAAAAATTATCGTAATTCATTTACATTAGTGTCACATGCGAAATATGAACTTAATTCTTTAAACAACTTTAATAAAAATGTATAATAAATGTTGGTTCGTAAAGCAACTTATAATTTTTATTTGAATTACGAACAAATTGGAATATTCACGCCGCAATGGGGCACAAAAAAAATACGAATAATAGTTTTATGTGCCAGGAACCTCGCTCGAAAGGATCTATTTTTTGCTGGTGATCAATTTCGTATAACAAAATCAGATGCTGTTGAGTTTTGGAAATTAAACTTTGGTAATAGGAAACTATACTGGAAGTGAAAAGGGGTCCACCAATCAACAGTTTAATTTAAGGTATTTTTCTTTATTTTATATTAGTATTGAAATTTAGTTTTTTTTATGTGGTTCAACTTAGTTTCTTTTTTGATGATAGAATAATTGTATAAAAACTTAAGAGATTCCCAAAATTTTTTAGGATTCGTGTGGGGACCAACGTTATCCCGTAGCAATTTTTATTTTGATAAAAGTTCAAGCCACCTACAGTGGCACTCGCAATAACTGGCTCCGTATCAGGGCCTGTGTAAGAGCTTCATTAAAAGTTGTTTTTGAAAATACAAAAGCATCATTCGCTCTACTATTGGTTCCAAGTGCAAATAAAATTAGACTGTGTGGTATTTTACAATTGAAATAATAGGAGCCACTTTTTTGAAATGTGTTGCCCGTCCTTTGCTCCAAAGCAATTCGGGTAATTCCACATGTCGTTATACTCTCGCATTTTTTCTTGCCACACTTGTGTTGAATACGGAACCTAGAAAAAATAGAAGTTTGATACCAACATTAACTAGTTCACAATTCACAAGCATATTGAAATCATACCTTTAACGAATCCTTTAAGACTTTATATATGGCAGACAAAACTTTTGGTAAAAATTTAGAGATCGTGCATCTAGGGACACGTAACAATGCTTCTAATGTCACCTGTAGCCAGATATCTTAGAGTAATTTCCAGCTTAAGTTGAGGTTGGAGGCACTCTTGCATCGAAGTATCTCTTTTTTTATTATTGGGGTAACCTTAGCAAGCAACTGTAGAAATTGAGGCTCACTAATTCGAAGGTGATTCCGATAGATTGTCAAATCTTCTAGAGCCCATTCTTTCAACAAAGTCGGTGATGTTCCCAAAGTGCTTCGTCTCAAAATCCAATTTTTAACCCAACAACGCCTCTGTTTTCGCTGCGTTTTCTTTTCTAAAAGTTTGGTTAATTCGCTGACAATATGTTTGCAAATTATACCAACTCCCGCACGAATAACATTATTTGATGCCATTTTATGATAGTAATTTTACGATTTATTTTATGCTTTTGAAAAATGTGTACCAAAAATCAATAAATAATAATATTTCACCACTAATAATGCTTTGTTGTCAAAAATCAATAAATAATAATGCTTCACTGATAATAATACTTCACTAATAGTGCTTTGTTGTTTACATGATTCACTTTGGATGATTCATCCAGAACTATCATCCAAAGTGATCAAAAAGTTGAAAAGTCGTCTCTACTTTGATCATCCATCATCCTGGATGATCACTATGGATGATTTGCTGTTTACACGTTTCAGTTGGATGAATCATCCGGATGAATCACCTAAAGTGAACCGTGTTAATGCGGCTTTAAAGTGTCACTTTTTAACCATATATTTTGTTGTCATAGTTACGTCCAAAAAAGGAAAAAACATTTGTGGTTGTTTAAATTCTACAAAAAATAGAAATTTTTATCAAAGTAACCTTTAAATTCAAAATTTTGTTATCCAATTAAAATATTTGTTATTATTTGTTGTCATAGTTATACAATTATTTTGAAAAAATAACAAATATTTTGTCAAAGGTTACTTGTGCAACATATTTTTATTTCAAAATTTATGCAAATTTATAACTTTTATTTAGAATAAACAATTATTTTTTTAACTAGTTTGATTGCGGCGAATAAAAAATAGTATATCTCGCACGGACGTAAGCTATTTTGGACTTAATGCGGGTGCATATCTCGGCTAGCGCCTTAATTTTCAAACTCCACATACGTCCAAAATCTTTAGCTTTACGTCCTTATATCATAATGTACTATTTTAAACATATGATTAAAAAAATATAAATATCCTCTACCATCGAAATGAAGAACAAAAAGGACATTTCCGATTTCGTAAGACTGAAGGAAAATATAAACAAATTTTTTCCTAGTCAAAACTGTTTTTATTCCAAGTTTATAATAAAACTAAATTTATTTTAAGTAAATAAACCCTCACCCAAATAATAACACACATAAAATTATACAACCCGTAAAAAGAAAAATTGTAGAAAAATATAATAAAAACTTACTTTGAAAGAGGAAAATCTAGATAGTGGTCAGTTAGTTTAACATTCTGTCAATTACAGATCTAAATAGAAAATTTATAGAAATAAAAAGAAGCAAAGAAAAACTTTACAAAATTGATGAAAAGTGAATTGAAGAGGAAATCTCTTTCTTCTTATTTTATTGTTTGTTTTGTTTGTTATCTTTCTTTGAGGCGTGAAAGTGAATTTATCGATTGAGTTTTTCAATTTATATCAGTTTTTTAAAAAATGAAAAGTTTTTTTATGATTTAAAATTTTAAGTGGATTATGGACCATAAAAGCAGCAGTTATACGAATAATCGGCAAATCTAAAAGTAGGAAGCAAATATGATTTTTTTATAAATATGTTGTTTAATAGAAATTCCAATATGTGTCACGACAACACATTAACACCTTTTCGAAGGTAGGTCTCACAACACTTGCGCTCTGAGGTTTTGATGGACTTTTTTTTAAACCTTTGAAAATTGAAGCTACTTGAGACTATTGATGTCCGCAAATCAGTCCATTTATACGCTTTTTGGGTAAAGAAATACCTCTGCATTTTGTCACTATGATACTATGGCATCTCAACAGTTTGGGTGTTTCTGAAATCCGACTGAGGAATAAAACGGGGAAAATAGTAGGTTTGAGCATGATGGGTTCGATTTCACCCGAGCACTGTTAGTGACGATATTTATAAAAACAGAGATCAGTTACAGTGTGATTTTATTGTAGGGAATTAAGATTTGATGTTAAATTACGGTCACTGACAGTTCTGAGGAGGCTCAGTATTCTTAACGCTATCAATTATATGATTGATCTAGAATGCTTCGTTAGAAATTGTGGCAATAAACATTAAACGAATGCTTTCACATTCATCTATTTGTTTGCCTCACATAGGTACACTAATTAAAAAGCAGTGGGGATCTCGGTCTTCGATCTAGAAACATAATCAAGCTGTGTTTTGGTGGATTTAAAATTTTTTAAATTTGTGTTGTTTCAATTGGCTACTTTTCTAGGTCCTCATTTACATTTATTCCAGCGTCTCTCCGGATAGGATTTATTTGTTCATACATTTTAACGTTTCAATTTAAGGGGATCCATGACTTGCGCAATGTATACTATCATCTGAAAAACTGTTTATCGGCTCACTGTTGATTTTCAACAGTTTGTTGAAATAAATTAAAAATAGAGGACAAAATTGAGTCCTGCCCTGGGGTACCCCACCAACCCACCAACGTTAATTAATTTGCCACAGTTAATTTTTAGACTCAAGAAAAGTCATCAATGCATACCGAATTGTATCGGTCGGGGAGAAAAAGCCATTAATTAGTTAAGTAAAACAAAAAAACATATTTTTCAAGCAGGTTTACTCCCAAGTGCAAATATGTTTTTTTCCACTAGTGGAAAAATTATTAACAAATTGTAGTTGCTGTGATATTTTCATGTAATATTACAAAATTTTACAAAATCAACCATTAAAAAATAGAAATTTTGAATGAACTAAGTTGTTGATTTCTATTTTGATAATTTCCAATAAATATTGTTTTTTAACTACTAACTTGAGAAATCGTCATTATTCACTCGAATGCCCGGCCCCAATGAGATGTAATTTTTCTCAAGCTAGGTCAATAATAATAACAAAAAATAACCTACGTTAATAATGACAAATTTTCTTTTATTTTTAATTGAAATGAACAAAAAAATCCCAGCGGCAGGTATATCCCCTAGAAAAAGGTAGATTTCGGGGTCAGACGGTTATGTGTCCAAATAAAATTAGATAAGTCAGATTAGTTTAAATAAAAAATTTAAGTAGAAACAGAATAATTCCAAAAAATTATTGAACCAAACTAAATACATTATCCGAACTAACTTCATCAAAACAATTTCGGAACAGTTTTATTTAAGTTGGTTTAAACTACTTTTAATAACATATTAAATCCACCAAAGATCAATTGAACTACGTCACAACTACAATTATACCATCACACATAATTTATAATCAAACATTATCAAACAATTTTATTTCAAAATCATCTTTGTGTTGTATTTTTTTTGTTCTTATTTAATCTTTTTTCAAACGGCTACTTAGTAAAAAAAAATAAAAACAAAAGAGATTTTGATAATTTTTCTATGGTATTAAATGGCTGTATATTTTTCTTGCAAGGGGTGCATTATAATGCTTATAAAAATGGAACCTTTTGGGTTAGAAAACTGAAATTTTTCGAGGCTATAGTTTAAAAATATGCTTAAAAGTTAAGATGAATTTAAATAACATAAACTGAAACATGATGAAAGCATTGCTTTTTGCGTTTGTTTTCATTTCAACAGCCCTAGGGTCTTAACCTTTAGACTTGAACTATTTTTTTTTAAATTTTGGAAAGATTTATATTGAACATACGTGGACAAAAGTTTTCAAATATGAGCTTAGCCATTTTCAGCTAGATCAAGGACAGCAAAGTTTAGTAAATTTTAAAACAGCTGATTTTTGAGGACCCTGAAACGCCAAGGTTGTCATCTGGATAAAAATGATAAAAAAAAGGTTCAAATATTCAATATTTTTAAATTTTGTTAAAATATTATAATTCAAAGTTAGCAAGTTATAGCGGAAGTTATAGCGCCCTAGATTATTCGACTTTTTAGGCCCTAGCCGCTTAACGAACGCCAGTTCACGAACTTTTCCAAGACATTACTTGCCGAAACATACACCGAAAATTATTTTGGTGTAGGTCGAAAAATGCTACCGTGAGAGGGCCGCTAAATTCCGTTATACTTCATATCGTATATCCGTTATACTTCATATACATATATATATATATATATATATATATATATATATATATATATATATATATATATATATATATATATATATATATATATATTTATATACATATATATATATATATATATATATATATATATATATATATATATATATATATATATATATATATATATATATATATATATATATATATATATATATATATATATATATATATATATATATATAATATATATATATATATATATATATATATATATATATATATATATATATATATATATATATATATATATATATATATATATATATATATATATATATATATATATATATATATATATATATATATATATATATATATATATATATATATATATATTAGGGTGCTTTTTTTTTGGGCCACTATTCTTTTTTTCTGGTGCCCCACCGAAATTTTGTTGGAAATACCCAAGAAAACGTCCTCCTAAAATATGATCCCTCAAAATTAATGTTTAGCACTCGGCCTTTGCGTTTGAATATTTTCCATACAAAATACATGTAAACTTTAGTGTTTTTTAAAAAAAAATTACAGCTCAGCGGCATTTTACACTATTTCAAAATGGAAAAAAGCAACTAACTCAGGATTAAATTATCTACAAAAATGCTTATGGAGATGTAACTGTAACTTACACCGGTGATACAGTACAGATCACAAAAGTAAATTTTATATGAATTTCTTGTTCTTTTGTTTTTATTTCATAAATGGGTAAAACTACAGGAAAAATGTCAATAACAAAGTTGTATAGTAGAATTTTTTTGCCAGCGAATTTTTGACAGCTTGGACGCAGCAAGAGATAAATAGATGAGACAAAAAGTAAAACAGAGATGTATTATTTATTTTGGGATAAACTTGTTTTCAAAACAATTATATTTATTAAATTTCTACTTCTAGTTCGTACCATTTGTTTGTTGTGATATTTGTTTCCATAGGCGTCGTTAGTTTTATTATAATTATTTTTAATTATCAAAATTTTGTTACATTGCCTACAAAATCATTAATATTTTTACTAGTTTTTGGTTTTCTAATATAATTGGTTGAATTTCAATAGTAATTTATTAATTTTTATGCGTTTTTTTGTCCATTTCAATGGGACCCCAATAGTTTTTTTTAATATTTTAATCGAGACACTGAATGTGCAAACAATATGCGCATGTGCATGCGCATGTGCAAACAATATGCGCATAACAAACAAATTTTGTGTTCGCTGGCAAAAAAATTCTACTATAGTTAATTAAGTTTTCTACAAAAAACTCATAATAACCGAATCTCTATGATTGATATTTCTCTAGGTAATAAGCTTTTATTTAAATGGATGTTTTAAGAGATTTTCGTAAGTTCTAAAATAAAAACCGCAAGTTCTAAAATAATAAATGTTTATTATCTCGAGAAATATCAATTATAGAGATTCGGTTATTATGAGTTTTTTGTAGGAAACTTAATTAACTACAACTTTGTTATTGACATTTTTCCTGTAGCTTTAGCCATTTATGAAATAAAAACAAAAGAACAAGAAATTCGAATAAAACTGACTTTAGTGATCTGTACTGTGTCACCGGTGTAAGTTACAGTTACATCTTCATAAGCATTTTTGTAGATAATTTAATCCTGAGTTAGTTGCTTTTTTCCATTTTGAAATAGTATGAAATGCCGCTGAGCTGTAATTTTTTTTTAAAAAACACTAAAGTTTACATGCATTTTGTATGGAAAATATACAAACGCAAAGGCCGAGTGCTAAACATTAATTTTGAGGACTCATATTTTAGGAGGACGTTTTCTTGGGTATTTCCAACAAAATTTCGGTGGGGCACCAGAAAAAAAGAATAGTCGCCCAAAAAAAAGCACCCTAATATATATATATATATATATATATATATATATATATATATATATATATATATATATATATATATATATATATATATATATATATATATATATATATATATATATATATATATATATATATATATATATATATATATATATATATGTATATATATATATATATATATATATATATATATATATATATATATATATATATATATATATATATATATATATATATATATATATATATATGGGGTATGTGAAATAGATAAGCTCCTCGTGCTGCACCCTGGGTTACGCAAATAGTCTATTTCAACTTGGTAGCCAAACATTTCATTTCGAACTCTTGGCTGTGATACAAAAAAAAATGAAATATGAACCAAAATCAAAATCACAAAAACAACGATACTTTTCAGCACCATAAGACAAAAAATATTGGACCTTCAGTCCGTATTTTGCAATTGAACATTGAAGGCATAAACAGGTCAAAAACTGAACATTTACAAAGATTATTAAAAGATTACGACATCGACGTTATAATTCTGCAAGAAACGCATGCAGCAGATGAAGCGCAACTTACCTCTAGAGGAAACATTGTTGGTTACAAATTAATTAGTGCTATTTACCATCAATCATATGAATCTGCCACGTATGTTAAGTCAGAAATCCTGAACTGCACGCACGAACTTACACAGACGGACAACGATATACATCTTATTGTTGTTGATATATCGGACACGAAAATTGTAAACGTATACAAGTCTCCAAATACAGGATGGCCAGCTGCTACTCTACCATTATTTCATCACCCAGCAATATATGCTGGTGACTTCAATAGCCATCTCACTCAGTAGTCCTACTCAAACAATAATACCAATGGCGTGCTACTGACCGACTGGGCGGATGCTAACAACATGTTTCTGGTATATGTTGCGAAAGACTTGAAAACCTTTAGATCTGCAAGATGGCAAAGCGATTACAATCCCGACCTCTGTTTTTCCACAAAAAACGAACAACGTAACCCTATTCCAATATCTGGGGCTGTTTTACAAGGTTTTCCACGCTCTCAACATCGTCCAGTAATTCTGGAGGTAGGAGTCCAAATTCCACTCGTTAACTGTACTCCTCAACCTAGATGGAATTTTAACAAAGCTGACTGGGCTAAATATAGGTTGAAGTTGGATGCAGTGATTCGCTGGATCAACCCATTCCTAAAAATTACGATAGATTTGTTGGAGCCATCATCTCAACTGCAAAGAAATGCATCCCAAGAGGCTTTCGTGAAGAATATATTCCTGGCTGGAGTAAAGAGAGCGATATATTATATGAGGAGTACCTTAGTAGTGGTGAGGCAGACGTGACTGGTATTTTAATATACTCACTGGACGCCGCGAGAAAACAAAAGTGGATTAACGCTGTTGAAAACATTGATTTTTCCCATTCAAGCAGGGAAGCATGGAGTCTCCTTCGGAAACTGGGTGGCTCAAACTCAATTACTCGTGCTTACAATGAAATAAATCCAGAGGACATCGCAAATCACATAGTAAATATGTCTCGTTCTTCTATTAATCGCCTTCATAAGAGAACAATTAAACGCAAATTAAGAGAAATGAAGCGCAATTGCTCGTCTCCATCGAAGTATGCGAACTTTTTTAGTAGCGAAGAACTAGAATCAGCTCTGTCCCAAACAAAAAACTGAAAAGCAGCTGGCTACGATGGCATTATTCCAGAATTTCTTAAAAATGCTGGAAAAAATGTAAAACATTGGCTAACTAAATTATTCTTGAATGTCCTAGAAACCGGCAATCTACCAAAACATTTTAAGACTACGAAAGTGATAGCGATACTTAAGCCAGGTAAACCATCTAATAAACCAGTGGCTGAGTATGGCGCACCAGTCTGGTTGAATAGCACACATACTCATAAAGTTGACTGCCAGCTGCATGCCACGAACTATAAGTGGTACTATCAGATCCACCCCTTTACCTTGGCTCCCTGTGTTAAGCAATATCGCTCCACCTGCACTCAGACGCTTGCATGCTTTCATGCGTGAGCATAAAAAGGTAACCAACAACATCACGTTACCCTTGCACGAATATTACGGTGACCACACTGGTTGTCGATTGAAGTCAAGAAAGCCTCCACATAAAACTGCCAGCAACCTGCTGGCAACTGATTTTAATATCTTAGATGCCTGGGACACCTCCTGGCAACATTACAACACAACTGGCCTTTCTATTACTAACCCGACTTCTACCCAACCTGGTTTCGATTTGCCACGTCATACCTGGACTACATTAAACCGAATAAGAACGAATCATGGACGTTGTGCTAATTCTTTCTACAAGTGGGGCATTTCAGAGTCCCCTGAGTGTGACTGCGGCGCTCCACAACAAACTATAAAAGACATTGCAACTGTGTGTCCAATTCGACGTTACAATGGAAACATCTCAGACATCCATTTGGCAACTCCCGATGTAGTAGCATGGATAGACTCGCTCGATGTAAACATCTAATGTTCAAATGTACTGCCCAATGTTCAAATATTTTACCTTTTAATTTTTACTTGAAACACGCGCAATCAAATCGATTGTAAGTTCATTTAATGTGTATCCATGTTTTGTTTTAGGTAGATTTCATAGAAGAGTCTACCTATTTTTAAGTTTAATTTTTAATGTGTCACAAAAAAAACCATACGCTAAATATATATATATATATATATATATATATATATATATATATATATATATATATATATATATATATATATATATATATATATATATATATATATATATATATATATATATATATATATATATATTATATTATATATATATATATATATATATATATATATATATATATATATATATATATATATATATATATATATATATATATATATATATATATATATATATATATATATATATATATAATTTTTTTTTCTTGTTTTTCCGTCTCCGCTTATCATATATAGTCGTTTGGCACCAAAATTTTTCCGAAATTCCGAGATGAAGCCCATTGCAAAAGGTAGATTTTTATATGAAATCTACCTAAAAAACAAAAATAAATAATAATTGCATTCCTTTGTTTCGTTTTATTTGTATGAAACTAAACTTCCAGGCTACTTGATATTTTAAGATATTTGAAAAATGAAATGGAAAATGACTAATATCAAAATCAAATCAAAGCAAATATGATAGTTAGTGTTAGTAGTTAAAAAAATTCTATATTTACCTCGATTGAGAAGACTAATATAGACCTCGATCAATAATAGCTTACTTCTCTGCCTTGTTATATAATGTACTATTATATATTGACTATCATAGAAAAAATTGTAATTCCTCCGCAAGATAAAATCATTTTAGGTTTCATGTAATTGCCCCACTCGACGCTTACGCGTCTAGTGAACAAATATTCACACACGACAAAGCAGCGTTTTCAGCTCTTGTAGCAACTATTGTTTTAAAAATATAAATATATTTTTAATATCAATTTAAAACAATTTCTGATTATTGTCATACGAAAAATATTAATAAAATTTAAACAAAAACAATAATAATTTAATACAAAATATATTTATTTACACTAAATGCTATGGGTGAAGCGATAATTTATATTTATTTATTTAAAAATGTGCATTAATAAATTGTTTTTTGCAACGTTTTTAATAAAAGCAGACTAACAAATGGTTGTCTTCCAAAAATTTCGATATGTGCGTATATTAATATTATGATCATACATATTTTAGATGGAACTGTGGTTAGGATGTTAATGTATTGAACGATATTAATAATTTACGATATTAATAATATTGAAAACTTCATTTTCAACTAATTACTACCTATAAATCCCTAATATTTTAAATCTTTAGTTTGATTTATTTTTGGAACTAATATTTACACGCTACCGAGTGCTCCAACCAATAATAATATGGTCCCACAACCGAATAATAGTACACATATAACCAATCTTTCACCAAACCCTCAAAACATAGCATCCAATCAACCAACAATACCGCCTAATATTTTGCAATCTACGAGTAATGTGTCTACATCAGAAAATAATGTACCTCAGAACAACTTGCCTCTTAACATGTATACGGGTTTAAAATACATTCCAAGAGTATCACACCGAAAGAAAAAATCTTGGTTGGTTCAAACATGTTGCATTGTTAATCGAAAATTAAGTGAAAATTGAGGAACTAAATACGTTTGTGATTGAATCAACCAACGCTCCGTATTTAAATTAACAATTTAACCGTTGTTGATATATTTTTTTATAAGTATCACAAACATATTTGATTTAACCATGTTTGTAGTTGAGTCAACTATGATTTAATTTTCAATTGACTACAAACGTTGTAAATTAAAAATTGGACTAAAAATAGTGATTTTGAATACGTTTGTGATAGAATCAAGCAATACGCCGTAATCCGTATTAAATCTTTTGGTTTGGTGCATCTTTGTTTTGTTTTTGCTGCTATCGATGTTTGTATGGGTTCGTTTTTTTCGTAAATATAATATTTGAAATTTTTTATATTAGAAGTATGTCAATCCCGACAAACATTTTTATGCATAAAGCTAGCGTTCGTATATTTACGTTCTAAATAGGAAATGTATGAGTGTGATTTTGTTTGTAAAGGATGCGTCCATTTTTTCGCCATTTTTTTAATGATACAATTTAAAAGACCAAAATTCGGAAATCAAAAAATTTAAATATTTGAATTATGTGTAGAAAATTATACTAATTTTCTATAATTTTCTCATTATTATGAAAAATTAAATTAAAATATCGATAAATGGACATGAAACAAGACAAATAAAAAATATTAAAAAAATATAATAATTTTTTTACATCACCAAAATTAATTATAGAAATGGCCTGTTTCATTAACGATATTTTTGTTATAACATTAACTGAAAAATTTCTTTCGCACATAGTTTTATATGCAATTAATATGAAAATTAATTAAATCAATTAAACACATCTAAATTATTTCCTAAAGTAAAATGTTAAATAAAACCAGCCATGTTAAAATATATAAAAACTTTTTATTTTTCTATTCTTTTGTTTATTATTTTTCTTTATTTTGTTTATTAGTTTCTTTTATCCTGGTTTTTTATTTTAACAAACACAATAATTTTCAAACCAAAACATGAACAAACTGAACTGAAAAATATGAACAAGAAAAATTGATCACGTCTTGGTTGATTTAAATAATGAAAATTGTTACGTTTTTTAAAATAAATCGACAATGCTACATTGGTTAAAATAATCACGTTCGTATTAGACGCAAAATCAAACAAGCTTTGTAGTTGATTCTACCAACGTTTTTTTTTCGGTGCAGATAGCATAAAAAGGACACTCACTCAAAACAATCCTTACATCAAAATAGCGTTTCAACCACACAAAACACTTAGAAAAACATCCTCCACCAACAAAAAACATAAAATTAAAAATGCACAAAAATCGAACGTCATCTATAAAATAGATTGTTCGGACTGTCCCACTTCATACATTGGCCAAACTTCCAAAAAACTGGAAACGAGGATTTCGGGTCACATATATGATTTAAATAACGCTTATAAAGATAACGGCAAAACGGGTCTACTTCTACATACAATCGACACAGGTCATGTGTTCAATTATGATGATGCTAATATCATCGACACGGAAAAAACACTCAAAAACGACTATATTTAGAATCGGCATACATACTACTACATAGCCCTAACACATGTAACAGAAAACATGATGTTAGCGTATAGTAGCGTAGCCATACACAATATTATAATACAATAGACATTTACAAAGCCAACTCACCTAAGTTTAAATCTCCTATCAACCAATCAACAAATCAACAATAAAATTACATACTTTTCCCGTATAACATGTTTCTCATTTAACCACCCATACAGCAGATCTCCATATATGTGCCCATAATTATGAAAGTGGTCTAAGTCAAAATTTGAAAAAAATGAGTTTATCCATTATATCGCATCAAATTACTTCAAACTAAATATGCCCAATGTAATTTGTACGATATTATCAAAAAAGATCCGTTATAGAGTACTTGTTATTTCAACAAAAATGTAATTCATCTAGAGTTAATTATGATACTAATCTAAGAAAAAATTTGAAGAAAAAAAAAAACAAAAATGTCGAACAAAATGTCAAAAATAATTGCCAAAACGTTGTGTTGCAAAGTTTTTATATCGTCGGGCCATAGGCCCATAAAAATGAGCTGTTCCTCCTAAATGTCAAAATTATACTTTTTTAAGTGAAAGTCAATGGTGACAAAATAATGAGTTGGGAAAATAATTAATAAATAACATTAGAATTTCGAAGTTTGCTTTTGCGTTAAGTCATTTATACGCCGTTCAGTTAATTATGAAAATGGTCTAAGTCAATTCAAACTGTAAAAAGCATATTTCGGAATGAGATTTATACAAAATCTCACATGCATAATAAACTTTCATTATTGAAGACTAACAAAGCCTTATAACAAAACTTTTCATTATAGGGGAATGTTTTTAATTTAATCATGTGCAAACCTTTAAATATTTCAAAACAAGAAATATATGACTTAGACCACTTTCATAACTATGGGCACATATCTCAAACATAATTGCCATAACTTTAGTAATGATAACAGATCACATATACCCATTATCTTTATTTTTCTTCTCTCAATAAAGGAAGAAAATAATCTCATTGTTCATTAGTAATGCACCGAAAAAAAAAACGTTGGTAGAATCAACTACAAAGCTTGTTTGATTTTGCGTCTAATACGAACGTGATTATTTTAACCAATGTAGCATTGTCGATTTATTTTAAAAAACGTAACAATTTTCATTATTTAAATCAACCACGACGTGATCAATTTTTCTTGTTCATATTTTTCAGTTCAGTTTGTTCATGTTTTGGTTTGAAAATTATTGTGTTTGTTAAAATAAAAAACCAGGATAAAAGAAACTAATAAACAAAATAAAGAGAAATAATAAACAAAAGAATAGAAAAATAAAAAGTTTTTATATATTTTAACATGGCTGGTTTTATTTAACATTTTACTTTAGGAAATAATTTAGATGTGTTTAATTGATTTAATTAATTTTCATATTAATTGCATATAAAACTATGTGCGAAAGAAATTTTTCAGTTAATGTTATAACAAAAATATCGTTAATGAAACAGGCCATTTCTATAATTAATTTTGGTGATTTAAAAAAATTATTATATTTTTTTAATATTTTTTATTTGTCTTGTTTCATGTCCATTTATCGATATTTTAATTTAATTTTTCATAATAATGAGAAAATTATAGAAAATTAGTATAATTTTCTACACATAATTCAAATATTTAAATTTTTTGATTTCCGAATTTTGGTCTTTTAAATTGTATCATTAAAAAAATGGCGAAAAAATGGACGCATCCTTTACAAACAAAATCACACTCATACATTTCCTATTTAGAACGTAAATATACGAACGCTAGCTTTATGCATAAAAATGTTTGTCGGGATTGATGCGAAATACATACTTCTAATATAAAAAATTTCAAATATTATATTTACGAAAAAAACGAACCCATACAAACATCGATAGCAGCAAAAACAAAACAAAGATCCACCAAACCAAAAGATTTAATACGGATTACGGCGTATTGCTTGATTCTATCACAAACGTATTGAATATCACTATTTTTAGTCCAATTTTTAATTTACAACGTTTGTAGTCAATTGAAAATTAAATCATAGTTGACTCAACTACAAACATGGTTAAATCAAATATGTTTGTGATACTTATAAAAAAATATATCAACAACGGTTAAATTGTTAATTTAAATACGGAGCGTTGGTTGATTCAATCACAAACGTATTTAGTTCCTCAATTTTCACTTAATTTTCGATTAACAATGCAACATGTTTGAATCAACCAAGATTTTTTCTTTCGGTGTGTTTGTATCATGTTGATCATTGTTTAATTTTAATTTGTTTTAATTGATTAATGTTAAAGTACATAGTAATGTTAAAGTACATGTCTTTTCTCTTTTTAAAAAATGACAGTGGTACATTTGTAATTTGAAAATATGGAGGGGCTGAAATCTCACAGCTCTGAGATATCAAGACTTCGGTTTGGGTAAAGGATTTTGATATAGTTTTCGGCAAAAAACTTTCACGAGGACATGGTTTTTAGTTTTGGGCAGCGATGTATATCAAACATAACTCTTTGTTAAAGTACAAGTATTTTTTATCTCTGTTTAAAAATTTATTACAAAACTAACACGAAACATCAATACGTTGCCAGAAAATTATAATAATAATTCCAAAAATATTGTTAAATTAAATAAAATCAAACTTTTTCATAATTCCAAAAATATTCCAAAAATTAGAATGAAATCAAATATTTAAACTTTTTCTAAATTCCGATAATATTCCATAAAAATTCTTAAAAATTCAAACTTTTCCAGAATTCTAAAAATATTGCAAAAATTATTACAAAATCAAAAATTAAAACTTTTTTCAAAATTCCAAAAATTATAATAAAACCAAAAATTTAAAATTTTTCAAAATTCTGAACATATTCCAAAAATTCTTACAAAATCAAAGAAATGAAACTTTTTTCAAAATTCTAAATAAATATATAAATTTAAATTTCAAAAATTCTATTTTTTTAAAATTCTAAAAATATTGCAAAAATTATAACAAAATCAAAAATTGAAACCTTTTTCAAAATTCCAAAAATATTCCAAAAATTAGAATGAAATCACATATTTAAACTTTTTCTATATTCCAATAATATTCCAAAATCCTTAAAAATTCAAACTTTTTCCAAAATTCTAAAAATATTGCAAAAATTATTACAAAATCAAAAATTGAAAATTTTTTCAAAATTCCAAAAATTATAATAAAATCAAAAATTAAAAATTTTTCAAAATTCTAAAAATATTCCAAAAATTCTTACAAAATCAATAATTAAAACTTTCCGAAATTTTAAAAATATTGCAAAAATTATTACAAAATCAAATATACAAACTTTTTCAAAATTCCAAAAATATTTCAAAAATTATAACAAATTCAAAAATTTCCATGTCCAGTTTCATTTGCAATTACATTTACGTCACAAAAACAGCTATATTTTTTTTTCCAAAAAATTTGCTAAATAATAAATGAAATCATTTTTTGACACACTTGACAACATTTTTTTGACAAACTTATAATGCCATAATTCTCATTAATAATAAAAACTTTCATTTCGAACAAACAATTTTATTTTTTTCCAAAAAATTGGGTAAAAAAATAAATAAAAATCTTTCTTTTGACACACTTGACAACAAAGAAACTTATAATGCCATAATTCTCAATAATAATAATAAAACCGAAGTAATTTCATTTCAAACAAACCATTTTATTTTATTCCCAAAAATTGGGTAAAAAAATAAATAAAAATCTTTCTTTTGACACACTTGACAACATTTTTTTGACGAACGAACTTATAATGCAATAATCTAGTTTTTGATCTCACATACCAATCCCTACCATCAAGATTTCTCCAAATTTAATGTTCCTACTCGTTATCACTTAAAATGAACGTCTTTAAGCCAAAAATATGAAAATTTGCTATTTTTGACACACATAATGATTTCTTTGACACACTTCCACACAGTTATCGAGCACAGCGTCCTTTTGGACCTGTGCCTTGAGTATACCTATTTTTAGAAAAAAAAAATTTTGAAATCCCTCCTTCGGTTTTCCCTGCAGCGTAGGTAATGACGGCCGGCCTACAGACGACATACATTTTTTTTTTGCTTTTTTAGAATCAGGACCTCCTGTCGAGAAACGTCGAAACGTCGAGAAATGTCAAAAAAAGTGGGGGTAAGAATTTCACTTTGAGCTCATGAATGTAATAGGTCTTTCAGACCGAAGTAAAATAAGGTATTATTATTGATTAGATAATTTCTTTGACGTAATTAGTTGCCTAATTTTTAAAATTTTTTTAACTTTATACGAATCAAATCTTTTTTTCTAACCAATTGTATTAATTACTTAAATTCAATTTTAGTTTGTTTTTTTTTATGTTTCTTTATATAGAAACAAATTCTTGAGGATGAAGTACAAAAGCTTCGAAAATTTGAAAATTAAAATAAAAATAAAAAATAAAAATTAAAATCAAAAAATATAAAAAAAAATTTTGGTTGTAAACAGAAAAAAGTTTCTCAAAAAACTAGAAAAGAAAACAGTTTTCACGAAATATTAAAATTAAATTAAAGTGACCGTGAAAATATGTCACAGTATAACAGTAACAGAATGAATCTGCATGATCAAAATATGTAACTCAATGGGTTTTTTCATTATATAAGAAGAAATTTTGGCGCAAATACACAGCATGATCTTAGAAGTTACTCAAAATGTAATGAAAAATTAGCGGCCGCATCAACACGCAGAGTGTTTCTACTTAAACGTCGGAGAAACGGAGTTTATCCAAAATTTATAATTGCAAAACAAAAGGCGTGTGATTCATTTTTTACATCACACCACCCATATAGGAATAAAATCATCAAAGCAGAAGAACAATTTCTAAAATTTAGCTTAGACACAGAAATTAGTATATGTGATTGGCAGGTACGTAATTATTACAAACTTATGGCAATTTTTGAAAATAACATTAACAATAAACTACCAGCTTCAATAAAAACAGATTTTTTTACTACACAAACACAAAGGTATTCAGTTAGACTAGACATTCACAAACAAAGATTGGCTCATAAATTCAATAGACTACTAGATACACAGTTACAAAATATAGATATGTATTTCAACAAAAAATGTTTTCGGAATCTATCCGACATAGACGTCCCATTGCTTGTTAAAACGTTACTAAGTTATGGACCAAAATTCGCGGTACCAGTTCCAAACAATAATTACGACCTAATATTTTAAAATTTAATTTAATTTTAAATAATATAACAAATAAATTAAACATAGTAAATAAAGCAAATAATTCATATGAAGCCATTTTTTTGTTTGTGTTATAATTTACACGCTTTACTCGGGCATTCATAGTAAATTCGATGACACCGTCGAAATACACCGTCGTAACGTAATACACCAGTCAAATTAAAAAAGTCCAAGCGGCACGTATATCCGCTAGAAATAGGTAGATTTCGAGATCAGACAGTTTTGTGTGCCAGTAGAATCTGATGTATCAGATTAGTTTAAAAAACACCAACTAATTTAAAACAGATATCGAACAAATTTTAAAAAGAAAAATAGCTACATATAAGCAAAACTATATCTATCCAATTTTGCAAGAAAAAAATATCAAATCTACTACAGAACATGTGTGTGACAATTTATGACACAAACCTACGCTATATCATATGTCGTCCAATTACTGCAAAATATCAAAATAGTTTATTTCTAAGAAAAAAAATTAATTTCTTCTATTCAAATCTTTTTATTTTTTTTTTCATTGACTGTTATAAGGTTTTTGGAAATTGTAGTTGGGGATTGTTGCAAACTTTTTTGTTGAAGCCAACAAGTCAAAAACCTCGAACTGCAGAGGTTTATATTTATAAGAAACGGATTAAAATGTTTTCACAGATTCTAAATTTATGAAGTTTTTAAAAATATTAGTATCCAAACGGCCGTTATAACGGATTAAAAAAACGAATTTTTTTCTAGTATAAAGCCCCTAGTTATTTAACCATGTGTCAGATTTTTCTGATTTACGAACTTGTCCAAGATATTCATAAAACACACATGTTTATGGAAGGTTTTTTGATCTGGCTCTACAAATGCGACCGTGAGAGCGCCGGTTGATTCAAACGCATTTGGTGTTTTACAAGCTTTTTTGTTGGAGCCGCTCACTCAGAAACCTCCAACTGCAGAGGTCTTTTTTTTAAAGAAACTGATTAAAAAGGTTTTAAAAATTCTAAATTTATGAAGTTTTTAAAAGTATTAGAATCTAAACGGCCGTTATAACGGATCTAAAAAACAGAGTTTTTTTCTAGTATAAAGCCTCTAGTTTCTTAACCATGTGTCGGATTTGGCTGATTTACGAATTTGTCTAAGATATTAATAAAACGCACATTTTTAGAAAAGGTATTTTGATCTGGCTTTACAAATGCGACCGTGAGAGTGACAGTTGTTTCAAAAAAAAATTTTTTTTTGCAAATTTTTTTGTTGGAGCCGCTCACTCAGGAACCTCTAACTGCAGAGGTCGACTTTCAAAACAGTTTGATAAAAAAGATTCCAAAAATTTGAAATTCATTAATTTTTTTAAAATATTAGTATCCAAACGGCCGTTATAACGGTTTTAAAAAATCAAATTTTTTTAGTAAAAAAGCTCTAGTTCCTTAACCACGTGTCGGATTTTGCTGATTCACGAACTCGTCCGAGATATTTTATTTTTTCGTCTCCCCTTATCATATATAGTCGTTTGGCACAAAAATTATTCCGAAATTCCGAGATGAAGCCCATTGCAAAAGATGAAGCCCATTGCAATCTACCTAAAACGAAGAAAGTTAGTGCCAGTTTACAAAGTTTTATTTAAAAACGCAGTTAACAGGTTAAATTTACATTACTTCACACCTGCACCTGCACTGTTGAATTAAAAAACAGACCCAATGTTGTTAAATTGGTGTTTAGATTTACTTTATAAAAATATTTAGCAAAAATATTTAGCAAGTTAAATTCTAAAATAATTAGCATATAAGTCAGAAAGTACGTCATCAGTAGAGACTCAGAATCAATAGTTAAAATATGAGGAATAGAATTAGGGTTTCGTTTACGTTTATTAACATATGACCGAAAGTTTCTTGGGTTTTTAGAAATAGTATACTTTGAACATCAGATAAATGTCGTCGAAACTAAAAGAAATCTTGAAGTCCGACATTAACAAATTTCAGATGTATAGAATTCATAATAATATGGGATTTTTTGCATTAAATTTCTAGACAGCACTTTGTGTAAATTCACAGAATGGGGAACATTTCTATTGTAATTAACATCCTAAGTCACGATTGTATAGTCATTATTGATTGTTTCCAATCAATGTGAAATCAATGGCTGACACTTGGTCAATTTGTAGTCCTATATATGTATTAGCATTAGACTACATTAAGGGACTTTAAATTTATCCCATGGGGGGATCCCATCCAAAACACGAAAAATGTGAATTGGAGTTTTTTTCTGAGAAACTTCAAAACCATACCTTTGAATTGAAAAAATTCTAATTACTTCTTTACTTACTTGAGTTTAATTGATCTCAAAAATCCAAAATAAATTTAAATTCCCTTAATCTAATGTTAATAAGTATAGGAATAGGACTACAAATTGACCAAGTGTCAGCCATTGATTTCACATTGATTGGAAACAATCAATAATGACTATACAATCGTGACTTAGGATGTTAATTAGAATAGAAATGTTCCCCATTCTGTGAATTCACACAAAGTATTGTCTAGAAATTTAATGCAAAAAATCCCATATAATTTAAAAACATTTCCATAATATGGAGGCTAATGACAGTGGAAAAATTTAACTTAAGTAAAAAAAAATAAGCGATGAAGAAGTTTCAACTTGGAAATTGTCATCGCCTTAACGGCGTAAACGATAGCGTGTCTGCCCAAGGATTCGACCCGGCACTGACGAAGGTAGGTTCGTATCCCATCCGAAACACGAAAAATGTGAATTTTTTTTTTTTTAATAAAATGTGTTGTGTAGTAGGAATTACAATATGTGTCACAATAACACATAAAAACCTTTTAAGACCAAGGTCCCACAACAACATACGTTCAAAGATGTTGATGGACGTAAATCTTTCTTTTTTTGTTTTTTTTATATTTTTAGTTAAAGAATGAATAACTAAACAAAAAATCCTATCACTGACAAAATATGACATAGGCCAATATTTTATGATAGAATAGAGAAAATAAAAGTAAATTAAAAAGTAAATAGCAAATTTTTACAAAAATTTGCTGAAACAAAACAAAAATGTAGTTGCAATAATCCAGCCGGTTGCATATTCCTAGATCCTGTGACGCACCGTCTTTCTTGAAGATCCAAGCCCACACATAGTTATATGAAGGCTCGTTTCTTCAAGGAAACAATAGCGTCCCGTCATCAAGGATTATTTCACAGCTAAGATTGAGGGTGCTACCGTTAACTGAATATAGTTCGTTCGCCACCACCCCTAGTGATATCTCACCGCTATTGCCAGTGGTATGTGATATCTCACGTTAACTTGTATGCCAATAGCGGGGACTATAGTACGCGGGGTTGTCACACCCGTAGATCAAAAATAAAAAAATTTCCGAAACAATAAAAACTGATCCCTCCATGCGGGAGTTGGAGTTTTTTTCTGAGAAACTTCAAAACCATACCTTTGAATTGAAAAAAGTTCCAATTACTTCTTTACTTACTTGAGTTTAATTGATCTCAAAAATCCAAAATTCATAATAATATTTTTTGAAATTAAAATGGAATTTTTGCTTACGTTTGCTAAGTTTTATAGTTCGATTAGAATTCCAGGCGGGAATTCCTAACGGTTTTGTAATAAATTTCTAAGCAGAGATAGAAAAATACATGTACTTTAACAAAGAGTTTTATGTTTGATATACATCGCTGACCGAAACTAAACACAATGTCCTCATAAAAGTGTTTTGCTGAAAACTATATCAAAATCCTTAACCCAGACCGAAGTCTTGATATCTCAGAGCCCCAGAGATTTTAGCCCCTTCATATTTTTAAGTTTTGTTTCCTTAATATATTTATAATTTCTCCAATGCGTTGTACGAAGAGTTAAGTTGAAAGTTATGCATTAAGGTTCTTTAATTTAATCGATGTTTTTGTATAGCTGTTCTCTAAAAAAACAATTTCTCCATAAAGTATATAGGAGAAGGACAAGATTGCTTAAAATACATAAATGATTGATTTAAAATAAAATTAAGACGTTTGAGGATAAACACCATAAAGAAATTTGTGACCTTTGCATTACCAATTCAAAAACTGTAGTATGAGGTTTGTCTGGTGGTCTGTGAAAGGCCACGCACTACACCCTGCCCCTAGTTCGATTGAGTGAAGGTTCTAGTGACGAACCTTTTTAACAAGAAATTTTAAAATAAACCACAAAAAAAATTTCGCGTGCCTAAAACACAACCTAGGCTTCTCCAGAAGGGAGAACTGATATGCCTCAACTTTCCCTATCTCAACTACGTTAATAAATCATTTTTAATTCTGATCACTTACAAAAAATAATAGACAACCCCAAGAATATAAACATTGATACCTATATCGATGTCTTCTTAAGTGTTGCATCACTCCCCCATCCAGAACGGTGACTTCCAAATAACTTTAGTTAACTACGCAATGTCATACGTTGATATTTGTCTTTATAATTAGCAGCGCTGCCTCTTCAAATACTATCTACGGATCTTCTTAATCCATATAAGATAAATAATAACCAACAATTTGCCTCAAACTTTTTTTCTTTATTTTTCTTATTTAACAAAATTTTGTTAAGCTTAGCACTGTTACTATCATATTAATAATAATATTGTTGACTTTCTTATCAGCCATATTTTTTTTTTTTTTTTGAAACTCAGTTTAAATTAAAAAAACTCGGTCTAAATTAACAACCAACAAAACTGTTTACTGACAAAATCGATACATACTTATTACTTAATTTCTAAAGAAAACTTTTTGGTTATTTTTGCTAATACTTAACTAATTCAATCTACAACATGGTCACTTTCACGACCAAAAACTTTATTTATACTCAAATCATCTCACCGGTAACAGGCAAATTAACTAAATCCCGACTCCAACTCGACTACAAAAAAAATATAACATTCCGAAAAAAAACTAAAAGCGTTTTTAACATTTGAACATTTTTATTTCTTTGTTTCATACAAATTAAAATTAAAAGTACAATTAGAATTTCCGCTAATGTCGAACATTCCTAAAGCGGAAGTGAATTCGCTCGTCTGCATTGGACAATGACCTCCCGAAGTAGAATCCACATTTATAGATGTGGAAGCCACATCTGTTGAGTTTCGTCCAGGAATAGTTTTTTTCGCAATTTCAATTTTTTTATTGATAGAATCCATCCTCCTTTTCCATCCTTTCGCACGTTTTAGTGTCAAAATATCTCATGTGACTGTCTGACCTGTGTATAATTCAGGTTCTTGTAGCCCTAAGTATGTTGCAATTTTGTTCGGTACACCGCCAATAGTGTGCTGGCCAACATTAAGGGAAATACATTGACCATTACAGTAGGTTAAAAAGAAACGTAATTAGTCTGCTTGACGAGGACGAAAAGCTGCACATTTTCTGTACAAAGCACATGCAGCCCTCATCTGTGATCGTAGATCTCCTTGTTGTGAAATTCTTTGTATTCCGTAAAGTGACGATAATAAATTTCTCAACATCTTCTACGTCCTTCACCGTCAACGAGAGAAGCTCGTCACACCGGCAAGCACCAACAATTCCAAAAATTGTAATCACTTTATATAACAATTAATAGCCATCAGGAGCTTCAACAACAAATGTTTCCACTTGCTCTTTTGATAAAACCCTTGCCTTCTTCGCCACGTAACGTTCATTTTTTCTCTTCTTTTCACAAACCTGCGAATTTTGGCATTTTCTTTAATCTCCAGGCAGCTTTTTAACATGAACCATTTCGACCACAAAGAATTGGGGCTAAATTTTTCTGATAATTGGTGAAGATACACCAAAAGAACGTCTTGCGTTACACCAGTTACATTAATGCTTTTCTGCCAATTTTTAAATTCTTCATATTCTCGTTCATATCTTGCTAAAGACTTCGCTGGCAGTAAACTGAAAGTCACGTTTATAACTTGCTTTTTGATTTCTTCTGGCAAGTTCATTTGAGAAAAAATCTTGACGGAAATAAACAATTTGAACAAACGGCGCGTTGTCATAGTAATTGTACTACTAAAGCCTCGTTGACACTAAGATAGTTTACAATCTACTTTCCAGCGAATTTACTAGCAGATTGTAAACTCGCCTTGTGTAATCATGTTTACAATCTAACTAGCAGATCTACCGAAAAAGTTGATTGGTTGGCTACTTTACAATCTACTCGCCAGCTTTTAAACTCGCCAACTAGCAGCTTGTAAACAATCTTAGTGTCAATGAGGCTTAAGATTTCTGAGTTTTGAGCAATAATTTGCAAGAAATCAGAATTTGACCATTTTTAATTTTATTCGACTTTTATTTAGTTGTTTACAATTTAGTAACAAATAAAATATTATTCAAGACACGCCAGATAACTGGTTTTACTGGCTCAAGGAGGTAACTGACTCGTCTTCGACTCGTCAGTTATATCCTTCATTTGCCAGTAAAAACCATTTTGCCTGGCTTGTAATGTAGAATAATGTTCTACATTTTCGGCACGAGCTAAAATGAAAATACCTGGTCAGCATAAATTTTCTTTAACCGTTAAATGGTCTATTGTGCAATTTATTTTATTTTAATTTTCATAATTATGTAAACAATTGTGAATGAAAGAAAATTAGAAAAAATAAATTGCTTCCGGAAGGGTCAAATTTTAGAAGTACATATTTTAAATGATTGTGTTCTTACACACAATTGAGTTGAAAAGTACACTATACTTTTAGTATATTATTATTATTTCAAAGATCTCTATATAGTATATTACTATAGGCAAAGAGGACGGTAATTGAAGCACAATTCACAGGGAATATCTTGCCCATTACAAAACTGCAAATGCAAAACGAATAAAAGCATTTCTCTATACAGTAGAAGCTCGCTTAACAAGCACCTCTCATAACGAGTAATTCGCATAACGAGCAAAACCAAATGTAAAAAAATTACTCGCTTAACGAGCGATGTTTGTGCATAACGAGGGGACGAAATCCCGGATTGCAAACAAAAATTAACGTAAACATTAAAATTTGGGAATAAGGAAACGTTGTTGCACTGAACGAACGTTTCGCTTTACGATAAAGATTCTGAAACGAGCTCATAAAGCGAGGTTCTGCTGTATTTCTATTAGTTTTAGAGTTTCGCAGTAATATATAAAGTGATGTGATTGCTGTCACATTCAGAGACTCTGAATTTCACGAAAATAATATGAGAACAATAAAGGAAATGGGAAACAGAAAAAAATTGTAATTATCCATTTCTTTTTATTTATATATTTTGTATCCTGAATGTTTTTCGGTAACAATATATATGTATAAGGGCGTCAATATAAATAAAAATTTCATGTTTGAACTATGTTTTATATGTGAGAATTAGATTAGAAAAAATTAACTGTTCGAATTTGTTATATAGGAATTAATAATTTTTATATAAATAAAAAGTTCGAATCAATAATTCTCTACAAAAACCTTAAAAATCGTTTGACAAGAATACTAGCAATGGAAGTAATCTGGTTTAAACATTCTCCAACAAACACCTTCAATGCAACTAAATATTATTAACCAAACAAATATTTAAAATCTTTTTTCAATTTTCACACTTTCATAAATACAAATAAAAACCAAAAGGTTACTTTAACAAAAAGAAGGAAAAAAGGTATATAGTATAGTATAACAACAAAGACCAATAAAAATTACTACGCAAGCGTTAAATATATATACCACCAACAGCTACAACAACAAAAAACATAAAATGTAACAAAGTAATAAAGCAGTCAACCAATGCCATCAAACTATTTTCTTTCGTTTTCAGCCTTAATTCGTATATTTCGTTTTATTACACCAATTTCTGAGTTCTGACATTTTTATGGATACATACTACATACCTTCTATGTAATTTTTGTATCACAACAAAACATTGTTTTTGTTTAGTTTTTAAATGGCGTCGAAACGATGTAGGGTTGATGAGTAGTTCCAAAGACATTGAAATCTGATTTTGAAGTTTAAGAAATGAAGGTTTGGTATATGCATTAATAAATCACGCTCGTCGTAGTGAACTATATTGCTCTAGATTTATAATATAAACGAATCAGGAGTGGTTCCATTATTTAATGTAACATTTAAGTTGAATCTACTCAGAAAAAAATAAAGTCGAATTTTCATCTAATTTAACTTCTTCTATTTAATTACTAAAATATTTTATTGTTTTCAACATTTAGTTTTGTTAAAACTTATAACTGAAATAAGATGATATGTCATCTTATTTTTGGTCAATTCATTTAAAGAAATTAGGCGAATAGAATTACGAATTGTACATGTTGTTGTCGGTAACAGGTCAGAAATTTTTTTAATCTCTGGGGTAGGGTACTCACATAATGGTGGAAATGCCGAGTCCACTCGCCCGGCACATGGGGACTGGAGTTATTCAACAAAGTGTGCTGGAAACTTTTTTTTGCTTCCTTGTAAGCGATATAACTCGTAAATGGTGCACTTTAGGATACTGGTGCATGGAACTTTTTTGTTCCTTAAATGTTTTTCTATAACTTAAAATAAAACAAAAACCAAAAATAATTTGTTTTGTTGCAAATTTTTGCGAAAAATTGCGAAAAAATGTCTAAAAATAGATATTTTTCAATTGAACTTAGTTATATGCAAATAATTGTTTATAACATAATTGATCTCTATCTTGTAGCTGCAACCACAACGAAAAAAATAAGCTTCAGAACGTTTCATTCAGCCTGATAGTTTTTGCACAATTCCATTTTGCACTTAATGCCTTAAAAAAAGTTGTTAACTTTGGGCAGGCCGCAAGGTCTGAGTTTTTATCCGATCGCAATCTGCTTGACGGGAATTAAAAGAGTGTAGTGTCAGCTTTAAATAGCATTTTTGTTGCCTATACCCATATTCAATATTAACAACAATTACAGTGGTTTGACAAAACTGCGAAAATTCTTTAGCTACAAAATTAAATTTCTCGCCCTACTGATTCACGCCATTTACAGTAAACAATAAAGATTGCCTTATGCAAAAAAGTTGGCGTTATGGCGATTTTTTGAATTTTTTTTATATTGAGTTTTAATTTCAAAATGGCGCTCCAAGTTCACGATTAGTTTTGTGCTAGAAATGAGTTAGGGTTCTATATCGGGGGTTTGTATCATACATTTTCATAATCCATAAAATTTATTACGTGATTCGCCTAATAAGTTTAAATGAAACACAACGAAAAACCCATTCGCAAAATCAATCAAAAAAATTCAATATATTGCTAAATAAGAATAAATATGGTTTAAATTCATTGATATACTTTATATGATATCAATGAATGTTTAGATGAATATGCAAATATTGTTTTGAAGTGAAAACTTCTTTTGACGCACCACACCTAGATTTTTCTGTAGGTAGTAAGTTAGGCAACTCCTGGTGTGGTACATATTTTTTTATTGTTTTTTTTTTTATTTTTATTCAATACTATTTAAATTATTTTTTTTCAATTTATGAATTCATAAAAATAATAAAAATTTCTTTATACGAATTTTAAAAAATTGATCTATAACGCAGTTTTTTAAAGTTATATTGCTACTGTCTTTTGCAATTTGCATTCGAGTCATCTTGCTAAGTAAATATTGAATATATATAAAATTGAAAGTATGTATGGCTGTTTATCCTTTATGCATTAATACATTAATCATTATGAAAATTTATGAAGTTGTTGTGAACGCTTAATTTTTGCTTTTTATTTAACTATCGTTTTAGTTAGGTAGTTTGCTTTGATCAATGTTTTTTGTTGAACATAAGTTTTATGAAATTAAAAATAACGTAAGAAAGATAGTATAACCTGAAGGCTGAAACAATTACATTTGTATATCAAAATCATATTTATTGGAATTTTATCATCTTCACTAAATATGTAGTCGGTTTGGAATTGTATGTAATACATGTGTTACGATATGGAACTTTTATACGAATAATTATGTTACATTACACCGGAAAGCTCCAAAAAATAATATTAAACTGAATCTACGACAAACTAATTTACACTTGGAAATCTCTTATATTATGAATCACAGAAAAATTGTAAAGAAACTTATCAATTGGCACAAACAAAATAATTTAGTTAAAAAAAACAAGTCAAAGATTATATAAATTAAAATTCAATAAAAAGCTTACATTAATATATTTCTTCAATGTTGTCTTCTTCATGTTTTATTTTACGTCTTCGTTTATCTAGATGGTTAATTAAATGTTGTATTATATCAAGCAGAAACTAATCCGTTCCTCCACAAAAAGCAATACATAATAAAGTCACTGCACGAAGATTTCATAAACGGACTTGACGATTAATTTTTACAAATAGAATTAGAAAATTTTGTGTTTAGCATCTCGTACGGTAACATCATGAACTTCTTCAATTAGTTTTTGTTTTTCGTCATCATCAAAGTTCATGTACCATTTGGCGAGATGTGTTTTCCTTCATAAAATTATAAATATATTTCCAAAACTGATAACATAACACTTGCTTAACAAATGAATTTTATTTCTTTATTGTAAATCATATATCGTTTACATATTTTACTAGATGCAATTGAGGTTTTGACATTTTATTAAATTCACAACCATAAAAAAAAACTTTACAACATTAACACAACAATTGAAATGAAAAGCAATTTTTTTTTCTTTTTTGTTTTAAAACAACATTTTAAAAATAATTTAACAATATTAAAACTACTCAAAAAGTAAGCTGTATGACGATTCAGTCATTACTGAGTTTAATCTTAGTTCAATTTACATAATTTACTGATTTTAAATTTATGCTAACTAACTGATTTTAAAAATTATATTAATCTCGATCCAAACAATTTGATCGTTTTTATATCATATTATCATCGATCTTCTGTTTCATTTTTCATCATTTATGAAAACTTGTATTTTTAATTGAACTTACGTTTATTTAAATCATAAAAAATATGTGCAGTGGTACACATAAATGTTTACGTTTAGTACAATTGGAGAAAATTAATAAAATTATTATTGAATTTGAAAACTATTATTTTTAGAGTAAAAATTGGAAATAGTCCGTCGTTACACATGTTTCTAAAATTAAGTGAAGACTTAATACTTGTAAATTGATAATTGATAAAATCGATTATATCGATTTAAAGCTCCCAATTACGAGAAGGAAATCGCATAAATTCTATACAAAGAAGCATAGCTTATGTATGATTAAACATGGATGGCAATCATGATAAATAATTAAAATAATTAAAAATGGTGGCACTTAGCCGATAGTGATTTGTAAACGGCAACAATGCGCATTAATACCAATGAATTTTCTTAGCTTTCCGCAGGAACATTTGTAAAATTTAAACTTGTTGATCTATCGGTGTGACAACCACGCGTACTTTAGTCCCTGCTATTGGCATATGAGTGCTATTTTGACAATTATTTGGTTTAAATTGTGAGGTTAGTGTGTGCAGTTAGCGGTTTATCGTTCTGACTTGTTTCTCATTTATTCTACTAAAACGATCCAAATACTACTAATACGATATCAATTGATTGCGATTGCCAATGAAGTTTTCACTTCTGCCGTGCGGTATTAAGCACACTCTTTGTTTTTTTCTGTAATAAAAATAAATAATAATTCCAGCGATTACAGGTGTAATCGGACTGAAATTATCTTTACACCTGTGATACGTACGAGATTTTCTATGTTTCCTTCAAGAGGCCGTAAAGTAACTATAAGAGGCCGTAAAGTAACAATAAGAGGGCGTAAAATGATAGTAAGAGGGCATATAGTAATAATGAGAAGGCGTAAAGTAATAGAGGGTGTAAAGTGAAAGAGGTCAAAAAGTAAAGCTCTACGCAAATCTATAAGTAAGCGTAAAATAGTTCATTATGTTTGGCAATTATAAAAAATTATGTTAGGTATATTAGGTACATACATTATATTAGGTACATACAAAGAAAAATTGTTTTAAAAAATTTGCAAGAACAAACCTAATCTGTAATTGATAACAACATAGCTCTTAGAGTATATATAAATATAGAGAGAACATAACTTTAAAATATGTATGAAGAGAAACATACAAAATCGTAATCACACATCTGCCATATTCAATTTCTCTTTTCTCCATTTTAATTTGTTTTTAATTACTACCAGAAACTTTTTTATGAAATTATAAATTAAAAACAATATTAAAAGTGTTCTTGAAAGTTGTGCTAATTTTTATAAAACAAATGAAAATATGTACGAGCGTAATTTAAACTTATTGTGTTATTTCCAGTGATTATTTAACTCTAATATTTTATAATATGGACAAGCAATATTTTCTACACTTTTTCGACACGAACAAGTAAGTTATGTAAATATTTTCCAAGTATATTATGAAAACTTGCTGTCAAACTTTTCTTATTATGGACAAATTTATTTTTAATTGATAAAATATCAAAAACTATATGTTTGGTTATAATCCTAGTGGTCGGTCGGGACAACGTGATAAAAAAAATCATGATTTTTCGAAGTACTATACGCAGCCATTTATCACGAAAAAATCATATTTTTTGCTGGTTTTAAATGTCAAAATGTTTTGAATTTAGGTGACAATGAAAATATTTTATTTTGGTTGTTAACACTTTTGGGTTTGTTTTGTTTATACTTACATTTTTATTTTATTTTTTTTTTTTTATAAAAAGTGTTGTGTAGTAGGAATTACAAAATGTGTCACAACAACACATAGGTACCTTTTAAGACCTAGGTCCCACAACAACATGCGTCTTGAGGTGTTTGTGGGCGCTTTTTTTAAATCTTTGTGAATTGAAGGTACTCGAGACTATTGATTCAGGCAAAGCATTCCGTTTGTACGATGTACGCACAAAGAAATCACTTTGCAATTTATTACTATGACAGTGAGTAATCTCGGCAGTCCGACTCCCTGAACGAACCGATTGACGAGTCAAACGGGGAAAAACATATGTCTGAGGCATTATGGACCTGATTTCATCCGAGCACTGCTGACGATATTTATAAAAAACAACGAGATCAGCAACAGTGCGACGATGTTGTAGGGAATCAAGATCTAATGTTAAATTTCGATCACCAACAATTCGTATAGCACGCTTTTGAACAGAGTCCAAAAGGCCCAAGATGGTAACAGATGCAGCGCCCCAAATTTGACAATAATACTCCATACAGGGACGAATATAGGACCTATAAATGTGGAGTAATTGATGCGAAGTAAAATATTTTTTACATCTATTGAGGAGGCCGAGCTTTCTGGACGCGCCCTTTGCCATGACCGTTATATGATCCTTACAGAGTAAGTCATTAGATATTGTAACTCCCAATATACGAATGCTTTCATATCCGTCTATTTGGTCGTCACACATATTAATTGAAATATCGTTGGGAAACTCGGTCTTTGATCTGGAAACAATCAATAGCTGTCTTGGTGGAATTAAAATTGACCAAATTTTTGTCACCCCAATCGGCGACTTTTTTTAGGTCCTCGTTTACATTTATGGCAGCGTCTCTCCAAGCGGGATTTATTCGTTCATGCATTTTACCCTTTGAAGATAGGGGGACGAATGACTTGTGCATTGTTTTATCATCTACAAAACTATTTATTGGGTTACTGGTAATTTGCAACAGTTCGTTGATATAAATTAAAAATAAAATGGAAGGTAAAACTAAGCCCTGGGGTACACCAGCGATTATAAATTTAGACTCAGAAAAAAAGCCATTTACAGATAACGAGATGTATCGGTTAGACAGAAAATTTTAAATCAACTTCACGACTGCGAGATGAAAACCGTACGCAACGAGCTTGTTGATCAAGTTGGCATGCCAGATTAGATCAAATGCTTTTGAGATATCTAATGCGATCACGTACGTTTCACCATATTCCAAAGATGTGCCACATAGTTCAATAGATCGGTTGTTGATCTCTTGTTTCTAAAACCGTATTGGTTGTCACATATCAAATAGTTGTCCTCCAAAAATTTGGATATGTGTGAATTAATATAGTGCTCATATATTTTAGACATGACTGGGAGTAAGGCTATTGGTCTATAATTTGACATATCACATTTCGTTCCTTTTTTGGGACAGGCTGCACATTAGCCAACTTCCTGCAGGATGGAAAAATACCAGATTTATAGGATTTATAGAATATTTTGGTGAGAGTTGGTTCAGGTTCTTTTAAAAATGTTTTTAGAATAACAGGAGGAACGTTGTCCAGACCAGAGGCTTTGTTGTTGTTTAACTCCGTTAAAAGTTTTTCGACAATTTTCGGTTTGAAATGTAATTGTTTCATGTTAACTCCTGAAGACTGTATTTGAGGTATTTCTTTAGGAGTTTCTAAAACTGTTGAATTTGAAGCGTTCCGTGAACAATGTAGCTTTCCTTGCAGGGTCAGTAATGATTGAGTCACCATCAATGATAGGAGTGATAGAAGACTTAGTACCACAATTTAAAGAATTAATGGCACTGTAAAAACTTTTGTCAGAAATTGACATACTCGAAAGTTTTGCCGCTTTCGCTCTGTCAATCTCTGCTTTTTCGTTTTAAATTATCTGGTTTAACATTTTATTAGCCCTTAAATATTAGGATCGATTAACAGAGTTCCATTATGAATCCAAATATTAAATAATCTACGTTTGTTTCTAAGAGCCAATTTAGCTGCTTTCGAAAACAAATATTTTTGTTGGGGTTTCATTATTGAAAAGGGAACGAATCTGTTAATTCCGAATAGAATGGTTTCCGTAAAGTTTTGAGCAGAAACATTTACATCGTCAGTATAAAAACAATGACGATCAAAAGGGAAACCTTGAAAAAAACTTCGGAGACCATTGGTGTCCACTTTTGAAAAGTGAAATATTTTACGGGGTATGTGAACTCTAGTTTGTAGCAAATCAGTTTTGATAATTGACGTGATTAGATAATGGTCAGAATTTCCAATACTACCCTTATCGACCTCGACACTCGTAATATCTGGCATAGATGTGAGATAAAGGTCTAGGAAAAAATTTTTAACACCGCCATTACGAGGAGTGAAAGTTGGGCTTTTCACAATCTGCGTCAGGTCGTGCGATGCAGCAAATATTTCTGCTTGCCTCCCATTGTTTTCGTCGTCGGTCATTTTGGAAAATTCTAACCACGATTTGTTGTGGACGTTGAAGTCACCGGTGACGATAACCTCACAATTTTGAAATTGTGCTCTAATTTCGTCCACGTTTAATAAAATGTGATGTGTAGTAGGCATTACAATATGTGTCACAACAACACATAAAAACCTTTTAAGACCAAGGTCCCACAACAACATGCGTTCTAAGGATGTTAATGGACGCAAATCTGTTTTTTTTTGTTTGTTTTTAATTTTTTTTTCTTCAATAATGGATAACTAAACCATAAATCATATCACATATAAAATATGACATAGGCCAATATTTCGTGATAGGATAGAGAAAATAAAAATAAAATAAGAGATAAAAAGCAAATTTGTTTTAAAAATTTGCAGGAACAAAACTAAAATTGGTTTGCCAATAGTCCAGCTAATGGCATAATCCCTGATTATAGGACGCAGTATATTTTTCAATGATTAAAGCTCAGATATATAGTTATATGAAGACTCGTTTCTTCGAGCAAGCTACAGCGTTCCAGCATCAAGGAATATTCATTAGCTACGACTGAGAGTGCTACCATTGACTGAATACAGTTCATCCGCCAGCACCCCTAAGATATCACCTTGGCCAGTGGTATGTGATATCTCACGTTAACTTGTATGCCAATAGTAGGGACTGGAGTACGCGGGGTTGTCACACATTATTCAAGAGATTAAAAAAATTGGGATTATGTTTGTTCGGGGACCGGTATAGAGCTATTGTGAAAAAAGAAATTTCAGGTAAACAAACCTTTAAAGGGGGGGGGGGGGGGGGTATGGTTTTAAAATAATTTTTTTGCATTTTTTGTTTAAATTTTTTCTGAATGAACAATATGTCGAGAATATTGTGTACAAATTTTAAGTCAATCCGAGTAAAACTAACGGAGTTACAGCATGTCAACAGGGGCGGGTAAGGTTTTAAAATTATTTGTTTTGCATTTGTTTTTTAATTTTTTTTCTGAATGAACAATATGTCGAGAATATTGTGTACAAATTTTAAGTCAATCCGAGTTAAGCTAATGGAGTTACAGCGTTTCAACAGGTGGCCACCCCCCCCCGGGTATGGCTTTCAAATTATTTTTTTTTTGTATTTATTTTTATTTTTTTTTCTGAATGAACAATATGTCGAGAATATTGTGTACAAATTTTAAGTCAATCCGAGTTAAACTAACGGAGTTACAGCGTTTCAACAGGTGGCCACCCCCCCACCCCGGGTATGGTTTTAAAATTATTTTTTTTGCATTTTTTGTATTTTTTTTTCTGAATGAACAATATGTCGAAAATATTGTGTACAAATTTTAAGTCAATCCGAGTAAAACTAACGGAGTTACAGCGTTTCAACAGGGGGGGGTATGGTTTTAAAATTATTTTTTTGCATTTTTTTTCTGAATGAACAATATGTCGAGAATACTGTGTACAAATTTTAAGTCAATCCGAGTAAAACTAACGGAGTTACAGCGTTTCAACAGGGTTGCCGTTTGACCCCATTTGCCCGAAAACGTCATTTTTGAAGTTCGTGAACATTAGAACTCAAAATCTACTGAACCGATCCTTTTGAAAATTTGAACATTACTTCTTCACATTAATCAACAGGTAATCAGGAAGAGTTGTTTTTTTTTTATTTTTTTCTATTTTCTAATAACAAATTAAACGCGAGTTTTTGAGCTAAAATCGTAATTTTCATTTCCAAGTGCTGCAAAAAATAGAAAAAAAAAAACTCTTCCTGATTACCTCAAAAAATACATCACCTTCAAAACGCATATCAATTTTTTTGTTTCACATGATCCGGTAACGAGTTATAATGTTCACCGCAAAACCACTTTTTTTCAAGGCGCCTCTGGAGATTCAACGTCACCGGCTGATTTATCAATATTTTTAATTAAAATTGAAGTATTACCCAAATCGCCGCAAAAAAATCACAAAAATATGCTTTTTTTTTGTCTTTAAAACCATACCCCCCTCCCCTTAATACATACTACTGTGCTGTAGCTATCACCATGTACTTCAAAATTTGGAAAGCTTTTATATGCAACACTCTCATGAATGTATGCACATACACCTTGATGAAGTTTAAAAGCTGATTCAAGCCTATATTTAGGATTTAATGTTACGTCATAGGGATAGCTTTCAGAAACTTGTGTTTCTGTAAGAAAAAGAATATGCGGTTGGTCGTGCTCGAGATAATGTTGCACGGCGTCACGGTTGGCATTCAATCCACAAATATTTTTTGAATGTGTATTTTAAATTTGTCATTAAATGCAATAGTCATTTGATCAAAATATAGTTTGTTTTAAAAATGGGTAACAACAATAAATCCTATCATATAATAAAATATGACATAGGCCAATATTTCATGATAGGAGGTAAGAAATAATAAACAGATGAAAACAAAATTTTTAAAAAATTTAAAAGGTTACTAGCATATTTATCCATATTGTTCCCACGAGTTAAGACGCTATAAAGGTCACAAACAGGCCTTCATCTATACCTGTTAGAAGTCTATATACAACTGGAGACGACAGGTGCCCAGAGGTTGGTACTTTTCATGGTTTGACCCTACATGAGTCCTCTCTAATGTGTACCCACCAGGGGGTGCTAGTAAGGGAGCACCTTCCCGAGACCCGGGCCCCTAAGCCAAGGTCACCGTTCCCGCTAGACATGACAACATGTTTCCGGTTTGCAATAGCAGGCTAGAGCTCACTATAGCTCAGGTACCTCGGGTTCGCCAAGTCCCGTATCACGGTCTAATCAGACCAGTGACCCCTGAGAATTATATCTTGATAAAATTGGTTTTGTTGCTTTCGGGCTAAATTTATCATATGTGATAAAATTAATTGAAATAAAAGTGGCCTATATAAAGGTTCAAGCATAAATCCATCTTTTTATCTTTTGACTGTTCGGTCAGTTTTGACATAATATTCAACGAAGTGAAGTTACTAGTTAGAAGAAAAATATTTGACGTAAACTATCGTGATATTTATAATGATATTGCACGACCGAGCACTACCAACACTCAAAAAAAACTAAGTAAATTTTACCAATTTTTTTGTAAGTTTACCAAAAATATTGTACATTCCAAAAAAAATTATTTCAAAAAACCAAAAATTTATTTGATTTACAAATTATTTTTGGATTTGAAGGAAAAGAATTGTAGTTTTATAAAAAAATTTTGTGTGTTGTAACTTATAAAATTTTTGTAAAAGTGACTTTTACTTTTTTGAGTGAATGAAATCCAAAAATTCTTTTTTCGTTCATTTTTTTTTATACAGTCGCAGGGAGAGGGAAACTATTTTTTTTGTTGAAGGGTTATTTTCTTATAAATAAATAAAAATGATTCGCAATAATTGTACAATTTTGAATCAAATGAAAAATTTACGCACGTCTATGAGAAGACATGATTGTTTCTCTCTGAAAAAAATCGGGCAATCGCAATCAATTGATATCATATTAGTAGTATTTGGATTGTATTAGTAGAATAAATTAGAAACAAGTCAGAACGATAAACCGCTAACTACACACACTAACTTCAAAATGTTAACCAAATAATTGTCAAAATAACTCTCATATGCCAATAGCAGGGACTAAAGTACGCGTGGTTGTCACACCCATAGATCAACAAGTTTAAATTTTACAAATCTTTCTGCGAAAAGCTAAGCAAATTCATTGGTATTAATGCGCATTGTTGCCGTTTGCAAATCACTATCGGCTAAGTGCCATGCCACCATTTTTAATTATTTTATTTACCATGATTGCCATCCATGTTTAATCAAACATAAGCTATGCTTCTTTGTATAGAATTTATGCGATTTCCTTCTCGTAATTGGGAGCTTTAAATCGATATAATCGATTTTATCAAGTTACAAATATTAAGTCTTCACTTAATTTTAGAAACATGTATTACATACAATTCTAAGCCGACAACATATTTAGTGAAGATGATAAAATTCCAATACATATAATTTTGATATACAAATGTAATTGTTTCAGCCTTCAGGTTATACTATCTTTCTTACGTTATTTTTAATTTCTAAAACTAATGTTCAACAAAAAACATTGATCAAAGCAAACTACCGTTTAAAACGATAGTTAGATAAAAAGCAAAAATTAAGCGTACACAACAACTTCATAAACTTTCATGATGATTAATGTATAAAGGATAAACAGCCATACATACTTTCAATTTTATATATATTCAATATTTATTTAGCATGATGACTCAAATGCAAATTGCATAAGACAGTAGCAATATAACTTTAAAAAACTGCGTTATAGATCAATTTTTTAAAATTCGTATAAAGAAATTTTTATTATTTTTATGAATTCATAAATTAAAAAAAATAATTTTAATGGTATTTAATAAAAATTAAAAAAAAAAACAATAAAAAAATATGTACCATACCAGGAGTTGAACTCACAACCTACAGCACATCAGTCGAGCACGATATCCACAACGCAATTTGAAACGTTAAGAAATAATAGATTAATAAATTGATAAATGATAGAAATCCTGACGAATCAGTTTAATTTACTACCTACGGAAAAATCTGTGTGTGCGCCTAAAGAAGTTTTCACTTCAAAAAGTTTTTGAAAAAATCTTAAATTTATTTGAGTTTAGCGCTTATATATACTATAATAAAATTTTCTTTTAATAATCTTTAATTATCTTACCCCCGTTCCACTCGGCAATTGGCTAGCACAACCAGTCAAATGGTCGAGATCCAGCGCTGTCATACTGGCCGATCGCAGAAAGATTTCTTTGTCCGAACTGCATACAAATGGAATAGTTTGCCGGAATCCATAGTCTCAGGTGATTTCAATAAGCAGAGGTTTTAAAAAAGCGTTCATCAACACCTTAAGGAGCAAGTTGTGTTGGGACCTACGTTTTAAAAGGTATTTATGTGTTGTTATGATCCCGCAGGAGAGATCGATTTTGATCGATTATGATCAATGTTGATCTACGGATCTGACTACCCTGCGTACTCCAGTCCCTGCCATTGACATATGAGTTAGCGTGAGATATCACATACCACTGGCAATGGCAGGAGATATCATTAGCCAAGACGATATCTTAGGGTGCTGGCGGACGAACTTTAATTAGTCAACGGCAGCACTTCCAGTCTTAGCTGGGCAGCGTTCCGTAGCGGTACCGCTCATTAGCTCTTCCGAGGAATCGGACCAACACGTAGTTATGTGTTGGCTTTGTGCCTCGATTGAGGTGGTGGGCGGTGCGTCTGGTGTGCGCTGCATCAGCTGGATTATTGGCATTTAGTTTTGTTTTGTTTTCTGCAAATTTCTCACAATTTGTTTTTCACTTATTATTTTGTTATTATTTCTTCATCTTATCATGAAATATTGGCATATGTCATATTTTGTTGTATGATAGGATTTTTTACTTAGTTATCCATTTTAAAATAAAACATAAAAAAATAAAATAAAACCCTTTTGATATATATATATATATATATATATATATATATATATATATATATATATATATATATATATATATATATATATATACATATATATATATATATATATATATATATATATATATATATATATATATATATATATATATATATATATATATATATATATATATATATATATATATATATATATATATATATATATATATATATATATATATATATATATATATATATATATATATATATATATATATATATATATATATATATATATATATATATATATATATATATATATATATATATATATATATATATATATGGCAGTACAACCGAAAAAAATAAGTCTGCAAGTAGTAAAGCAAATTTGCGAAATCCACCCGCCTGTAAAGCGGCACGTCCACGGAATTTGCAGGGACAAAACATATATGAATCAATAAAAAATTTTAAAATACATGTTCAAAACATCTGCGGATTGAACGCTAACCATGACCACATGCAACATCATCTTGAGCGCGACAAACCGAACATTCTATTCCTTACAGAAACACAAGTTTCTGAAAATTTTCTCTTTATAGAATCGCTTAATTCCAAATATAGGCTCGAATCAGCTTTCAAACTCCATCAGGGCGTATGCGCATTCATTCATGAGAGTGTTGCGTACACGCGCTTTCCAAATTTTGAACTACACGGTGACGGCTTCAATACAATGGTTTTAAAGATTTGTCTTCCAGAAATGACTTTTTTTACAATAGCTCTATACCGGTCCCCCAACAAACGTAACCCAAACTTTTTCAATATACTGACAAAAATTGTGGCCGAGATTAGAGCAAAGTCCCCTAATTGTGAAGTTATCGTTACCGGTGACTTCAACGTCCACAACAAATCATGGTTGGAATTCTCCAAATCGACCGACGATGTTGACAATAGTGGAAAACTGGCAGAAATTTTTGCCGCGTCTCAGGGCCTATTCAAAATTGTTAAAAGCCCGACTTTCACTCCCCGTAATGGCGGTGATAATAGTTTTCTTTTAGATCTCTATCTTACCACAATGCCAGATATTACGAGTGTCGATGTCGCGAAAGGTAGTATTGGAAATTCTGATCATTATTTAATCTCATCAGTTATCAAAACTGATTTACTTAAAACTACAGCTCCCAAACCCCGTAAAATATTTCACTACTCAAAAATGGATAAGAGTGGTCTTCAAAATTTTTTCCATGGTTTCCCTTTCGACCGTCATTGTTTTTACACTGACAATGTAAATGTTTCTGCTCAAAACTTTACAGGAACCATCCAATTTGCTATCAATAAATTTGTCCCTTTCTCCATAGTAAAACCCAAACAAAAATACTTGTATTCGAAAGCTGCCAAAACGGCACTTAGAAACAAACGTAGATCATTTAATATTTGGATTCATAACAAAACTCCCACTAATCGATCCCAATATCTAAAGGCCAACAAAATATCTAACCAGATTATCTCAAACGAAAAGTCTGAAATTGACAGAGCGAAAGCCTCAAAACTTACGTCTATGTCTGTTTCTGACAAGAGTTTCTACAGTGCCATTAATTCTTTAAACTCTGGTACAAAAATTTCTATTCCGCCTATTATTGATGGTGATTTAATCGTCAATGATCCCGCAAGAAAAGCTAACTTGTTCGCTGAACGCTTTGCTCTGAACTCCCCTGTTTTGGAAACTCCTTTAGAAATACCCCAAATCCAGTCTTCAGGAGTTAATATGAATGAACTTCACTTCAAACCCAAAATAGTCGCTAAACTTTTAAAGGGGTTAAACATCAACAAAGCCTCAGGAATGGACAATATTCCACCCATTATTTTAAAAACCTTTTCCAAAGAACTTGCACCAACTTTAACTAAAATATTCTACCAATCCTACAAATCTGGTATATTCCCCTCGTGCTGGAAGTTGGCAAATGTCCAGCCCGTCCCCCAAAAAGGGACCGAGGGACCAAGAAATCCGATATCTCAAATTATAGGCCAATAGCTTTACTATCGGTCCTATCCAAAGTCTACGAGCATTATATTAATACACATATTTCAAAATTTCTGGAAGTAAATCATTTAATAGCCGACAGCCAATACGGTTTTCGAAACAAAAGATCAACTACCGATCTATTAAACTATGTAGTGCATTGTTGGAACAGCATACTTGATAAAGGTGGTGAAACATACGTTATCGCTTTAGACATCTCCAAGGCATTCGATCGAGTCTGGCATGCCAACTTAATCAACAAGCTCGTTGCGTACGGTTTTCATCCCAATGTTGTGAAGCTGATTCAAAATTTTCTATCCAACCGATACATTTCGGTAACCTTAGACGGATTTTCTTCTGAGTCTAAACTAATTAACGCTGGTGTACCCCAAGGCTCAGTATTGTCCCCAACCCTATTTTTGATTTATATCAACGAATTGTTAAAAATCACCAGCAACCCAATAAATAGTTTTGCAGATGATAGTACTCTGCACAAGTCGTTCGAGCCCCTTCCTTCAAAAGGTAAAATGCACAAACGAATTAATCCTGCCCGGAGAGACGCTGCCATAAACGTGAACAAAGACCTGAATAAAGTCGCCGACTGGGGTGACCAAAACCTTGTCAATTTCAACTCTACCAAAACACAGCTCTGGATTGTTTCCAGATTAAAGACCGAGTTCCCCAAAGATATTTTATTTAGTATGTGTGATGAACCAATAGGTGAATGTAAAAACATTCGTTTATTGGGTGTCACAGTTTCAAATGACCTACTCTGGAACGATCATGTAATGGCGATGGCAAAAAGCGCGTCTAAAAAACTCGGCCTCTTAAATAGATGCAAAAAATTTTTCACTCCATACCAATTGCTCCCTGTTTATAAGTCCTATATTCGTCCCTGTATGGAGTACTGCTGTCAAGTTTGGGGTGCTGCCTCTGTTTCCATCTTGGCCCTCTTGGACTCTGTTCAAAAGCGAGCTATACGAATAGTGGGTGATCGAACTTTAACATCAAAACTTGATTCCCTACAACATCGTTGCACTGTTGCTGACCTCGTTATTTTTTACAAATATCGTCATCAGCAGTGCTCAGAATCAGTGGCAAATCAGCGGCATCATGCCTCAAACTTATTCTTACCCCCGTTCCACTCGGCAATCGGCTGCCGCAACCGGTGAAACGGTAAAGATCCCGCGCTGTTATACTGGCAGATCGCAGAGAGCTTTCTGTCCGAACTGCGTACAAATGGAATAGTTTGCCGGAACATTTAGTCTCAGGTGGCTTCAACTCACATATGTTTAAAAAAAGCGTTAATCTACACCTTAGAACGCCAGGTGTTGTGGGACCCAGGTTTAAACCTAGGTCTTAAAAGGTATTTATGTGTTGTTGTGACACATATTCTAAACCCTATTACACAACACATTTTATTAAAAAAAAAAAAAAATATTGTAAACCCTATATAACACAACACTTTTTATTTAAAAAAAAAAATATATGCGTTACACTCCTCAATTATGCTTTAAAACTATACTTACTGTAAAACTATTACTATCTTAAAGACTATTGCTTCTGACTCTTGTTCGGTTAGACTAATATTCGCGACATTCCTCGCCGAACCTACAAAAAGTCACTTTTTTTTTTTTTTTTTTTAAACTTTAGCACCGAAAATAAATTAAATACACTATTTTTTCGGCAAACGGCTAAATTTTTTATAAATATGAAATTGATACCTCAATTTCTTATATATATGATTTATTAGGTAATAAATTCTCTGAAATAAATTTTTATTGATTGCCATCATGCTGTTTTGAACGAATTCATTATCTCATGTTATGTTACTTTACTGCTGCCGTAAAAATATGGAACGAAAATGACGATACTTCACTGCCGCCGTGAAAAATATGAAAGTTAATTTACTGCCGCCGTAAATGCTGGCGTTATACTTTACATTATATGTCAAAAAGAAAGAATTTAACCTTCCCCTAGCGGCAGTAAAGCTAAATTTTACAGCCGTTTGCGCAGAAAAGATATTTTTCCATTATGTAGAAATTTTTTCCATTAAATTTAAAGACATTATACTTTGTGTAAATGCATAGAATGGGGAATATTTCTGTTCTAATTAACATCCCAAGTCACGATTACATATAGTCATTATTAGTTGATTCCAATCAATATGAAATCGATGGCTGACACTTGTTCAATTATTGTCATATATGCATGTTAACATACATATATATAACAATAATTGACCAAGTACCAGCCATGTATTTCACATTGACTGGAAACAATCAATAATGACTATACAATAATAAGACTTAGGCTGTTAATTAGAATAGAAATATTCCCCATTCTATATGCATTAACACAAAGTATTGTCTAGAAATTTAATGCAAAAATGACCATATAATTTAAAAATATTTTCATAATATGCAGTCTAAATGACAGCGGAGAAATTCAACTTAAGTAGGTGAAGAAGTGATGATGAAGTTTCAACTTCGAAATAGTCATCACCTAAGTGATGTAATTGTTAGCGTGTCTGCCAACGGATTCAAACATGGCGCTGAAGAGGAAAGTTCGAATTCATCCGAAACACGTTAAATCAAAAAAAGAGTTTTTCTCTGTGAAATTTCCAACCATTTGAATTGAGAAAATTCCAATTATTTCCTTACTTACTTGAGTTTAGGTGTTCTCAAAAATCCCCAAAATATTTTATATATTACATGAGGCAAAACTAATTTTAATATGTTACCCAATTATTGAAACAATTTTCAATGCGTCACCTAAAGCATATAATGCCAATCGATTCTCCGGATATATTTTCAAATTTAATTTCACACTCGAATATTAATCAAATAATAATATTTTAAAATAAAATAATAAAATATGTCAACAACATGAAAATAAAATTTCACCTCTATTGTATGTAACTTTTCTTTCAATCATTTTATTATACTAAAAAAACCGAAAATGAATAGAAAATGACCATATAAGATATTTTAAAATTTTCTATGAAAAAATCCACTTAAGATATTCAAATATGTCCTAAAATATATTTATTTTTATTTCTTTTATCTTTGCTTTGTTCAAAATGACCCTCTTACCTAATATTCATATTTATTTATTAACAACCTACAACCCCCTTAAATATACAGTCGAACAATGATAAGATGGATAATTTATATATCGTAAAAACATTTGGACTACTTGTATAATAATCCTTTTTCACGTTCGAATTGAAACCGTGATTTACTTACATTGAAACCCAAAATTAACAATTGAAACTGATTTTTATAATCTTTACGCTGTACAATTTATAGTAGGGGAGCCCGGGATGCTAAATTTGCAGTTACTAGAGCGTCATAGGGACTTATTGGATTGTGAAGTTTACGTTCTAAAATGAAAAAAGTTTATGTCAAGTTTTCCATTTTAGTGGGGGGGGAGAGCGTGTAAGAATTTTTAAAAATGTAAAAAAAAAACAGTCACATAAAAATACTCGAGCGCGTCAGATATTCATAGAGTATATGCGCTTTGTCTTTCTGATAACCGATACATATAAATCTGACGATTAACTAAAGGGAGGTGGGCGTATAGAGAGGTGGAAAAAAAAAAAAAAAAAGTTATTCGAGCGTGTCAGATATTCAAGGTTTATGTAAAGTGAACTCCAAAAAGTGTCCTATTTAAATGACTGACGATTTAAACGTGACCAAAAGTCATGGCTGATTTTGAAAAATGTAAAAATAAAATGTGACCTTGAGATACTCGAGCGCGTCAGATTTTTATGCAGGGGGATCAACTTGATGTCTTCGTCCTCCAGGATGATAATCTGACAATTATATGGAGGGGTACTGTTCGTTTGACAATTTTAAAGTGACAATTATTTGTCGTTTCTATTTCTATGTAATTTTTTTCAAAAACAGTATTTTTAATCTACAACTGTAGTAAATTTAATAGTTAAAAAGCATAATTTACCATTTTGTGTTAAACATAACAGAGATGAGATAATCCTAGTAACAACTAGGATTATCTCAGTTATATTAATGCTTTTGGATTGAAAATTACGATTACTACAATTAATGTAATATGAAATATTTGACAATTGATTTTTCCTGCAATTAAGCGAGCAAACATTTACTAGATTTTGGAGTGTTTTTAATTTATTTTTAAACAGTGCATGAAATTCACAAAATAACTTATAAATACAACAAACAAATCAAAGCGTCTAGCAGCCACCAAAAACGTGAACACTATGGTGATCAGCTGAGATGGCGTCATGCCAACAGACGCTCTAGTGGAGTTGATGCGAGAGAGTAAGAGATAAAGAAAGAGTGAGAGAGAAGTGAGGCGCGGAGTGGGGAATACACAGCTCTCAGCATCTGTACGCTCCATCTTTTATTGACGATTTTACCTGAATCGCCCCATGAAAACTGTCAGAATATATGTTTTCCGTAATCCTGATAGGATTACCTTCAAAATTAAAAAAAAGTTTATCGCGCTCGAGTATTTCAAGGTGTCGTTTTTTTTTACACCTTTGTGACTTGCCTATTTCCTTATGTCACGGTCAAATTGTCAGATTATTGAAATATACACTTTTCTGGATGTACTTAACTTACCTTCTCTTAATCTGACGCGCTTGAGTTTTTCTGACGATTGATTTTTTTTTACTAATCTGACGGGTTTCCCACGACGCACCCCACTACATTAAGGGTTCATATTTGGTAGGAGTACATTACAGGGTGCAAGTTTTCTCCCCATATGATTTTCTGACGCGCTCGAGTAACTCGCAAAATCCCCGCTTGGGCTCCCCTACTATTACATTTATTTTACTTTTTATTGTTTTTAATGTTCACGACAAATGAATTTTTTACTTTTTTTTTTTTTTTACTTTTTTTTTGCAAAAAAGAAAAAACAAATCAAAAACTAAAAAAACAAAAATTACATATTCTTATCAAGGATATAAACTCAAACTGCTATAGGGATTTTCACAATGTTATAGCAAAAACAAAATGTGTACATAAAAAACAATTGAAGTGGAAAATTTTCAACAACTTTATGTTCTAATGTAAAAAACAGTATACAAAAAATTTATTTATTGTAACATAAGAAAAAAGTGATTTTTTGTGCCGAGGCAAGTAAGGAAAGATTCTTGTTTTTTTGAATTTTTTTTTGTGTTGATTTTTTTTTTTTGTAAAACAAACTTTTTATTTCGATCGATAATTCGGATAACGATTTTATTTTTTTTATGAATTTTTATCCTGAGGTTTAATTCCTGTCACTAAGGTATTATGTATTATGTTTCGAATAGGATTACACCTTCTGATCAAATTTATATAACAGCATGTGAATATAACTATAAAAAATACACGAAAGTCAAGTGATTCTCAGGATCTTTCGAAAGATCTTTATAAAATAGTTTGAAATTTGAATTGGTGCATA
>OY856187.1:302568689-302631189 GCA_963693315.1 Diogma glabrata | reverse complement strand
CAGTTAGAGATTTTTGACTCGTCGGCTTCAACAAAAAAGTTTGCAACAAGCCTAAGAAAAACAATTTGCAAAAACCTTAAAAAAATAAAAAGATTTGAATAGAAGAAAAAATCTTTTTTTTCTTAGATATAAACTGTTTTGATATTTCGCAGTAGTTGCACGACATATGATATATAGTAGGTTGGCGTTTGTTTTTCATTTAGTGTCAAAAATTGTCACACATATGTTCTGTGGTAGATCTGAAATTTGTTTGTTGCAAAATTGGATAGATGTAGTTTTGCTTATATGTAGCTAATTTTCTTTTTAAAATTTGTTCGATATCTGTTAGTAATTAGTTTGTTTTGTTTAAACTAATCTGGTACATCAGATTCTACTTGTACACAAAACTGTCTGATCTCGAAATCTACCTATTTCTAGCGGACATCCTGCCGCTCGGATTTTTTTTTTGTTAAACAAGCTTTTTATTCGATGGCACTTAATGAACTCAAAAAAACAAACACAAAATCAACTAAATACACAAGCACTTGCTACTACAAAACACAAATCGTAAATCACAAAATACACCAAAAATCTTGAACGTTATAATTTATTTTTATTAATTAAACTTGCTTTTGTTTGCAACTACAAATAAATATGGAATTATAAATTTCATAAATTTTAGAAATTTGGATACAAAAAAATTTGACTTAAGTAGTAGCAAAATTTCAAAGAAAATTATTTTAAGTAAATAAATATTAAATATACTTAAATGTTAATTTTGTTGCTGTTTGTTGTGCGTCCAAATCCTCCATCTAAAAATTAAAATATTCTTCTTATTTGTACTTCGGTCTGAAAGACCTAAGTATTACGTTCTCGAGCCAAAAGTAAAATTCTTACTCCAACTTTGATTCTAAAAAATCAAATGTATGCCTGTATGCCGGCCTACCGGCCGTCACAACCGACCAAATTTGGAAAACCGCTGAAAGGATTTCAAAAATTTTTGTTTCTAAAAATAGGTATACTCAATGGTAAGAGACGAAAGTACGATATGTTCGATAACTGTACAGAAGTGTCAAAAAAATCGTCAAGTGTGTCAAAACAAGGAAATTTGCATATTTTTTGCTTAAAAACGTTCATTTTGAGTGATTACGAATATAAAAATTGAATTTGGAGAAATCTTGATGGTCGGGATTGATATGTGAGACCAAAAACTAGATTATTGCATTATAAGTTTGTAAAAAACTTTTTCAAGTGAGTCAAAAGAAGGATTTTCATTTTTTTTTTGGAAAAAAATGAATTAATTATTTAAAATTGTTTGTAATCGTTGTAGTCAATTTATGTTTTAAATTTTAAAATTTTATTTTTTATAAAACTTTCATTTTTATTTATATATTCTGATGACGCGTTTAAGCTTTATTCCAAAGTTATCCTCAGGACTCAGGTCTACAAAAATAAAATACTAACATAACAAAAAATAACAAAAAAATGGGAAATTATATAATTTAAAAATAATTTAAAAAAAAACTTACAAAAATGAAAACAGTAGAAACTGATCTTAAAAAGTTTATACTTTTCTTACAAAAATATTGCGACGCTGATTCATAGGTTGAGTTCACCACAGCTCTGGAAACATAGTGTTCTGGATATATATTGAGCTAATATCCAATATTACTTAATCCAAATACTTTAATTAAAAGCTAACCAATGTTGTAGATTTCGCGTAGTTCAAATTATAAAAATATTAAAGAGAGCAGTAGTATACCAACAAACATAAATTCTGTTGTACGAGAAAATGTAAAAAAAATTTAACCGGAAGTGACAAACCGGAAGTTGGGATGCAGAACTGTTGTGACTAAATGTCTATGTTCCAAGTACCTGTACTAAATGTTTATGTACCAAGTTTCATTCAATTCGATTATCAGATACAGATGTTATTAAGCTTCCCAAAAAGCAGGAGCTCAGCGGACCCTACCACTTTGTTCACTATCGCTAAAAAACTAATCAGTTCCTTGCCATACATATTTGCATCTTTTTCCAAAGTGTCATCAAAATTCATTCACGAACGAATGTTGTATGTTCACAACAAACATTGAAACAAAAAACAGGTGTTCGGGAAGCCTCCCACCACTTATCATAATACTGTCCAAAAACTAAACAATTCTTTGTCATTTGAGTCTCCATCTTTTTTCAAAGTGTCATTAAAATTGATTAATGAATGAAGTCTGTATGCTTCCAACAAACTTTAAAAACAAAGTGTGAAAGGCAGCAGTTGTATGGTAGACTCACCGCCACTTTAATCAATATGTTCCAAAAGATGATAATTATCTTCTCACACTAATTGGAACCATTTCCATAGGTTTCATCATAATCACTTCATTATTGCAGGCTGTAGTGTGCATTAAGACACTGAAAAGACTTCAAAAAATTAGGAAAAAAATGTTTTTACCGGAAGTTTAAAATACCGTTAGTCGGGATGCAGAACTGTTGCAAAACGTACTAAATGCTTATGTACCAAGTTTCATCCAATTCGATTATCAGGTACAGATGTTATTAGGCTTTCAAAAAAACAGGTCTACGGGACACCCCCCACCACTTTGTTCACTATCGCTCAAAAACTAATCAGTTCCTTGTCATGCATATTTGCATCTCTTTCCAAAGTGTCATCAAAATTCATTGACGAACAAATGCTGAATGCTCCCAACAAACATTGAAAAAATGGTGACACAATAAACAGGAGTTCGGGAGGACCCCACCCCCTTATCCCAATATTGTCCAAAAAGTAATCAGTTCTTTGTCATTTAAGTCTACATCTTTTTTCAAAGTGTCATTAAAATTGATTAATGAATGAAGTCTGTATGCTCCCAACAAACTTTAAAAAGAAAGTGTGAAAAGTCAGTAGTTATATGGTAAACCCCCAGTCACTTTGATCAATGTGTCCCAAAAGATAATGATTATCTCACACTAATTGAAACCTTTTCCATACGTTTCATCATAATCACTTCATTATTGTATGTTGTAGTGTGCCTTAACTCACAGAAAAAACTTCAAAAAATACACAAACAAATTTTTACCGGAAGTAAAAAACTGGAAGTTGGGATGCAGAACTGTTTTAAACCGTACTAAATGCTTTTATGTACCAAGTTTCATCCAATCCGATATTAGGTACAGATGTTATTGAGCTTTCAAAAAACAGGTGTATGGGACACCCCCCCACCACTTTGTTCAATATCGCTCAAAAACTAATCAGGTCCTTGCCATACATATTTACATCTCTTTCCATAGTGTCATCAAAATTCATTCACGAACGAGTGCTGTATGCTCCGAAGTCCCAACACATATTGAAAAAATGGTAACGCAATAAACAGGCGTTCGGGATTCCCCCACCACTTATCCCAAGATTGTCCAAAAACTAATTAGTTCTTTGTCATTTAAGTCTCCATCTTTTTTCAAAGTGTCATTAAAATAAATTAATGAATGAAGTCTGTATGCTCCCAACAAACTTTAAAAAGAAAGTGTGAAAAGTCAACATTTTTATGGTAGACCCCCTGCCACTTTGATCAATGTGTCCCAAAAGATGAAAACTATCTTCTCACACTAATTAGAACCTTTTTCATAAGTTTTATCATAATCACTTCATTACTGTAGGCTGTAGTGTACAAGTTAAGAAATTATTCCTTATTTATTTTAAAAAAATAATTTTTTGAGAGGAAGACCTCTTTACTTTATTAAACTCAAAAAGATAGTAAATTACAATTTGAAATTTCTAAACTTAATGCTAAAAATGTTTTACAATGTTTTTGCATAATAGACAATATTTATAATAATTTTATTGAAATATTATATTCTATTTCACAGAAACTAAACTTGTCAATTAATGAGTTTGTTTCTGTGAGAAAATTTTTACGGAATGCAATTTGTAATAGGATATTAGAAGACAAAACATTTATAGGAATGTAATATGAAGGTTAATTAACTCCTCCGCACTTAAATGTGATTGTCCTCAATCACTTAGAAATATGGAATGTTATTGAAATTCAGTTCTGGAGCGCTGGAAGCGGGTCTTAGAATTATCGAACTTTGTTTTGGTTTTGAATTTGGAAAATATACTGCATCAGGTGAAGTGTGTTTTGGACTTGAAGTTTGCTTACTAATTTTGAAGGTTTTGATAGCTTTAATACAAAGTTTGTATGAAATTATGAAGGAAGCTGCAGCAACAAAGGCATAACATAAGTAATGAAGCCTAGAGGATTCTGAATGTAGAAGGCTTATCGCGTTCGTGTTATTGATATGAATTTCCTCCATCATTTCTAACGATAGTATTCGTTTTAGCTCCCTCTCTTTCGAAAGTGGATGTAAAATTGCGGGTAAAACATGAAATTGGGTTTCTTCACGTGAAGTGAATGACTGACCGGCAATGTTTATTGAAATATTATTGAATTTAATTAAAAATGTGCCGTCCAAATGTTGGGGTATAGATTGAATTAGGATAGTGCTGTTAAAATTGTTAAGGAGAATTATACCTGGAGTTATTTCTTCGATTTGAGGAATGTGTTGGTTGTTTACATTATTGCATTCCGCTAACATGCTTTTGAGAAGATTTGGAATACAAGATGTGTTTGATAAATTGATTACATTTTTAGATTTACATATAGATATGAGATTAAGCGTGCCACAATTTTCTTTTAAAGCAAAAAATTCGTTATTATTTCTTAAAATTGTTTCGTATACTAACTCTGTGGCAATTTTATTTCTTTTTACTGGTTTCAAAATGATTTTGTCGTAAATTTTATGATCTGTTATAGGAACATTTACGACATAAAGAATCGAATTAGAATCTGTAATAATTTTAATTTCGGCAAAATTTAAAGCTTCTTCGATTGTAGAGAAAGGAAAGTGTTCCTTTTTAAATGTATCAATTGCTAACTTTATTTCTTCTTTGGACAGTATAAGTGAATTTACAATCCCCGATTTTGCCCAGTGAATCGCGTAATTTATGTTATTTAAATCTTCTTTGAGTATCTTCATCTTGTATTCCACGTCTTGTATGATCTTATCATTAAGATGTTCATTAATAGCTAGTGCGTTTTTAATTTCATTGTTTATCTTAGTCAAATTGTTTAATCGTTCAGCTATTAAATTATTTATTACAACTTGTTTATTATTATTATATAAAACATTATTAATTTTTTCTTTAATAGTTATAAAATCGTCATGGTCTGGATTATCTGCGATCCATTTCCATGCGCTTCCTATGAAATTAAGTGACCTCTTTCTTTGGTGTGTTTTTAAATTTAATATTAAGTTTTGAACTTGATCCAATTCAAAAAGTATATAGGGAGCAAGATGATGTTGTCTAGACTCATTGGTACTCATGAGCGATAAAATTTCGAGTGTAACATTTTCGTATTCGTCTAGGTCAATGACATGGATTATCTTAAAACAGCCAGTTTGTATTTTAGCATGACCCATATTAATCGACACGAATAGGGAATTTGTGAAATCAAGCAATTGAATTCCAGCATTAATATGGTTAAGTAGATGTCTGTAATAAAAATTAAACGGTTGGTATTAGTTACGGATGTTGGATTTGTGTACTGTTCTCCCAGATTCGGTGATAACGGTTGAATTTTTATTTTCTCTTATTACCTCTCGAACGAACCGAACAGTTAGTTTCGTTCCTAATCTTCTATTATGTTTAACATAGATTATATCTCCAGGTGAATATTGTTTGATGGGTTTTCGTTTCTTGTTATGATAATTAATATCTTTTTGTTGTTTTGATTTTAATTTTTCAATATTGGTCAACCGTATTTGTTCGAATTGTTCAGGGCTAATATTTGGAATTCGTCCGAAAAAAAGCTCTACTGGTTTTTTGTTAGTTGTCGAATGAACCGTGTGGTTGTACTCATTGACCGCTCGTTCGAGGAGTTGTTTTAGGGGAATGATTGTATCTGGATAAATTATCATATGTCCTTTGTCCGTGTGAATAACTGCTTGCAGTTTTCTAAGGGTGTCATTGCCAATTATTCCGTTAAAAGATTTAAGACAGGGTAAAATATAAAATTTCAATTTTTCTGTATTGTCTCCGAAAATATTTATGTTGGAATGGTGTGTTATATTAACACTTCCTGCAATGGAATTGGCACAGAATGGTTTGTCATTGGGAATTGGAGTTCGAACATGTTTCGATTGAATATAGTTTTTGTTTGATCCCGTGTCTATTAAGAATTTTAAGTACTCTCCGTTCCTAATTTTAAGTTCGTAGTAAGGGAGCGAAGAGTGGCTTAGTCTAAAAAATATATGTCTTCTAATTGTTCGGATTGGTCAAATGTAGGATTATCGTAAGATTCGATGTATTCGTCGTATGTTTGCTCGTTCGCGTCGTCAGAATTAAAATCATCCACGCTAGTTTCGATGTTTTCAGTTTCTATTGGTGGTATAACATTTGCACTTTGTTCTGTGTGATGAACTCTTTGAAACTTGTTTGGAGGGTGTGACTGCTGAGTTGAGCTTAAAAATTGTCTCTTTTGGGTAGCAATATTATTCGGTTGTGCAGGCCGATTCATGTAGTTAATCTGTCTAGATTGCATACTTCGATCTACGTCCATAGGCTCTGGTCTTTGCCATTGTGGTCTATATTGGTTTGTCCATTGAGTTCGAATATTTGGCAACATCTGATTAGGATAGTAAGAATTTAGCATAGGCCTATTTGGTGGAACTGGTCTGAAGAAAGTTGGGTTTTGTGGTACCCGAGGGTTGTGAAGCAACTGAGGGTAAAAAGGTTGTCTAAATTGTTGTAATGTATTTTGTCTAGGTGGTAGGAATGGTAGCGGTTGTGGTCTTTGTACGTGTTGATACGCGTACTGTGTCCTGAAGTCGATATTTTGCAACTTCAGACAAAGATGTAATGCTTGAGGTAAATCAACTGGTTCTCTGATACTAAGAAGACGAGGTAAATCACCTGTCAAACCTCTTACAAATGTATCTAATGCTTTATCACGATAGGCTTTTGTCATGTTATTTAGTGATTCATCACCCATTTCCATACACGACAGTTTATTTAGAATTAAAGAAAGGTGTTGGTAGACAATTTGATAAAATTCTGGTATAGTAAGTTTACCTTGGACTAGCGTTGTCAACTGGTACTCTAATGTACCTAGGTCTCTTTTATCCGCATAATGTAGGGTGAGACACTTTGAAATTTTTTTCCAATTTAATGGAGTATTATAAGACTCGAGTGCAATATCTGCACTCCCTACAATTTTATTGCGTACCACACTTAAAATACCGTAGTATTTTGGGCTACCTTTCAGATGATCGTAAATTTTAAGTATTCTATCGACACTTTTTTTCCATGAACTAAATTCACCAGGTTGGCCTGAAAAGTCTCGTAAGCTTTTAACGATGTCTGGTATTTTATCTAGATCATTAAGCGCTTTATCGTTGTCAATATTTATTGGTTGGTCAATGTCACTATTTATATCTGAGTTTGTACTACTGTCTGCTAGGAGACGTTGTCCGTCTTGTCTAAGGATATCTCTGACAATTTGTGATATTTGGACATTCAAACTCTCTAGACTGATTTGGGTATTTGTACCAGTATTAGTAATTGAAGAATTTAATATGGGTGGTCTAATTATAGAATTGGGATCTGAAGGCATTTTATACAATGGTTTCGCTAAAATGTTACGATAAAAGCTAATTCTATTCTAGACAGACAATCAGTTTCTAGAATCTGTGGTTATTAAAACCAAAACACAAAAATAATTTTTAGAAGCACAGAAAAATCACCAGTTTGTTAAGATGTCGCTTAATTTCTTTTTGAATAAAATTGTCAAAATATTATTTTAATTACTTATTTTATTTAAATTGAGAGAGAAAAATATATTTTAGATTGGTTATCACAATCAAAAATTCACTGAACAAAAATTTTCAACGGATTTTAATAATATATTGAAATAGTTCTTTCTATTTAAATTTTTGAACTATTCATTTATTTATTTTATTAGAAAGAAATGATTGTAGATTTATTCTTAAGATTAAATGACTGTAGATAATAATATGAGGTTTAATTAAATTTCTCAAATTTTTCATTCAATTTTTGAACTATTTATTTATTTATTTTATTAGAAAGAAATGATCGTAGATTTATTCTTAAAATTAAATGAATGTAGATAATAATATAAGGTTTAATTAAATTTCTCGAATAAAATCTATATTTAATTTTTCTATTCAGGCATTATTTGAATTTTAATGAACAAAATTATTATTTATTTTGATTTAGGTATTTATTTAATTATTATTTAATTTTAATTATTTATTTAATATTTTCAGATTTCATTTATTTATTTTGTTTCACTTTATTTAATTTATATTATGATTTATTAGAATATTTATATCTCTTCTTTATTTTAATATTTTCAAAAAAAAAATTTCTTAACTAATAAAAATTTATAGATTTCACTTACAGTAAAATGATGAAATAAAACATATTCATTCCTATGTTTTTGTTTCTTGACTATCTTCTTGGTCTGTTCCTGGTGGTTGCGTTGTTGTGGCACAACGTATGGGCGGCTACTTCAAATTTGTTCCTTTGGAGTTCCGTTTTTCCGTTGATTATTTCGGTTACTTCGGGGCCTTGTTTTCCCATAAACAATTGCACAATATTTTTGTTTCTTTAATGTAGTATTTTCATTAAAGTTTTTGTACCCAAGCAAATTAATTTTGCGATTCACTTTGGGATTTTTGCAATTATAAAATATTTTTGTTTTAACTGTTTAATAACTTTCAGTAAACATTAAAGTTTTTGTAACACACCCAAGCAAATTAATTTTGCGATTCACTTTGGGATTTTGTGTAATAAACTTTCAAAAAACTTTATTTTAATTTAAACTTTTTGAACTGTTCTAAAAAACTTTCAATAAACTTTATTTCAATTTGCACAACACACCACTGATTTTAAGTTTCGGCGCCAGTTAAGGAATTATTCCTTATTTATTTTAAAAAAATAATTTTTTGAGAGGAAGACCTCTTTACTTTATTAAACTCAAAAAGATAGTAAATTACAATTTGAAATTTCTAAACTTAATGCTAAAAATGTTTTACAATGTTTTTGCATAATAGACAATATTTATAATAATTTTATTGAAATATTATATTCTATTTCACAGAAACTAAACTTGTCAATTAATGAGTTTGTTTCTGTGAGAAAATTTTTACGGAATGCAATTTGTAATAGGATATTAGAAGACAAAACATTTATAGGAATGTAATATGAAGGTTAATTAACTTACATAAAGACACTAAAAAACTTCATAAAAGTAGAAAAAAAATTTTTTTAACGCAAGTAAAAAACCGGACGTTGGGATGCAGAACTATTGTGAGCCGTACTAAATGCTTATGTACCAAGTTTCATCTAATTCGATTATCAGGTACAGATGTTATTGAGATTTAAAAAAAACAGGTGTTCGGGAGACCCCCACCACTTTATTCACTATCGCTAAAAAATCAATCAATTCCTTGCCATACATTTTTGCCTCTTTTTCCAAAGTGTCATCAAAATTCATTCACGAACGAATGCTGTATGCTCCCAACAAACATAAAAAACATAGTGGATAAAACCACCTGTTGTATGGTAGACCCACCAGCCCCCCAGCCTAATGCATTCATCACTTCAGTATAGCTTTTTCGGTCGTTTTTCGACACCAGCTGTAACACTTCAGCTGCTTCACCCTTAAACCCAACTTTCAATGCAGCCAGACGACTTTCAGCGTTCTAACCATTTTGATCTGCTTCGGTCTCGAACTGGAACTTGAAGATTCCGAAAGATGTGGATCCGTCATACGATGGTGGCTTTAATTTAATATTTGATACTTGATGTACCACCTGTGAAGTAGCTTTAGCTGTGTCAACATCCTGCAACCTCTTCTCAAAATCGTCAATTTAGTTACAACTTTATTCAAGTCACGCTCAAATGCCTGAATTTCGGTTCGAATTTTTTCGACTTTTACATCGAATCCTGTTGACAGAAGTTTCTCGACGAAATGTTGATGTATACTAATGTTCAACTCATTTATTTGCTGGTTCATCTCATCATTATTTGCAGCATGTTTTGCAGTCGGGCTATTGTTTTGAAAACGTACATTTTTTTGTCGATTTTTAAATTTTTGATTTTAAAAATTCTGAAATTTTGAAATATTGTTGGTATTGACGAAAGAAGAAAAGAATAAATTTCTGGATTTTCTTGAGTACTCCGAATCGGAGTTATGCGCGTGTGAATTTTTGAAACTTTTTCACGATGTTTTGTTATGGTGATCAATGTTTTGCTAATAGATCCTACAAATTTCATGCGATATACGTATATTTTTGTAAATAAAGAGAAAAATTGTGGAGTAATCAATATGCGTAAATGGGAAATTAATAGTTATTTTCTTTTCCGCTAGGCGGCGCGTTAAACCTTGGTTTAAACCAGGGTTGTGCCGTAAACAAAATAGATTACTTTACATGTATAGATTACGCATAGGTTACGTGTAAATTACGCGAGATATTTTCGTGTAATCTATAATGTAAACTATAATGTAATCTATTTAATTGATATGTGAATTCTAAAATTTTTTAAACCTTGGTTTACTTCAAGCTCATATCTCAAAAATCGTCCTTTTTTTTGGTTTTTCACAAATTAGTAGTAAACACATGCAGCTATGAAATTATGTACAAAAAGTGAGAGATTTCATATAAACTTTTTTATACAATTTTTCCGGGTGCGTGTCCCAGACCAAAATTCGGAAATATGGTAAACTTGATTGTCCTTGATCATCTGTTAAGATTTGGTTACTCAAACCTCCAAGAAATGCAACCTCACCTTCTTTGAATACATTCTTGAGGAATAAAATCTTCTTAACATATTGGCAATTCTTATAGACCGTTCTTCTAGAATAAACAGCAGAAATTGATGGTAGTTCTATCATCACTATCTTCGTTTCGCCTGGTTTTGTAACGACGAATATATCTCTAAAATTAAGAATATTCATATATAAAGAAATTCGCTAATAATTTACCATTTTATTTCAATTCCAAGGTGTTAAAATTAAACAGACATAAAAACGTTTATGTATATATATCAATAATATTTTAACATTTTTTTTAGTTAATTGCACTCAACACCAAATAATAATACTTGTTTGTAATTTAATTTTTTAAGGAATAGTTAAATTTTGACTCGGGGGTGGAAGAAATATCCAAAATTAATATAAACTACTCCAAAACCATTTGGAGTAGTTATTATTATTTATTTATTTATTTATTTATTTATTTATTTATTTATTTATTTATTTATTTATTTATATCTTTTCATATTCCCTTATAATTACAACATATTAAATTACAATTTTATAACAATTTTAAATTTAGAACAAAAACAATTAACATTTAGAAAAAAATTAATATAAAATTGATTATAACATTAATAAAGAAAAAGGGAATGAAAATTAGGAAATTTCTTTGATCTAAAATGGATCAATGGCGAAATTCCCTTCAAAAATTCAAGTTACATTTATGAATATGAACTGTGTAGTGGGGCAAAAATCCATTGTTAGATTACTTTCAAGAAAAAAAGAAAAAACATTTTAAATGAATATTTAAACAACAGCAAAAAAAAAAAAAAATAAATATGGATGCATATAAAAGTATTGCAAATATAAATCAAAACAAATAAGAGGAAAGGCATACCAACTGAATAAGGAAACAAAAACAACAATAGACAACAATAATTAACAAAAAAAAAACACAAGAAAAGAAATGAAAATGCAGTAAAACAGATATTAATATTACCAAGAAAACAAAAAATCATCAAAAATGAATTTGTACAACTTTCCATATCAGCAATAAAACTGTGAACACAACTCTAAACACAAAACAAAAACAAAAATAACTGAAAATTAACGAACTGCTGATAAAAGATTCTCTACTGTATTCTGATTTAACAGCCACTTCCACAAACATTTTAAAAAAAGTTTTAAATTATTTATATTTTTAATATCAATTGGTAGCTTATTAAAAATATTAGGCCCACTAAACAAGAAAAACTTGCGAAAATGTTCACATCTTGTCAAAGGTAGGTTAAAATTTAAATTTCTCAATCTTGGTCCTAATCTTTCCATACTCCTATTACCACTTCGAATAAAAAATAATTTAAGACATTTAAAAATATATAAATATCGCAAAGGCAATATTTTCAATTGTCTGAACAATGGCAAAGATCTTTCCAGTCTATTTTTTCTTAAAATTATCCTAATACTATGTTTCTGGGCAATAATAGCGTGGTATGATGTAGACTTGTACATTCCTCCCCAACAAGTAATTCCGTATTGAATTTTGGATTGAATCATTCCAAAAGAAAACATATTAATTTTTTTTATATTAATTTATTCAAACAAATTCATGTTCCATCATGAATTTGTAATCCACAAAAGATTACACAAAATTTTACGTATATGGAGATGGTATTGAATTCATCAGAGATTTTGTTTTGGGTGAAGAAAATAACAATGAACCAAAATAAATCTTACAATTCTTTCACAAAACTTTATCCACCGGAGTTATGTGCCAATGATCCAAATTCCAAGACAATTCAAGGATTGCTTTTTAAGTGGGGAAAATATTGAATTGTAATAGATGAAAAACTCGTGGTATCAGCAAGGTCTGGAAATGAGGTTTTAATTTTTTATATTTAGGTATTGGAATTCGTTGACATCAATAAAAAAACTTTCTGTTTTTAGTTTTTTTTTAACCCTGTCTAAAATAAGGGTGATGAAAAATCAAAAAAATTGCTCGACCCTGGTGTATTGAAATGGCTCTAGTAGAGCTCCCGGGAGTTGAGCATGGGGAACCTACGACCTTATATAGTAGACTAGGTTAATATTTGACCTAGTTTTGTTTCCTGTATTGGAATTAGAATGTAGGTTATTGGTTTATTGTGGTTTGTTGTTGTTGTGTGTGTCCCAAGCCGGTTGCTAAAGGCCTTGGAAGGTCGTCAGGTAAACTAGGTTAGTATTTGACCTAGTTCTGGTTGTCTGTATTGGTAATTTCTCGATTTAAAGTGTAGGTTAGTGGTTAATTGTTGTTTGTTGTTATTGTGGGTTTATTGTTGTTGCTAAAGGCCTAGGAAGCATGTCAGATAAACTAGGTTAGTTATTTCCCTGTATGTGAGTTCAAATTTAAAATTAAAACAATAAAATAATGGTACAAATGACAAATAAAACAATTTGTCACGTGTTTTTATTCATTTTTCTTTTTACATTTTTGTTTTAAAACTAAAATAAAACTATTACATGATTTTTTGTACATTAATTTTATTGGGTTAACCAACCCTTATTAATTTATTAAAAACTTTTTCTCTATGAGGTTTTTTTAGAACTGCAGAGATAATAGGTTCAATATTTTTTATTCGTCTATGAAATCTATCTCGATCTCGTGCATATTCTTCATATTTTCCCTGTCGAGCTACTCTATATGCATAATCCCACACATACATAACGTAAAGATCTAATTTATTGTTAAAGGTAACTTTTTTTGTTTTTAACATTATAGTACTTTTTCCTTCCGAAGATGCATATAAATGTTAAGACAGTTTTTTACAGCACATCTAAAATGATTATTTGAAAGATGTATCGGGCACATTGATTTAAAATTTTCAATCTTTAATAACGACGGTATGGCAAGATTTTCTATTTTAAAACTCTCAATATACTTTTCAAGGAAAAATTTTTTTTGTTCGCCTTTTACATAAATTTTTTCAGCTTGTTCTAAATAGTATTTAATAATTGATTTTATATCCACATAGTCAATGCATCCGCCATTCCAATTAAGTCCATTTATTTTATTGCCGCAATATCGGTTGCTATATTGTGCTGCTTGACCTAGTTCTTCTTCGTGGTAAGGTGGTTTGAAATGATAAACGATAGGAATCAAACTTCCTTTTTCAAGTAGAGCGAGTTCTTTGACAAAATATTGTTTATCGTTTCCTCTTAGAAATTGGAGATCAACTATGAAAACACGTTTGGCCATTGTGAGACTATATAAGAGACTGTCTGTCCAATTTTCCAAGATTAATTTTATACTCGACCTCTGTTTTGTATACATATAGATTTGTATAGTTAGATAGATACTCTTCGGCAAACCATGTTTTTTCATCCGTTTACTATGATGGTTGCCGGGCCGTCTTGTTGTGGGAAATCGACTTTTATTTTTAATTTAATAAAACAAAAAAACAAATATATTCAACCTCCAATTGAGAAGATTATTTGGTGTAACCCCGATAAAGAAGCCGTCCCGAAAAATATCAAAGGACTTGAACATTATAATACTATTCCAGATTTTTGTGATAATCAAGATCCACTGTTAATTATAGTAGATGATATGATGTTAAATTCTCACGACAAGATTGTGTGCGAATTATTTACTAGAGGTTCGCACCATAGAAATTTATCTGTAATATTTGTAACTCAAAACGTTTTTCACCAGGGAAAATTTTCAAGAGATATTTCATTAAATTGTAAATATTTAGTGCTTTTCAAAAACCCTAGAGATAAATCCCAAATACTGCCTTTAGCTCGTCAAATATACCCAAAACAGGTCAACGAATTTGAGAAAGTATATAATGAAGTAACTACCTTACCATATGGTTACATTTTAATAGACCTTACTCAAGATATTAATGATATATTTAGATTAAGAAGTGACATATTTGGAAAAAATTTTTGTTTTTGTACAAAAGAGCAATTGGAGCAATTTGGTGAGGAATATGAAACGATTACAAACCAACCGTCATATATTGCACCTGTTAAAAAATTCTAAGAGAAAATTTCAAAAAGTTATAATAAAACAATGTGAGCCGAATGTAATTAAAACGATCTGTGAAATTGCGTTAAATATTTTAAAAGGTAACTGTCATTTAAATAAAAGAGCAACCAATCAACTAAAAAAGTATAAAAAGGACTTGAGATCACTCATTTGCCGTAAGAAGTCGCTCACTAGTAAAAGAAAAATTATAATTCAACGTGGTGGATTTTTACCTGCTCTTCTCGGTGCAGTTTTATCAGGGGTGATTGGTCATTTTATAAAATGAATAATACAACATTTAACAAAATGATAATATTAAAACCTGAAATATATGAAAAACTAAAGCAAAATTCAGACGTTGAACTCAACCAGTTGGATAAAAAGATGAAAAACATTTTATTAAACAAAAATTTGTCCGATATTCAGAAGTGGTATTTGTATCGTCAGAACCTATTTAAAATTAGAAACAAAAAAAGATTGTTATCTAAAATTGAAGAGAAAAAAATTAAAATCATGGAACCTAAAAGTACCCAAACACGTTTCCGTACAAAACCCATATTTAGAGCGACAGACACTCAAACAGATGTTGTCGGTAAAAGAAATTTTGAAATGCAGTTTCCTGAAGAAGAAATATATGAGAATGAAGATGATGAAGTATTTGATAAACGCGTCCAGGAAAATATTTTTAAAGAAACAACACAGTCTGACAGTGAACTTGATGAAGACGTTCAAGACAAAATTTTCGCAAAAGCACTATCTGCCACATCAATTGGTGAGCGTTTAAGAAAACGAAAATTAACTCCAAATCAAAATTATCAAACATTTGAAACCGAGTCTGGAGACGTTATAACGGTTCCTCTTGACAGTCCACCCGAAAAGAAAGAAAAGCATATAAATAGCGAGAAATTTACAACACCTACAAAACGAATTTTACGACCAGCTAAAGCGGGTGACAGTCAAACAAAAATTAATTTTCCAAAACGTAAGAAAACATGGGCGATATACACCTAAAAGATGAATTTTATGTTACTTTACTCAGTGATAACTCAATGAATTACTATCCTGATAATACTTTATCAGCTTTTACAAATAATTTACATAAACCAATCAACGGTACAAACTGGAAAGTTGGTCTGTCGGAGATTTACTTAAACGATTTTCAACCAAATAAATACGGAAAAAACTGGCACATTGGTACAAAAGTTTTTATAGGAGGTAATTCCGAACACTTGGTTGGAATTGGGACGACGTACATTCCACATAACACGGATGAATATTTGTGTGATTGGAAATCTTTTTTGTTACCAACTCTTATTCAGAATATACACCCGTTTGATGGCTACTCAAGAAAAGAGGTTGAGCGTGAACTAATTTGGGGGATATATGATTTTATATCTTTGGATTCCAATTACGTGGCTGCACCTTCATCAACATCATTAGAAAAACAACTACCTGAAACAAATGAATTTATTAAAATATGTATAAATCAACCACCACTTGAGCTAAAATTAAAGGCAGATCATAGCTACTCACTCGAAGAGTTACTGAAATCATGTTTTGATCAGATAACTGTAAAAATTAAAGATTTTAAAAAGCATAAGTCAAGACTCTTAGATTTATTTAAAACATTTCTGCAATATTTACCTATGACACCCGTAATTAAACCAGAAATGCTTTTTGTCTATACCGATATTATTGAACCAAATATGGTGGGTGATAGCACGGTGAGATGTTTAAGAACGATAAACACAAAAAATGCATTTGAAGTAATGGAAAAAGAAATTTTAAATATACAATATTTTGCTGTTGAGAAAAATTTTTTTGATAATATTTCTATTCTAATCTGTGATAAATATAGTAGCAAAATTAATTTTGCAACAAGTAGTATTCCTACAAAAATTGTATTACATTTTAAAAAAGTATATAAATAAAAGGGGGGATTCTATTAAACAATTTAGTGTTTTATGAAAAGCATTATGGAAGGAGTATATTACAGATACTATTTGAGTCAAACGGGGAAAGGCATTGAGGATATTGGTCCGTTGGTACATTCGACTGTACCATATCAACGAGGACGTGGCCTAGGTAGTTTTTTTGGGGGACTTTTCAAGTATTTGAAACCAATATTTTCTTCGGGGGCTGATTTACGAAAAAGGCAGGTTGTAAACTCTGGTATAAGTGCTTTATCAGATATTGTATCCGGTGCAAATATTAAGGAAGTTCTGCAAGATCGCGGTAAAGAGATTGTCAAAAGTGTAAGACGCGGGGCAGTTCAAAAACTCAATGAAATGTATGGGTCGGGAAAAAGGAAAAGAAAAGTTATAAATAAGCCGTCGATCAAAAATTTAAATTATTTTACCTCGAAACGACGTAAAGTTATTAGGCGTAAGAAAGAAAAAGATATTTTTGATTAATTATGGTGGAATGTATGAAATCTGAATTGGATATATTTAAAGCACAACCTATTCAATCAAGTATTCTACGATCCGAAGAGGTTTCTTACAACCCTATAGCCTCATTAGATAAACCATCGGTAATAGAATTTGTTTCATTAGGTCATGGAGATACATATAGGGACTTATCTTCTACATATTTAAGATTGAAAATACGGATTTTGAAAAAAGATGGAGGGTTATGGAATAATGATAAAGGGGCAGACGGAAAAGAACTATCACAGCCAAGTGTAGTTAACAATCTTTTACATTCTCTAATAAAACAATGTAATATTCAATTAAACGGGAAAAATATAACACCATCAGACGGAAATTATCACTATAGAGCATATATTGAATCGCTATTAAATTATGGTAATGATGCTGCTACCACACATTTAGAGTGCTCAGGGTGGACATTAGATAAGGCGAACATAGAAAAATCTAATAATTCTGGATCGAAAGACCGTCAAAAATTGTATAATAATAGCAATGTTGTTGAGCTAATGGGTAAACTACATGTAGATATGTTTAACCAGCCTACCTTACTTATAAACAACGTGGGTGTTCGAATTACACTAACACTAGAAAAACCAGAATTCTATTTTTTTTCTGACGATACCGATGAATCTCAATTGAAAATTTTAGAAGCAACATTGTTTATGAGACATGTAACTGTTAATCCGAGTGTTCTATTAGCACATAACGCTGTTTTGGAAAAAAAGAATGCTATATATAGTTATAAACGTGTGGAAGTAAAAACCTATACTCTTCCTATGAATACATCATCCATATCGCTCGACAACGTTTTCATTGGTCAATTGCCGACTACAATCATCTTTTGTATGACCGAAAATATTGGTTATTCAGGAAAAAGATCAAAAAACCCGTACAATTTTAAACATTTTGATATTTCTCAATTTTCGTTGAATGTGAATGGGGTACAGATACCTAATACAGCAATTGAAACTAGTTTCTCTGATGAATATAATTGTTATACCAGAGCCTACAACACACTTTTTCTAGGAACAGGGATATTCCATAATGATAAAGGTCATCAGATAACAAAAACAATGTTTAGCAATTGATTTTTTTTACTTGCTTTTGATTTAACCCCCGATGCATCAGGGAATGAAATGTGCCAAGGTCTACTTAATCAAGGAACTGTTAGAATTGAAGCAAAGTTATCAAAACCATTGCCGTCCACATTAACTGCAATTGTTTATGGGGAATTTGATGCAAACATTCAAATCGATAAAAATCGAAATATATTCACAAACCTATAAATAGGATGAAAAAGCGTGAGTCTAAATATTTTACATCATGTCTTCATCCTGTGCACTTGTCGATGTTACATTTTGTTGTAACGACAAAAACAGTTTGTTTGTGAAAGAAATTAGTATAGTAGGATTTAAAGAGCCTTGTAAGAAGTTCGTAAAAGAGTTTACTTACAAGTTTCCAACAAAAGAGCTAACAAATCAAAATATTGAAAATTATTCTTTTGGAACTGTGACTAACGAAAATATAACTAAAGAGTTTAAACAAATATTAGAAAGTTTTGATATAATCATTACCAACAAACTAATTAAAAAAGAGTTTTTAGTAAATTATGTAAAGGAAGCGAGCAAAGTTTATGATCTGAGTCAATTTATTTTATGAACACTTTAGAAATAACTAACATTTTAAAATGTAACCAGCGTACAAACAAAAAATTTAAGGGGGTATTCGCTCTGGATAGAATTCCAAAAGTAAAAGAAAAACCATCTCTTTTAATCGTTAACACGGATAAGGCTAAGGACCCTGGAACACACTGGTTAGCTATTTATATTCCTAAAAAGGGGTGTATAGAATACTTTGATTCTTTTGGGCAGAAACCAACTAAACCTGAAATTTTAAGATATTTGAAGAATCATTGTTTAATTTTTAATGATAAACAGTTGCAAAGTAATTTTACAGATGTATGCGGGCAATATTGTTGTGTTTACGTTTGGTTTAGATGTTTTGGTTTAAGTATGAAAAGTTTTTTGAACCAATTCAGTAAAGTAAATCATATTGAAAATGACAGGTTGATTTTAAAACTATTTCATAAAATATTTGGAAAATACAACTTTTTACAGTCTTGTAACCCGAGAGTTAGAGGAAAGTTAAAAAGAAATGGAAATTCGACATGAAAACACGATGTCTTTATTATTAAACTATACATACTTTCTTAATAAAAACCAGACCTTTAGAATTTCTGTTGGTTTTACGGGGGAATCATTTGAAGCCACAACCATATTCCATCGTAATGGAAAAGAAGTAATTGTTCTGAAATATCGTGATTGGTGTGAATTTTACCATCTATACAAAAAGCTGCTGTGCAGTCGAACAATAAAAAATACCAAATTATGTTTACAAGCAGGAATTCAAGCTATTCGTAGTCAAACTCTTAGTGTCAACAGAGAAGAGGCCGATATATTTAACAACCTTGTTGATTTTCTTCAAGCTGTAATGATTCACTATAAAAATTCCGAACAAAATGTAAGAGCGTATGTTGAAAAATACATAAAAACCTGTGAAGAAAAACAAGTGGAAAAGTTGCATGAAGAAATTAACATCCCAAAGCAACGGATCAATGTGCAGTGTAATTTTTCTAGATTATTTTTCGAGATACCTGTAATATTAAACAATAAACTACGCAAAATTGTACGAAAATAAAAACAATTGCCTTTTATTTATTTTATTTTTATTTTTATTTTTATCTATCTATAATGTTACTAAAAAACCATTCGAAATATCCTTCTTGCTCGACTTCGATATTTTGTTCTTCGTTAACCTGCAGATCATCTGTTTGAGAGTCAAACCAGTTTTGACCGTCCTGCCATTCCTCTTCTTCCTCCTCTTCAAGTAATTGCGGTGGTGATGGTGGTGGTGGTATAAATTCTTGAAAAGACGAGGTCACCTCGCTAACCTGCAGATCATCTGTTTGAGAGTCAAACCAGTTTTGACCGTCCTGCCATTCCTCTTCTTCCTCCTCTTCAAGTAATTGCGGTGGTGATGGTGGTGGTGGTATAAATTCTTGAAAAGACGAGGTCACCTCGTCAACATCAACATCATAATCATTCGTGGTTGAACTAATTTGGTTTTCTTGTGTAATTTTATTTAAAAAATAATTTTCATTACTTTCGTTGGTAAACGGAAACGAAGTCGAATCAGCTTCCATATTAAAAGTTGATTTCTGTAGGGAGACTGAGGATTTCTACAAAAATTTAGCTATTATGTACAACTTTTCAGAATCAGCTGCCTCTATATATAGAAAGAGAAACTAAATATTGTGTGTATTGTGTATAGGATGTCACGAGCACAAATTGTTTCAGAGCTACACAGGCCACTTAGAAAAAATTTTCGTAGGAGAAAGTTCATTCAAAAGGGTTTGAATGATACTTGGCAAATTGATTTAGTCGAAATGATTCCTTATGCCAAATTTAATAAAGGTTTCAAATATTTATTGACGGTGATTGATACTTTTTCCAAATACGCTTATGCTGAACCTGTCAAACGTAAAACTGCTGAAGATGTTTTACGAGCACTTGAAAATATTATCAAGCAAGCAAAGGATTCCCCAAAAAATATTCATTCAGACCAAGGCAAAGAGTTTTTCAACAGACAGTTTAAACAATATATGTTGAAAAATAAAATTAATCATTATCATACATTCTCAGAGCTTAAGGCATCTATCGTGGAACGTTTTAATCGAACTTTGAAAAGTATGATGTGGAAAAATTTCAGTTTACAGGGGAATTACAAATGGATCTCAATTTTACAATCATTGTTAAAAAACTATAATTCAACACCGCATAGAACAATCAAATTACCTCCAGAAAATGTTTCAAAGAAAAATGAAAAATCAATACTTAGAAGTGTATACATGCATCCAAAAATTTTTCAAAAAGCTAAATTTAAGATAGGAGATAATGTAAGAGTCAGCAAAAATAAAGGAAACTTTGAAAAAGGCTATCAACCAAACTGGTCAACAGAAATTTTTAAAGTGGTTAAAGTTAAAAATACATATCCGATTACGTATAACTTAGTCGATTATACCAACACTCCAATTTCCGGGGGATTTTATGAAACAGAACTAACACCTGTAAAATTTTCTGATACCTATCTTGTCGAGCAGATTTTAAAAAGAAAAGGGAATAAAGTTTACGTCAAATGGTTAGGATTTGATAAATCGCACAATTCATGGGTAGATAAAAACAATATAATTTAGAACTTCTGAAAACATTTTGGTAAAATTAAGTATTAATAAATTTGTATAAAATAATTCCTTCGTTTTTACTGGAAATAAATAAGTTTTCGTTTACTTGAAATTATTAAAGAAAAACTCACTAAAACTTTTGTTTTACGTCGGGGAAAAATATGAAAAAAACCCGACCTTTTATTTTATGTTTACATAAGCTACAAAATTGCTTAAAACTAAAAAACTGAATATTTGTTACTCCGACTAAAATTGACTTCTGTTTTACCTTTATGTTGTGTAATAATCGTAGTTTACACAAATTTAGGCCTTTTGTATCCAAACGGTACGGAACTATGGTCTTTCAGAAATCGACGTTTTTCTGATTTCGGTTGGTATCTTTTTGTTTCAGTTACTGTATGAACCTCATGATCTTTAGTTCTTTTAATATTTTGTGAAACCACAGCGATATTTTCCCAATCTTGCGGATGAAGAACAGCATGTTTAATCGTTTCAAAATTTATTAGTTTGGATGTTGTATGGTTTAAATTTATGCCTTTAACTTTACAAACAAGCTTTTCTGAGTTATCTTTAGTCGAAAAAACTTTAAACGCGTAATTTTTTGGTCCACCACTAACAAATTCAGATATATAGCTGCCGAGGCCATAACATTCTAGTTCATCGGTCATATCACCAATACGTTCTCCTAGAGGTGGGTCATATTCTCCTTCTTGACTTATATAAATGATTGAGTCCGTATCGTAATACAAAACTCTGTGACCGATCTTTTCTAGATAGCTGTAAAGATGAAGTCGAGCCTGTGCTGTTGTGTAAGCAGCTATACACACATTGATTGTTGATAGAGAATTTACCGCTTCTTCTTTATACTGCCAGCTCACAATTATAACTTCCTCGTTAATAGGTAGTATTTGACAAACTTCTATTGAAGGATTTGTTAGTAAGTCATTCAAAACAAACGGTTGGTTAACAATAGTTGTTTGTTGTTGGTTTTCTCGCTGACCAAATTTTCCCCAAAAAGAATTTAAAATTAATTTTGCAAAAGACCTTAATCCAGGATTATTGTTGATATTTTTAAATTCCAATTGAACTTCTTCTGAACTTAAAAAGGAATCAATATACTTTTGTTTTTCCAATTCTGTTTGATATTTAGACGGAAAACCTGAAGATTCCTGTTTAATTTTTATAAACTTATTCATCATTTCCGTGAAGAGTCCTTGTTCTTTCTTTTCCTTGTTATATTGCGTAATCTCGTATTCCCAGATTTCGTAAATGTGTAAAATTTTGTAGTTTTTTTTGAGAGCCTGTAAAACTTCGTCAATCACCCATGTTCCAGTTAATGCCCTTTCATCGTTAGAATGTAAACAAAATGCACTTTGATTTTTTTGATCTCCGCAGCTTTGGCAGAGTGAGAACATCAATTTGTTATTTTGTTTTTGCGGTAAAACTGGATGAAATAGGTTTTCTGGTGGTAATATTTTACATTTAATCAACCCATTCGTTTTTTGTAAATCAATTCCAGAACACACAGAATTTCCAACATGTACTTTAGGGTGTTTAACAGGAAATTTGCCATATTTACAGACCCCCGGGTACATCGAGCAGACGTCTATGTATTTAATTTTCTCCCCGTTTTTACACTTATAATGAGTGTAGACATTGCCTGTTCTTCCACCATAGAATGCATCCCGAGGGTTTAGTGGTGCAGTAAAAATTATTGGGTGGTTTTTTAAGTAAAACATATTTTTGTTTGTTTTTATTTGTTCGCGAAATGCGCATTCCCACATTTCGATTACTTTATATCCAAGGGATTTTAAGTACTCATTTTTGGCCAGCGTTCTTTCATACCTTTGATTTAAAGTATCGTTAGAATCATTATACAAGGATACATCTCTTTTATGGATTAGGCACTTCGGATGACCATGGTAAAAACAACCTAGAAAGTTAATAAAAATTAATAATGTGTTATAGCGTGTTTTGAATTTTAATTTTGTTTTATTACCTTGAAACTCAAAAACTTCCTTAGTGCTGTCACAAAATGCATCAACTTTGACACCGCCAATCACTTTTTCTCTCCCGTTAGCAGCATATTGAAATTTAATTTTTCGGGTGTCCTGCTCCCATACAAGCCACTGTAGAGCAATTTCGGATTGATTGTCGACTAGTCTGTAACCATGTCGTGGAATTATACCTATCGTGTTCAAACACAGAAAGTTTCGTCTGAACACTAGGTTACAGGCTGAGGCTATTGTTGCTGCTTCTAAAAACGGTTCAATGTTGCATTCTTGTAAAAATATTCTTCTGAAGCTTAAACAAGCTTCAGTCAAAATCTTCACATCATTGCTACAGTATTCAACTATTTCTTTTCGCATGTTGAATTCGCAATTTTTATTTTCAGTGTACCATTTATGAAACTCATTTCTCTCATCTTCTTTCATTGAATCGGGGGTGAAATATTTCATAGGCGGTAAAGAACCTATATAATTTTCATTTTCCAGTTTATTAAATAAATGCGGAAAAAACCCCTTTTTTAATTTTGTAGATAAGTTAAAGGCTTTTGGCAATTTTGCTAGGGCCATCGGGAAAAAATTAAGTGAATCGATAAATTTGACATTGTTGATCATCATCAAAATAATTTTCGTTCCTCTCATTATTAGTTTGGGTTCCACATTCGTTTTGTTTAAAACATAGTTTAAAATAAACTGATGATCAAACGCTTGTCCGTTATGAGCTACGACAATTATTTCACGGAATTCTGCGCTTAATTTCAAAATGTGATTCATCATTTTTTCGATTACATGATTTTCTTCAAAAATTATTTGTCTAAATTTACACTTTTGACAAAAAACTAGAGATTCATCGTCAATACAGTTGTCACATCTTTGCTGTAAAACACACAAATTAGGGATATGCTGTCTTAGTTGTGTATCAATATTTTTTTCCTGTCTTGTCTCTAAATCGTAGAATACATATATGCAGTTTTTAAAATTTTTCTGTTTTTTATCTTGCTGAATGAAGCAAAGATGATCCGAAGGTACATGTTGATGACAAATTTTACAAAAATATTCATTACAAAAATGCTGTCTTTCTGTTTTGTAAACGTGCAAACAATTTAAACACTTTTTCACTGTATCACAAATACTTTTTGAGTTACATGATGAGGCTCGATGAAAATCAAAACATTTTTCCCCTCTAAATGTTCTATTACAGATATTGCATTTAACATTTGTACCATTCTTTGGGCATTGTGTTGAATTACGACAACATGGACAAGTTTTTGAACATCTGTGTTCATTTTTGTGCCAAAATGGAACGTGACAACTTTCGCAATAATAATCTGTACAAAAAGCAGCAGTGAGTGATCCAATCACATTAAAATGATTTTCATGGTATAACAAATTTAGGTTTTTTACATCTTTTGTGGTATTTCCCTCAAATATCACAATTCGACCCCTAGTGTTATATTGGTAGACAACAATTTTGTAATTTGTCAAATAATTTTGAAATTTTGTTAATTCATGTATTCCACACCCCTGTTGTGGAATAATTACGCCTGCTTTTTGGATTAGCTCTTTAGCTTTAATTGCTTGAATTTTCCCGACATCATGTAAAATGTGTCTAAAATTGACCTCTTTATCAATTTTTGCAATGCACACTACTAGGGCACGGGGTAAGCATAAGTTATCTTTATTTTTTATTGTTATTATACCACGGCGTTGTTTGCATTCTTCAGCAAAATTGTAAAATTGTTTTTTCCTACCTTTACCATAAGGTAAACTGATATATGTTGCGGTCAAACAAAATTTGTCTGTACTTAAACCTGTAAAGTTAAAGTGAAAAAGTAAAAAATGTTCAGCATTTTCATTTAAAAGTACTCACCCTCGGAATTGCTTTGAAAAACCTTTGAAATCACATCCCAAATATGCTGAAACGTCAGTCCACCTGCTGTTTGAAAGTTTATCCATGCAGGGCCACGATGCTCGAAGCTTTCACCACAAAATGTCATTCCAATTTTGTCGCTTGGGCTAACTTCTTTTGTAATATATTTGACAATATCGTGGAGTGCCCCTTTAATCCAAGTAATTGGATCAATAAAGCTTGGTACAGGTTTTATCGAAAATTTAGTTTCGCGTCTGCGCAAGTTAAACTTCTGCATATTTTTCCCCGTTTCGGAATCGATTAAAAATCGCTCTTCTTCCACTTCTTCCCCAGAAGTTATAAACCTTTTCATTAGAAGTTTTTTTGCCATGTTTTAATGTTGAATCACAAAACTAATACAATATAAATTTTCTAGCATGATAGGCTTTTATACTTAATTTGTCATCATATTGTTTTTGTATTACTTCAATACTCTAAATCGGAGAGTAAAGCAAATTTTCATCAAGATCTTTTAATTTATCTAAATTTTCATCGCCATAATTTACAAAATGTAAATAAATTATCACGAACAAAGCAAAATAAAAAATGATTTTTCAATTTGTTTTTGATGATGGAAAAAGAAGAATAAAGAATAAATAATAAGTTAAGCTAAGTTAAGATATAATAAGTTGATTAATGTACAAGATAAATTTTCATCGAGATTATTTTTTAATATACGTTTTTTCTCGTATGCATACAGAAAAGCATCAAGAATTGCATTTAATTTATCTATTGTAAACGTTATTATTTGACGTCTTTAAGTTTTCTTTGGGTGATTTTAGTTTTGTTGTATTTTGTTTTTTATTTGTTTAAACTTACAAATAAATAAAGCAAATCTACTTCAAGGTAGTATAATGAACTTGGATAGAAGATAAATGGAAAAATAAATAATTTAATTTATTGTTATTGTTGCGTTTTTTCTCATATGCATAATTTTTTAAATTTTTTATTAATTTTAAACAACAGAAAAGCATCAAGAATTGCATTTAATTTATCTGTTGAAAACGAAGAAGATTATGTGCTAGATGGGAAAAATTTTTATTATTTGCCGTCTTTAAGTTTTCTTTGGGCGATTTTAGTTTTGTTGTATTTTGTTTTTTATTTGTTTAAACTTACAAATAAATAAAGCAAATCTACTTCAAGGTAGTCTAATGAACTGGGATAGAATATAAATAGAAAAATAAATAATTTAATTTATTGTTAATTGATTATGAGTTTTTCTTTGTTGTCTTGTTGTGTTTTGTTATTTTATTTGTTTTTGTGAAACAATATATTTTTCCCCCCACTAACTTTTAAGCATCGTAAATTGGTATAAATATCAAGCAATTGTAATCAACAATTGTAGTCTAACATAGTTATTTGATAAACATGGAAAGTTCAACAGACAGCTTTTTAAACGAATACCTAGTAACTTCCGATTGTCAAGCGGCTCCACCTCTCAAAAGAAAGCGCTTACATCATCAAACACAGCAACAACAACAGATACTACAACAACAACAACAGCAACAACAACAACAGCAACAACAGCAACAACATCAAATGACCAGAAAACAAATTTTTCTGGCAAAATGTTCAAGCGCAGCAAAGGAGAAATCAAAACCATTTATGAAGATAGCGGAATTGCAGGAAAACCACGCATACAAATTATGCACAATACGAAAAATCGACACAAAATTTGGGAAAAAGTGGATTTTCGAAACCGGAGATGTATTATTATTCGCACCAAATAAATTCAATGAATTATTTAACGAGGAAGATTATACAGCATTAGTTATGGAGGAAAATTTCTACCTCATAAAAACCCCTCAAAACGGTTTAACACTCTTAGAAGGTGAAAATAAAAACATTAATTAAATTTTATTTAAGTTTTAATTTTAAGACAAAAAATAAAACAAGAAATTAAATTTTAGTTTTAGAGCAAAAAATGTAAAAAAGAAAAAATGAATAAAAACACGTGACAAATTGTTTTATTTGTCATTTGTACCATTATTTTATTGTTTTAATTTTAAATTTGAACTCACATACAGGGAAATAACTAACCTAGTTTATCTGACATGCTTCCTAGGCCTTTAGCAACAACAATAAACCCACAATAACAACAAACAACAATTAACCACTAACCTACACTTTAAATCGAGAAATTACCAATACAGACAACCAGAACTAGGTCAAATACTAACCTAGTTTACCTGACGACCTTCCAAGGCCTTTAGCAACCGGCTTGGGACACACACAACAACAACAAACCACAATAAACCAATAACCTACATTCTAATTCCAATACAGGAAACAAAACTAGGTCAAATATTAACCTAGTCTACTATATAAGGTCGTAGCCTTTCATGGCAATTATAAAAACAGGTTTTGGTTCCCCATGCTCAACTCCCGGGAGCTCTACTGGCTCTACTGTAAAAATTACTGAACTGATTTTAATGTTATGTAGCACAAAATGTATGTATTAAACTGCAGAGCTAATCAAAATAGTAATTCACATTATATGACCTTGAACATTTTCTTTTAGAAAAATACCGGTTAACGGTAAAAAAATTCAAAATCGATTTTCTAGAAATACGCATTTTTAAAATTTTTGACTTTTTAACATATGAAAGATACATATGTTGCTAACATTTTTTAAAATTTTCAGGAGGGGAATAGTTTTTGTTTTTTTTAATTAATTTTCTTGTACTGTGCTTCAGAATTTAAAACGGTTAAACGACGACTTTCATCTTGAAAACTGACCATCAAACATTTTTATTTGTCTTTGTTGTTATGGTAAGTATCGGTTTTGTTATTTTTTTTTTTTTTTTTAATAAAATGTGTTGTGTGATAACTGATAGGGTTTACAATATGTGTCACAACAACACATAAATACCTTTTAAGACCTAGGTCTAGACCTAGGTCCCACAACAACTGGCGTTCTAAGGTCATGATGAACGCTTTTTTTAAACCTCTGCGGGTGGAAGTCACCTGAGACTTAGGATTACGGCAAAATATTCCATTTGTATGCAGTTCGGACAAAGAAGTCTTTCTGATCTGTCAGTATGACAGCGTGGGATCTCGACCGTTTGACTGGTTGCGGTAGCCGATTGTCGAGTGGAACGGGGGTAAGAATAAGTTTGAGGCATGATGCTGCTGATTTCGTCTGAGCACTGTTGATGACGATATTTGTAAAAAACAACGAGGTCAGCAACAGTGCAACGATGTTGTAGGGAATCAAGTTTTGATGGTAAAGTTCGATCGCCTACGATTCGTATAGCCACTTTTGAACAGAATCCAAGAGGGCCAATATGGAAACAGAAGCAGCACCCCAAACTTGACAACAGTACTCCATGCAGGGACGAATATAGGACTTATAAACATAGAGCAATTGGTATGGAGTGAAAATTTTTTTGCATCTATTTAGGAGGCCGAGTTTTTTAGACGCGCTTTTTGCCATCGCCATTACATGATCGTTTCAGAGTAGGTCATTCGAAACTGTGACACCCAATAAACGAATGTTTTTACATTCACCTATTGGTTCATCACATATGCTGAATAAAATATCTTTGGGGAGCTCGGTCTTTGATCTGGAAACAATCAATAGCTGTGTTTTGGTAGAGTTGAAATTGACCAGGTTTTGGTCACCCCAATCGGTGACATTTTTTAGGTCTTTATTCACGTTTATGGCAGCGTCTCTCCGGGCAGGATTAATTCGTTCGTGCATTTTACCATTTGATGGAAGGATCTCGAACGACTTGTGCAGAGTACTATCATCTGCAAAACTATTTATTGGGTTGCTGGTGATTTTCAACAATTCCAATCAAAAATACGGTTGGGGACAATACTGAGCCTTGAGGCCTTGAGGTACACCAGCGTTAATTAGTTTAGACTCAGAAGAAAATCCGTCTAAGGAGACCGAAATGTGTCGGTTGGATAGAAAATTTTGAATCAGCTTCACAATATTGGGATGAAAACCATACACAACGAACTTGTGGATCAAGTTGGCATGCCAGACTCGATCGAATGCCTTGGAGATGTCTAAAGCGATAACGTATGTTTCATCACCTTTATCAAGTATGCTGTTCCAACAATGCGCTACATAGTTTAATAGATCGGTGGTTGATCTTTTGTTTCGAAAACCGTATTGGCTGTCGGCTATTAAATGATTTACTTCCAGAAATTTTGAAATGTTTGTATTAATATAATGCTCGTAGTTTGGATAGGACCAATAGTAAAGCTATTGGCCTATAATTTGAGATATCGAATTTTGGTCCCTTTTTGGGGACGGGCTGGACATTTGCCAACTTCCAGCACGAAGGAAATATACCAGATTTGTAGGATTGGTAGAATATTTTAGTCAAAGTTGGGGCAAGTCCTTTAGAAAAGGTTTTTAAAATGATGGGTGGAATATTGTCCATTCCTGAGGCTTTGTTGATGTTTAACCCCTTTAAAAGTTTAGCGACTATTTTGGGTTTGAAGTGGAGTTCATTCATATTAACTCCTGAAGACTGGATTTGGGGTATTTCTAAAGGAGTTTCCAAAACAGTGGAGTTCAGAGCAAAGCGTTCAGCGAACTAGTTAGCTTTTCTTGCGGGATCATTGACGATTAAATCACCATCAATAATAGGAGGAATAGAAGATTTTGTACCAGAATTTAAAGAATTGATGGCACTGTAGAAACTCTTGTCAGAAATAGACATAGACGTAAGTTTTGAAGCTTTAAATTTAAATTATTTTATTAATTTTAATTAATTTTAATTATTTTATTGTTTATGTTCATTACAGGTTAAAAGTTCATAATACGTTTAATGGTTGAGGAATTTATTTTAGGTTGTTTTGAGTACTTTAATTAAATAGTTTTTTTTTCAAATGGTTTGTCAATGTACGCCCTATATATTGAACAATCTTAGTTTTCTTAACTATATCAGAACCTCAGTTGACTGAGACTTTATTGAAACAAAATCATGTAAAAAGAATAAAATGAAGAATTTTAGAGATTATAATTTAGTTCAAATTCAATCTTAACATAAACATTCTTTTAACAATTTAAAGTTTTCACAGTTTTGTAATATGTAATTATAATACAAAGTAATACGAAGTGATCTCTTGCAAATAAATTTAAAAATGGAAAATCGGTTTAAAACCAAACGGTGTGTTAAACCATTCCCAAATGATAATTGTTCAAAACCATTACTAAATGTGAAACCACTTCAGTTGCAAATTCTAAAACCATTAATTAATAAAAGTGAGAATGAGTTAGAAAGTATTAAAATAAGTACCTCCTGCTCTATAAAAGTGAATAGAAATATGAACTTCAAAAGTAGTAATGAATATGTTGAATCACAAATCGAAAATAGTGTACCATCAAGTTTATTGTCACCACCAAAGCCATCAACATCAAATCCAAGTTTCATATCACCTAATCTCCAGATCACAGAATCGTCACAATCAAGCGAGTCATCTTTACCTGGAAGTAGCGGAGAGACAGTAATTAAGAAGAAAAGGATGGTCGAAGTGATCAACACAATATCTAATGACCCAGTTTATTTAAGTCGTTTATATCGAAAATCGGAACAAACGAAATTGATTTGGCAGTGCAAACAATTAGCAAAACTCTTACACAACACAATATCGTACCGCTACCTTCATCATGTAATGAAGAAAGTAAATATTACAATTAAATGATGAACCAACTCAAGTCCAAGTTTCAAGAACTTGAAAGCCGAGACAAAAAATAGAAGTGTTAACAGCTTTACCATTTTCTATGCTACCACGTCAAATAATGCAAGAATTCGATTGTATTGTAACAGATATATGGTTGAACAATCAAAACTCCTACTACCAAAAAAAGGTGCCATTTTGAATAGTTGTTGAAATTCTTTGAGAAATTGACAATTACAATTATTTAAAAACCTAAAAGATAGTTTTCAAGCCGTAGAATGGTAAAAACTAAGCTTATTTTGTTAGTAAAAATGCAAATTTGATGAATTGGCGCCATTTTGAAGCCGCCATTTTTATGTTTTTTATCAATTATATAAATTTTTAAATAACGTACTCCTACAATCATTTTAAAATTAACAATCTGTTTTTAAAAATTTTTATTACGTGTTAGTAACTAGTTTCCTCGTATTGATGTTGAAAAATGTCGGGATTAACCCTTCATTTTGACCGCACCATTTTGAAAAATGCTAAAACGTCACCCCTCATTAGAAAGAGGACATCAACACCAAAATTTTGAGTTATCTCACGTTTTTTTAAACCTCCCCATATTTTGGTCGCAGCAGTGGCCCTTTGACGTACGTGGATCGTCCCATATATATAAATAAATAAAAACAACAATTTTTTCAACTAAAAAATAAAATAGAAAGCGAAATCGACCCACTCTAGCTCAAACGGCATTAGCTGAAAAATAAGTCAAAGTTAAAAATAAAAAAAAAAGATGAAACGTAGGGTTTTTGAAAATTTGATGGTTTTTCTCAAAAAACTGAAAAATTGCATAAAAAAAGACATCAAAAATGTTTTTTGTGTTTTTTCCTTAAAAATACATTCAATTACAAAAGTTTCAAAAAAAGCTTCGCGTTTAATGAATTTTTGACAAAATCATGGGTATTTGAAAAATGAATAGCTATTTTTTGGAAAAATTCATAACATTTTTGTGTTTGGTAAAGATTTTTAAAAGTACTCTAAAACATATTATAACTGGGGTACAAAAAGATAAAATAGTTTCAGCCAAATCGAGAGAGATCGGGTCAAAAGTGGTCGATTTGGCGTGGAATACCCCATATGTACCTTTCATATGTTAAAAATCAAAAATTTTAAAAATACGCATTTCTAGAAAATCGATTTTGAATTGTTACCGTTATTTTTCTAAACGAAAATAATCAAGGTCATATAATGTGAATTACTATTTTGATTAGCTCTGTTTAATACCCACATTTTGAGCTATATAACATTAAAATCAGTTCAGTAATTTTTACTGTAGAGCTATTTCAATACACCAGGGTAGAGCAATTTCTTGCTTTTTCATCACCCTGTATCTTAAGACAGGGTTAAAGAAAAACCTAAAAACACAAAAAAATTTTAATTGATGTCAACGAATTCCAATACCTAGATATACAAAATTAAAACCTCATTTCCAAAATTGCATGTTTTTGGCTGATTTCAAGTGTTTCTTGCCAATAATATTGAAAAAAAATATCCAAGTCGAGTTGCATAAGTTCTGGTCGATATTATTTGTTTTCCACATCTAATGCAATAGCATTTTCAGCTGTGTTAACATCACTTGGATGAAGGCAGGAGTTGTAGAAAATTTGACTTTGGAAAATGTCCGTTTCCGTTACTGAATGCTCCAATAAAATTATATCATCTATTAATCCAATAACCGCTTGGATAATGAACACAATTTCAAAATCATAACAAATAAAAACTTATCCCTTAAACATAACAGTTAATTTAAAATTGCTTGGGAAATTTTCAAATTAATTTTACGTATTTGCCTTATTTTTTATACATATTTGTTAATTCATTCATCAATAATTAATTCAATAATTTAAAAATCAAAGAATTATCAGAATACCTACTGGTATCTAGATCAGAATTACCCGAAGTATACATTAAAGACATTTCACACGAAAATCGATCTTCTGGAAATCAAAAAAAAATTTCGCACCAAAACTTAAAATTTTTATTTGAACGTACTCAAAAATTCTTTTTCCAAAATAAACATTCCAATGAACAAAATGGATTTCTTTTAATCGCGAGCATTCAATAAATATAAAATCAAATTTTAAAAAAACTACCCGCTGCGATGTTCATTTTGATTTCCTTGATTGTAATCTTTTTCTAAAGGTAAAATGTAAGAATAAAAAAAAATCTAAATCTCCAACCGCGCATCGTTACGAAAGGAAAACTATACAAACTATCTCACCCGATGCATTGAAGTGTCGTTAATATATAAGAAAATAATTTTGTTTCGCTCCCGTATACAATTTGCGATTGCCCTCAAGACGAAGAAAATTTTTGTTGACTTTGAAATTTTTCCAACTTTAAGTTTTATTGTAATATATGTAAAAGCGGTCAACCGGAAATAGTAGGGGTTAAATTATTATTTTTATATTATTTAATATTAAATAATCGTAGTACTAGAAAGGGTCTGAAGTGATAGTAGTTTTTATGTTGATTAGTATTGTTAGGTGTTTGATTTGATTTTATTGTCAACCCTATTTGTTAATTTTGGGGACATTTTTATTATTTATTCGAGAATAATAGAAGGGAAATATTTTATTTAACTTTTTGATTTGATCGTCTATATGTTTTTGACTGTTTTGTGGATTACTTTTATTCCGGTAATTGATAATAATCTTATTGAGGATTTTGATTTTATTGTGGATAGTTTTAATGAGCTGAAGAATTAAATAAGGACAATAAGTCACATTTCATATGCTGGTTTGTTTGTTAAAACTTAAAGAAACCTATGACTATATGGTTTGATTCTTGTTTATTTAAACGATAAAAATAGAGTAAAAACATCAAATCCCAGAAGATATTCTCACATGTTAGAGAAAATTTATTTTGATTTAATTTATAAAAAAAATACACAACTCTGTTTAATTTAAATTTCACAGAAACAATCTCAAATTAGTATTTTCAAATTTCAACAGATTGATAAATGTGTTATTAAATATTTGAAAGTTCATTTGGAAGGCAAGTTTAGTTAAATCCCCGCTTTGCTGAACCTGCATTTCATCACATTTTAACCAGATCATTAGATGCATCACGAATGTTTAAGTTGCTCAAGATTTTCTGGTTTAGTGGACTTGGTAAGACATACAAGACATACATAAAAGAAGCTTGAAGCTTTTATAAATCCACGATTAATGCAAGCTAATTGAGTAAACTGAGATAAAAATTTAAAAATTTAAGATTATCGTTTGATATAAATAGCCGCAATATTTGTAATCATGGTCGATGAAGACGCTGTCTATATCTTTAATACAAAAAATTTACCAGACGTAAAACGGTAAAATTTAAACGAAATATTCAATGCGTTTTAAATTCAACTCGGCAGAAAGGTTTGTAATTTTGATTGATCGCCATTTTTGGTATACATTAATTGGGAATTCGTAATTAAGCTCTAAACAATAATAGTAATTTATTGTGTAAGTGTTCAATGCAATACTTTTTTTTTCAAACAAAAGTTTACAAATCAGCAAATTTGCAAGAGAATAAAATTCATTAAACACGAACCCAATAAAACGTTTTATCTTTCCGACAGAGAGTTCCGAAAATAATTCAAAAACTGTCCACTGGAAAATTCTAAAAATAATTACAATCTTTCTTTAATTTTAAGTGCTCGTTCACATGGTATCTTAAATGATTGGGTTTTAAATGGTGATTTTCCCCCTTCTCATTCCCACCCCCTTAATAAATATGATTATGAGTATTTTACACTTCGCTATATTTTTCGTTCAAAAGTTACCACTTTTTCTATATTTCCTAAGACTTTTGAAGTTTTTTATTAAATAGGTTCGGAACTAAGTGGGGAAAGAAAACATGCAAAAATGCTATTAATCAATTTTATTCAAAAAACAGTGAAGTAAAAAATTATAAAATACATTTTTAAGGGATACTGAATTCAAGCCCTTTCATATGATACCCTACTTGACTCGGTAGAAAAAAAAGTATATTCTTAAAAACCGTACATTGCAAAAACGGAAACAACTTTATTTTTTTTGTATCCGTCATCTTCGGGGGACAGGTAAGTTTTATACGCATCTTAAATTTCAGGTAAATAGGATTTATAGTTTATGAGATAACCGATTTAATACAAAAACACATCGTAGTCTCACCAGTAGTGTTCCGTATAAAAACGGAACCCTAAAAACATAAAAATCAATTTTTTTTTTTTTTTTTTTAATAAGAAGTGTTGTGTAGTAGGAATTACAAAATGTGTCACAACAACACATAGATACCTTTTAAGACGTAGGTCCCACAACAACATGGGTCTTTAGGTATAGGTGGACGCTTTTTTTAAATCTTTGTGGATTGAAGGCACTCGAGACTATTGATTCGGGCAAAGCATTCCATGTGTACGATGTACGCACAAAGAAATCTCTTTGCATTCGATTACTATGACAGTGAGTAATCTCGACAGTTCGACCGCCCGCACAAACCGATTGACGAGTAAAACGGGGAAAAACACATGTCTGAGGCATTATGGACCTGATTTCATCCGAGCACTGCTGGTGACGATATTTATAAAAAACAACGAGATCAGCAACAGTGCGACGATGTTGCAGGGAATCAAGACCTAATGTTAAATCTCGATCACCAACAATTCGTATAGCTCGCTTTTGAACAGAGTCCAAAAGAGCCAGGATAGTAACAGATGCAGCGCCCCAAACTTGACAACAATACTCCATACAGGGACGAATATAGGACTTATAAATGTGGAGTAATTAATGCGAGGTAAAATATTTTTTACATCTATTGAGGAGGCCGAGTTTTCTTGACGCGCTCTTTGCCATGGCCATTATATGATCGTTCCAGAGTATTTTAGTATTAATTAAAGTATTAACTAAAGTATTAATTAAATTTTTTATCTAAGCCCAACCCCATAGCACAATCCTGCGTACGCCACTGATCCATAGACGTATTTGGTAGCATATATTAATTTAAATTGAATTATTTTAAAACTAATTGATAAAACAAGTCTAATAAAGAAAAAAGTGAATTTTATGGTATTTTTATGTATATATAATTAATTCCAAATTTCCAAACAATTAAATAAATTTGATCCAATTTCGAAACTAATTTAATTGTTTGGTATTTTGAAAATGAAATGACTAACATTCTACAATGAAAGACATCAAATTTTATACTAATGAGAAACCAAAAATCATAAAAAAAACTTATATTTTTCACAATGGAAATTTAATTCAATTTAATTATAGTTAAAGCCTCTGCCTTTTTTAATGTACGAGAGAGGGCATGCGCTTTAATTTGAATTTATTTTTGTTTGTATAATCAGAGAGTTATTTTGATATACTGGTAATTTCCACCTTAGACGGTGTTCAATTTTAGTTTTGGTTCGGAGTGCAGTGAAATCTTAAAATTAAATAATTTAATTTTATGGTTGCAATATAGCCTTTCTGATTACATACATTAGATTTTTGTAAAATATTCAAGCAACTTTACACTTTTCACAAATTAAAAAACGCACATTTTCTAATTTAATTTATTTATTTTAAAAATATGCTGAGCTCTTTAATAAAATCTTAAAAATTTCTTTTACTAGTTTCGACCTAGGTCCTAGGTAGAAAGATCATCTAGATCTTGTTTGAAACTTGTTTGCAAAGGTTTCAGAAGCAATAAGCAGGTTATCTATATAAATGAAATAGAAATTTAGGACTCTTAGAAGCGAACGCATAAACCGCGGCAAGGATTGCACAGCGTTTAGCAACCCAAAAGTCATTCGAACGAATTCGAAGAATCCGAACGGAGCAAAAATTGCAGTATTTGCAATATAACGCTCATCTATTATAGGAATTTGATGTTATGCACAAACGACATCAATTGTAGAAAAAAATTTGCCTCTACTGAAGTTGGTGTGAAAAATCCTGAATTTGTGAAATAGAATATATATCAGGAATAGTGACATTAGATAGTAGAGAACGGTAGTCCTCCAAGTCTCCAAACTGAGAAAAATTTAGCAGTGAAATCAACAAAAATAGCAGTTGATTTGATAATGCTCGTTAGTGATTTTCAGCCGGAAATATTTTTATCAATTGGAAAACAAAATAATTTTCAAATTGAATATATTTTGAACATGATGATATTTTTTTCCTTTTAACAATAGTTTTATCAAATAGATATATTATATTGTTAACCTGATTTATTTTGAATTAACAATAACATTTACATTTTTTTTTCGTGGTGGCCTTTAGAAATGATTCATGTCTCATTTTTTCGAAATATGCAGGTAAGTTTACCTACCACCTTTTTCAATTTGTTCAATTGCGTATCTATATATCAACGTTTTTTTTCCTAAGGAAAAGATTAGTAACAAACAACATGAAAAGCTGTTGGATTTGGAAGAAAATATTGCGCAAATGATGGAAAAATTAAATTAAAGGTGATCTGAACTACGAGGGTGAAATGAGGGTGAGCTTTTAGGGGTGAAAAATGGTTTTTCACGATTTTCACCGAAACTAGACCTTCTATCGAAAAAAGCATAAGGTAAAAGTTGTAGGTAATAAAAGGGTTTATAGCTTTTGTATAAGCCATTTTTTCACATAACGTTTTTTCGTTTTTAATTTCTATTTCCACAAAAAATTTTTTTTTCACACAACTAGGTGAAAACTTACCTTATTATGTCCCTAATACGCTGTAATAAATATTTTGATTCCAAAAAATTACAGCGTATTAGGTACATAATAAGGTAAGTTTCCACGAAATTGTACGAAAAAAAATTTTTTTTTGTGGGAGATAAAAAATAAAAATGCAAAATAATTTTTTTCTCGGTTTTTCTATTTTGCACAGCAAATTTTAGCTAATGTGAAAAAATGTTCTATGCGAAAGATATAGACTTTTTTACTATCCACTTTTTGTTATTAAAACTTTTTTCGATAGAAGGTCTAGTTTCGGTGAAAATCGTGAAAAACCATTTTCCACCCCAAAAGACTTATCCCATTTCGCCCTCGTAACTCGGATTACCTTTAATTTAACTTTTCCATCATTTGCGCCATATTTTCTTCCTTATCCAACAGTTTGCATGCTGTTATTAATTTTTACCATATTTTGCCTTTTTAAAAGGTATCTGCACTAGTCTAATATGTATCATATATCAAAAAATTTCGAAACATAATATTTAAATTTTAATTATTTACGTACTGATTTATTTTTTTATAATATTAATGAACAGTGTATAGTAATTTTATGATTTTTTGTACGTTAATACACGTTAAAATATAGGTATAATATGTATTCATCAATGCTCAAATATGTGTGTTCTCATTTCAGCAAAAATATGTTATGAGTTTTTTACCCATAACTCCCTTAGTTTTGATCAGCTATCAAGTAATTCAAAAAACATTTTGTAGGTATTTTTAAGAACTATAAGCGCATATGATTATCTCATATATCATTTTCATATTAAATTTTCTTTTAGTCCTCAGTTTTAAAAGGGTTTGGGCTGAATGGGCTTGAAGAAGTTACTGTTTACGAACATATGCAAACGGCAAACGGCCATATCCATATTTTTTAAAAAAGCATAACCTACAGTTATGTGATACTCAAATCTTACGTATCATGAATAGTTTTTTAGTTATTGAAGAAAAGATAATTTTTTGCAAAACTTCAAAAATTTCTTTTCACTTCCACCTAAATTTTTTTCAAAACTAAACACTTTAAACCTGTGAAACTTCTAGAGCATATTAAAAGTACATTAATAAAGTGAATTGTTAAGTGGTACCAATTACTTTCAACTAGGGTGGTAATTAGGGGGTGATTTTCACTTTTTGTCGCCGAAAAAATAGAGACCACCTTTATTTTCGTCATATCGCGCTTATAGTATTGATGCTTTTATAAAACACAAAAATAAAGGATTTTAATACATTTTAAATAATATTATATCAAATTTACCCCAAAAAAATGCATTGTTTTTTGTTTATTCACGTCGAAACTTTCAATTTTTGCGTTTGGCGAATATGAACTTACCTTCAACAAGCTATTGCTCCGTTTGTATTGGATCTACAGACACCATAAACCCAACAATGTTTTTGTTTTTTTATAAGCTACATGCACTTCCAAACCATTTTTACGATATATACTTACTTTTTCAGTTATTCATTACAAACCGTCTGGAAACCTGGTTTTTTAACGAAACATTGACATTTGGCTCGCGAATATGTCGAAAAGTATCGACTTTCAGAAAAATATTTCTGTGACAAAAGTTGCTTAAAATTAGTCAATCTATCTATTCCCGTACTTATTTTTAATGTAATATTTGTCACCCCCGAGAAGAGGTGGTATTCACCCCTAGGGTAAAAGCACCCTCCGGCACAGGGTCAACTTTGAAGTAGAGGGCAAGTATAACCTAAATCCAAATTTTTGTGCAAATTGGTGCTGCTTGTAAGTATTATACGGGAAAATGTTCATTGACTGGACTATAAATAAAAACCGTACTATCAATTCAAATGTTTTATTTTATTAGTTTCACTTAAAAATAATTGTTGTTTTATCTCTTATCTATAAATAAAATAACTGATAATATGTTTTTAATTTAATTTAATTATTGAATATTAAAGTGCTTCATCTCGGAATTTCGGAAAAATGTTGGTGCCAAACGACTATATATGATAAGCAGAGACGGAAAATCAAAATGAAAAAAAAAATTATATACATATAAATATATATAATATATATATATATATATATATATATATATATATATATATATATATATATATATATATATATATATATATATATATATATATATATATATATATATATATATATATATATATATATATATATATATACATATATATTTTATTTTTATAATAAAAAAAAAATTGCTTATTTGGTGTATAGCCTATTTAATTAACAAATATTTTAACAATAATATTTTACATAAAAACTTTGACCGGTTTCGACGCTTATCGCATCATTTTCAAAAAGTTGAATATGAAACACAGAATTTTAATAGAAAAAATTTAAAACAAAGAAAAAATTGAAAAATAAAACTTTACCGAAAAATTAAACGCTACTTTGATTTTTGCTGTTGTAGTATATATCATTATAAAGCAATCAAGGGTTAATTTCCTATTATGATTTTATATTACCTGTTTGATGTCATATAAATTAAGTTACTGTTATATTATAAATGCTAAATGTTTATAAGTAAAAATTAAATAAAATGTTCAGTTGTCTGCTGCTCTCCAAATCATTTGTTTGTAATTATACTACATGGCGCTAAGGACAAACCGAAAAAAAATATAAAAATAAGTTTGTTTTATTCAAAGTTTTGGTGAAAAATTTATATTGTTTCTGTGTTTTTAAATAAACTAACTAAAGTGATAAACTATAATTAAATTATAAATTGTTAAATGTATCATAATCGGATAGTGATTAATAGCAGAAAAGTGCAAATGTGATGACTAGAAGTAAGTCTTCTTTAAACGAATCTAATAAAAGTATTAAATATCGTGGTCGTCCGCCCAAAACAAGAATAGTTACAGTGAATAGTAGTATGGCGGGCGATTATGTAAAAAAAGTAGATTGTCTTTTGTTGGAAGGAAATCTAGCAGAGAATTGGCGAATTTTTAAGCAAAACTATGATATCTTCAGCACGGCTATCGAAATTAATAAGAAAACGGAACCAGTCAAAATCGCAATTTTTCTAAATACAATTGGGGTTAATGCAGTAGAAGTTTTTAACACATTTAATATATCTGAAGAGAAGAAAACTAGTTATGAAGAAGTAATTGGTGCGTTTGAAAAGTTTTGTAAGCCACAAAAAAATGAAGTGTTTGAGACCTTCGTATTTAATAGTAGGAAACAAGCGGAAGGGGAACCATTTGATAGTTTTTTGATAGACATTAAAAAACTAGTTAAAAGTTGTGGGTTTGGCGTCCTGGAAGACCGCATGTTACGAGATCGAATTGTTTTTGGTGTAGCGGATCAGCAATTGCAAAAAAAGTTATTGGAAGTAGAAGATCTAACTGTAAAATCAGCAATCGAGAAAGCACGTGCAACAGAAATAATTAAAAACCAAACCAAAGAAATGCAGAAATCAACCGTTACAATAGACGCCGTAAATAAAGATAAGTATTCAAACAAAAGTGAAGAAAATACGAATGGGGAAAGTAGTTGTAATAATTTAGAAAAAAATCGAAGTATAAATCATAGAAGTTATTATAATAATTTAAACAATAATTTGAGTAAAACTAATTTTAATTTTAATAACAGGTATAATCAGCAAGGGAATCGAAATTTTACCAATACAGCAAGGTCATTCAACAGATGTAATTTTTGTTTTCAAAGTCATGCTCGTGGTAGTTGTCCCGCATTTGGGAAAAAATGCAACAATTGTGGAAATTTAAATCATTTTGCTATTAGTTGTTCAAAAAATAAGGTACGTGGGTTAAATACAATAAATTTTAGCGAAAACGATAATTTTGTAATAGATGTAGTGGAAAGTAGTGAAATAAGAAGTGAATCAGCTTGGTATCAAACAATACGAATTCAAGATCGTCTTATTAATTTTAAATTAGATACTGGTGCTGAAGCTAACGTACTTCCATTAAAATTTATCAGTAAATTAAAAAACGTTAAAATTGAGAAAACTTCTGCTACATTAGAAGCATATGGAGGAACCAAATTAGATACGATAGGAATGATAGATTTACTGTGCGTAGTACAAAATGAAATTTCTATACAGTCGTTTATAATTGTGAATAATGAGACCATACCAATCTTAGGGCTTAACGGTTGTGTTGAATTAGGACTTGTTAAACGGATTAATAATTTAAAAATAGACTCAAAAAATAAATTTATTATACAAAATAAAGATATTTTCGAAGGTTTAGGATGCTTTGTAAAGGATTACGAAATTGAATTACGAACGGATGCAAACCCGGTTATTAAGCCGGCTCGAAGAATTCCACTGGCTTTAAATGAACCTCTTAAATTAGAATTACAAAAATTAGTGAATAGGGGAATTATTACCAAGGTTAACGAGCCTACCGATTGGAGCTCAAATTTGGTAATAGTTGAGAAAAGAAACAAAAGCATACGCGTTTGCTTAGATCCGAAGGAACTAAATTTGGCTATAAAATCTGCAACTCATCTTATTCCATCATTTGATGAAATATTAACAAAGATTGCAGATAAAAAATATTTCACAGTCTTAGATCTGAAAGACGGATATTGGCAAGTCGGGCTTACTGAAACCTCTAGTAAGCTGTGTACTTTCAATACACCCCTAGGAACTTATCGTTTCTTGAGATTGCCGTTCGGTATTAAGACGGCCCCTGAAATTTTTCAAAAGTTTAATGAAGAAAATTTTTCTGATATATCTGGAGTTGAGGTATATCTGGATGATCTCTTGATTTCGGCTAAAACTAAAGAAGAACATGACAAAATTTTAAATATGGTAGTGGAACGTGCTAGGGAGAAGAACATTAAGTTTAATAAAGAAAAATTACAATTTTGCGTTGACAAAGTCAAATATTTAGGACACATAATCTCGAGTGAAGGAGTTTCATGTGACCCGGAACGCACAAAATCAATCGAACAGTTGAAGGTTCCAAAAACAAAAACTGAACTACAACGAATATTAGGAATGATAAATTATATAAGATCCTTCGTTCCAAATTTAGCAGATTTGTCTAAACCGCTTCGCGAGTTGTTGAAGAAGGACGTGCTATTTCAATGGCTTCCCAGCCACACAGAGTGCTTAAACGAAATTAAAAAACTCATTTCAAATACCCCAATCTTAAAAACATTCGACTCTACGAAAGAGATACTAATTCAGGCCGATGCGTCTAAAGATGGGTTAGGATGTTGCCTTATGCAACAAGGAAAACCAGTTTGTTTTGGATCGCGAAGTTTAACAGAAACGGAGAAAAACTGTGCCCAAGTGGAAAAAGAATTACTAGCTATAGTTTTTGCCTGTAAAAAATTTCACCAGCTAATCTACGGTCGTGCAATAAATGTACAAACGGATCATAAACCGCTATTAGGGGTGTTAACGAAAGAAATTAACAAAATATCCAATTCAAGATTACGGCGAATGAAATTACGCTTATTAAACTATAATCTAAACATAACATATATTCCCGGAAAATATTTATTCGTTGCAGATCTCTTATCAAGAAATTTTGATAAAGATGAAAAAGGAAGCGAGATCGTGGATCTTAATGAGGTAGTTCATTCTGTGAACATCAGTAATGAAAAAAAAAATAGATTTATTGAGGAAATTGAAAAAGATTCGGTTTTTAGTGAATTAAAAATGACTTTGATCAATGGTTGGCCCAATGACAAACGTAAACTGAATGAAGCAATCAAATCATATTGGAAATTGAGAGATGAAATATTTTTAGAAGATAATTTAATATTCTTAAATGATAGAATTATAGTCCCTATTACAATGCGAGCTGAAATTCTAAATCTCTTGCGCGAACCTGATTAGAAAAAACTAAAGCTAGAGCTAGAAGTTCTGTGTACTGGCCCGGAATTAATGAGGCAATCGAAGATAAAGTTTCAAAATGCACAATTTGTCAAAAATATAGAAACAGTAATATAAAGGAACCTATGCTATCCCATGAAATGCCTGATTTACCGTATTTTAAAATTGTTATGGACATAATGGAAGTTGGAAGCGTTATCTATTTAGTTATAATGGATTATTACTCAAAATATTTAGATATAGTTCAGTTAAGAAATAAGACCGCTAGTGAAATCATTTTGAAGTTGAAGAATTGTTTTTGTGTTCATGGAATTCCAAGGCAAATTTTGGCAGACAATATGCCATTCGGGTCTTTTCATTTTAGAAAATTTTGCGAAACCTATGATATTGAAATGTTTACGAGCAGTCCAAATTATCCGCAATCAAACGGATTAGCTGAACGGGCTGTGCAAATTGCCAAAAAGATGGTACTTAAATGTAAAGATGAAAATAAAGAGCTGTGGGTCGCATTGCTAGAGTACAGAAATACACCATTAAAAGATTTAAATATTTCTCCAGTTGAACTGTTAATGAATAGAAGAACTCGAACTCTGGTCCCAGAAAAGTATGAAAATTATAGATCCCGTTATTTTCCTAATTTTAAAAAAAACTTTGAACTCCGAAACAGTCGTAATAAATACTACTATGATAGAACTAGTAAGATGCGAGGTGACTTTTGTGAAAACGAAATAGTTTGGGTAAAACAGGGAAGATTTTGGGTTAAAGCACAAATTAATAGGTTAGATGAAGCACCAAGATCTTATTGGGTGGAACTGGAAGACGGAAGTGTATATCGACGAAACTCAAGCGTGATTCGTAAACTCAATTAATTTAAAAAAAAATTATTAAAGTAATATTAAAAATAAAAACAAAATGATTTAAATTTTCTACAATGAAGCACATTTATATTAATCAATATTTTTATAATTTTATTAATAAAATACAAATTTTTTTTTGTTTAGCACAAATTGGTAAAGTTGAATGATTTGATTCCTTTCGTTTAGGTCTTCTGATACATTTTGTTAAAAAAAAATTTTTTTCTGTAATAGGTATTGATACTATGTATGTATGACTAATAAATACAATTTAGTGATAGTAAAATTATTTATAAATTTAAGATACATTCAATAAAACTTTCTTGTAAAGGGATGAGTAAATGTAAAGTAAAATAGAGTTTAGTAAAGTAAAAATAAATAAAAATTACATGCATATTTTTTGAGACTCGTTCCTAATATTTTTGAAATTATTAACTTAGTTATATTTATTTAATTTTATCAAATGTAATTTTAAGATGACTGTTAAAGAAAGGAAGATGTAGTATATATCATTATAAAGCAATCAAGGGTTAATTTCCTATTATGATTTTATATTACCTATTTGATGTCATATAAATTAAGTTACTGTTATATTATAAATGCTAAATGTTTATAAGTAAAAATTAAATAAAATGTTCAGTTGTCTGCTGCTCTCCAAATCATTTGTTTGTAATTATACTACAGCTGTCATATGATTTAATTTATAATTGAGTTATAAAAATTATGAATGTAGTTTGAATCTGTTTGTTTGTTTAAGGAGTTAGGACTTTTTTTAATGTGGAGCATTTCCAACATTTGTAATTCGTTAAAATTATTCTCCCTCTCTAAAATTCTAACATTGTCCATAGTTATAATATGTTTAGCTGATCTTAAATGCATAGACAAAGCGCTAACATCACTATCGTTATTTAATGAGGCATCTTTATTATGTTGATAAATCCGTTTGCTTAAAAGTTGAGTAGTACGGCCAGTATAAGTTGCAGGACAATCACAAAAAGTTTGGTAAACAACATTACTTAAAAACTGTTTTTGAATTTTATCTTGTAGACTGGAAAAAAATTGATTTTGAAAATTTGAGCACGATAAACCAACAGTATTAATATCGTATTGTTTTAACAAGCAGCTAATTTTTTTAAATAAATTTTTGACATACGGAATCGAAACAAATTTCTATTTTCTTTCTTCAGACTTATTTTCAAAAACTGGAACAAAAGTATTATCATGTGTTGTAGCTTCTTGAACAGCATTTTTAAAAATAGCATCTTTAATACCGCGTTTTATTAAAAACAAAGGGTAGCCATTTAAAAGAAGAATATCAGTTAACATTTTAAAATTTTTATGATGAAATTTCAAATCTGAAAGACGTATAACTTTTTCAGCTAAAAGAAACACAGCATTTTTCTTATAGTTCAAAGGAAGCCACGACGCAAAATTTAGATATCTGCCAGACCACGTTTGCTTATGATACCAATCAGTACTTAAAGAGCCATCAATATTATGGATAATAATAAGATTCAAAAAAGGCAATTGATTATCAGCTTCAATTTCCAAAGTAAATTTAATATTTTTATCATAATCATTAAACTCTTTAAGAAAAACATCAATTTTATCAGTCGGAACAGCTGTAACAATATCATCGACATATCTATAGAAGAAAGGTGGTTTAATATCACATTGATTTAAAGTATCCTCCTCTAAAAGTTCCATAACAAGATTGGCTGCTGCTGGACTAATTGGAGAACCCATAGGACATCCAAAAATTTGACGATAACATTTCCCATCGAATGTAAATTCGCAATTATTCAAAACCAACATCAAAGCTTCAATAAAATTTATCTTTTTTAACTTCAACTTATTTTCCTTCTTAATAGACATCCACTTTTTACTAACTGTATTAATAACAGCTTCACGACTAACATTAGTAAAAAGTGAAACAACGTCTAAAGAAATAAGAGAGTATCCTGGAGGCAAATAGATGTTTTTAATTTTTTCTTTAAAATCCTCAGCATTTTTAATATATGTTGTAGTTTTACCAACAACCTTATTTAAGGCATCAGATAAAAATTTTGATAAACATTAAGTCACAGTACCTATACAATTAACAATAGGTCGTAGAGGTCGGTTTGGCTTATGCACTTTTACAAGTCCATACATCCGAGCATTAATACTATTATGGCAACGTAGCTTTTTTCCATCAAAACTAGTTATCCGACCTTCATTTTCCCAACACATAATCATTTCATTCATTTCTTTTTCTAATTTAGATTTAGCAATATTTTTAATTTCAATATAAGTATTAGCATCATTTAATAGATGACTCATTTTTTCAATATATTCATTACGTTTAATAAGAACAGTGACATTACCCTTATCTCAGTGGGGTAGCTAGCATGGGTGACACCCGGGGCGGATATTATGGTGTCACCCCAAGAATGAAAACTGTCAATATTAATAAAAAGCCGATATACGTAATTTAGAATTTTATTTAATTAATACAAATTATTTAATTAATGCAAATGAGCATTATTATTAATAAGTTATATATAATTAAAGTACGTTTTATTATACATTCTTTCATATTGATGTATGAAAATGAATCTTTTAGGAAAGTATCAGCGTCGTCACTCAATAAAATTAAAATGTATCCAGTTGTATAAAAAAAGAGTATCCAAATGTATACATGATTATTTGATGTTGCTAATTAATTTGATAACGACCTATATTGTGCGGTTTCAGCGCAAAATATATCTGGAATTCCTTTTTTTCATTACAACGGTTACGGTATAATGCAACCTTAAATGCACTCAATTCAGAACTGTTTACAAAAATTGGTTATCGTTTTTCCACAACTGTTTATATTTGCTACACTGTTCGCCAATTTTCTGTTCCTTTATCTTCTACTAAAAGAGAATACGACGAACAATGTAACACAATTTATTAACATTTTCAAATGCATTTTATACACAATGTTTTCTTGCGAATAAATTGTATCCATTCCAGTAGTTTTGCGAATTTTTGGTACCCAGTATCCATTTAATAAATTTTTTAAATAATGTATCCAAATTAATACAAATGTATCCAAGTGGCAACCCTGGAAAGTATAGTAAAAGAAAAATAAGAGCAGAATTAATATACTCTCACATACATATTATATACATACACTTAAAATCTCTTCTTTCTAGCTTTAACAGCTCAGAAATTGCAACTTCAAAATTTATATTTTGTGCTGCCTCATGTTCTATGGTTAATATGCCAAGATTTTTAAGCCTCGTTTGGGTCATTGTTGCCCGCAAGTAATTTTTAATTAATTTTAAGTTGCTGAAACTCCTCTCACACGTAGCCACTGATACGCAAATAGTCATAAATAACTTTAGTGCGACCATAAGATTCGGAAGAGATTCTGTAAAATCCCATTCCACGATGAATTTCAAAAAGTCTAGGCACACCCAGTTAGAAACTGTAACATTGGTCGCTTTTAAATGCCTCCTCAACCTTGGTATCTCTGTGAGGAGTCCCGTTTCCGATACCTCATCATAAAAACTGGTAAATTTTGATACAGATAATTTCAACTCTTCACTGTTCGCCAAAAGCAAAGTCTTTGTCTGAACAACCTCGAACAATGAAGCAACATCTTGAACTGACTTCAGTCTTGTTCGGAGTTCAACACTGAATCGGTCAAGACATTCCAACATGTCCTTTTTAAGTTCAGCTCTCAGTGTCAGTCCAACATCTGGAGCCAACTCACCAGCCATTCGTTTTTTACGACGAATTCGTTTTTCCATTGGAATGTCATAGCTCTCCGATTTCGTCGCAGCAAGATCTATTGCCTGTTCTACAATGTCATTTCGTTTTTCTTTAATATAAAGACGAAGTAACTCTATTTTTGTAATTAATTGATCAATATTTAAGCCTTTGCTTTGCAATCCAATCTGAGCACAATTTATTTCCCTAAGAACATCATTCCAAAACAAAAGATAGCAAAGAAACGTAAAATCACACACTGCATGCATAAGGTTGTGTGCAGCGCCTCTAGTGTCTACATTTTCTTGTTGATCACTTAGCTTCTCAATTACAGCCACAATTCCATCAAAATTTTCGGCCAATACTTTTACTGCAGCATAATGAGCACTTCAACGCGTTGTTGAGAGTATTTTAACAGTTGTTTTGCTGTGTTTAACAAGCACTTCCCAGCGGCTAGTCGAAGCAGAAAAAAATGTGAAAATGGCCTCCACTGTTCCGAAAAACGTTACACAAGCTACATTTTGTGCAAATGAGTGTTGGACACATAAATTAATTGAATGATCTATGCAGCCCACAAAAACGGCTTTGTTATTTTTTGCTTTAATAATAGCTTACACTCCTCCATGTATACCATTCATAACAGCTGCATTATCATAACCTTGGGAACGACAATTCATTACCTCTAAACCGTCATTTTTAAGGTTTTTAAGAATTTCATCGCTTAAATCAGCGGCTTTTTTCCATGTAAAGAAAAAAATCCAAGGAATACTTCTTTGACTTCCACTTTTCTACCATCAATTTTCACATAACGAATCACTTCAGACATTTGATCAATATGTGAAATGTCAGGTGTGCTGTCAAACATAATTCCAAAATATTTAGCTGATTTAATTTCGTTGACAAGCTTAAACTTTACGTGGTTCGCTAAAACATTTATGAACTCATTTTGTATATCTGGTGACAAATATGATACTTTTGGTGATTTGCCATGCTCCAAATTCAAAATGTGTTCTTTTAACACTACATCATACTTTGACAATAGATTGACTAGTTCTAAAAAATTGCCTTTATTTGAAGAACTTTGTCCTTCATCATGTCCCCGAAATGCTAGGTTTTGTTTAGATAAAAAGAAAGTTATATCCAATAGTCTGGATAAAAGATGTTTCCACTTCTGTTTTTCATTATCTATTAATTGTAAGGCTGCGTCTCCTATCGTTTTATGACATTTCAACCTCATTTCCAAAGTTTTCCACTTTTACAAAATTCTCCAGATGTTCATTTGAAGTTTCATGGTCGGCAACTTTGGGATTTAGCTTCCACCACTTCTGAAATTCAGTCGTAAATGCTGAATTTATATTACAACTATTGGTGACAGCAAATATACGACAGCAGAAGCAGTACAGGCTATTATTTATAGGAGAATAAACCATCCATGACCGCAGAATTTTTTCTCCATATAAGGCATCACTTTATAAAACCATTCTTTAGAAAGATGGCGAACATTACCTTTTGTGTCTAACCCGGGTCTAGATACAGTAGCAAACGGCCCTTCTCTATTTTGAAAATGTTCACTTCCTTTTTTTATGATTTCAATGCGAACATTATCAGAGACGGGTATATTCCAATGTGATACATCTCTTAAGTCCTGAAGTGATTCACTCATACAAATACTGTCTTCGATAGTAGGTGCATTAGCAGCATTATCACTATCATTTTCAGTATTTTTTTCTGATTCGTCTTCATCATGGGTTAACATTATTAATTCTGTGTTGTCGCTGTTACTTTCTGAAGATAAGCCAATATTCTCTGAAACATTCGTTGCATTTACGTGAGAATTAGTTTCTTTTGATGAGCTTTGGCTATCATCAGGTTTTGTAACATATTTATAAATCGATCCAGATATGCTCTGAACATCATCTATTTTAGCCTGTTTGGTCTTTCTCTGCTGGAACCCGCTTTTTCTTTTAGAAGTATGAACTCCTCGTGGCATATTTATTTGTTGGGATATTTGCTAGACGAAATCTAAAAAAATATTTTTAATTATAGTAGGTATCAGCAAGCCTATAATTCTAAATATATTTGTAGGATACATATGTCTATTTCATAATAAGTACACTGTGTTAACGATTAAATACACTACCAGAATTAATTTATTTAAAATTCCTTGCAACAACTTATATTAAACAATATTTGATAGAATGGAATATACAAATCATATGCTTAATATTATTAGGAACCATTTAAAAATATTTAAATATAAAATCCATCTCTTAGAATTTTATATAAAGTATTGAAACCAAAATTAAATATCCAATTAGAATCATGCTCAATAATTTACAAATTTAATTGTGATTCTTTTGAAAAATTTTACATCTGGAAAACCGGAAAATGTTTTAAAGACTGATTTAAGGAATATTGTCTAAAAATCTAAGAAGAAAAATAATCAAAATTTAAAGTCTATTTTTAAATTTAAAGTCAAACCATTTAGTTAATAACAATCATAACTACACCACTTTTAAACAAAATTTGAAGACTTTACATTTATGTTACAAGGATTTTTTAAATAAATTTAGTTCAAATAAATTATTATATTAGTAAATAAAAACAACTTGGAGACCAAAATCATTTTATATTTTAATTTTTTTTTTAAATAAATAAAATACAAAATTTTTTGCTTTAGTTTTATTTTAATTTAACCCAATTAAATTCTCTAAAATGTAATGACATCATTCAATTTCACCAATAACATTTGAATTATATTAATAACAAATAATTATACTTCTGGCCTACTGGGATATTAAAAATTATCAAATAATTTTTGAAATAGTTAACTGATATGGTTGGCAGTAGGCCAACGTATAATTCATAAAAAATATATAAAGAAATGAAAAATGGCAAAAAAATTTCTAAACGAATTCCCCTCGTTCGTTGATAAATTCTCATAATTTTTTGGAAAATTCCTACAGCAAGTGGTATTAATAATAGCCCTCGGCCTACGGCTTCGTGCTATTATCAATATATGTATTTGCTTTCGAAATTTTTAAAAGATTATTTCGAATTATCACCGCCCTTGGATGATTACTACTGATAATTTTTTAGAATGTTTAATATATGATAGTTATGTAATCCAAAGAACGCTGAGTAAAACTTTAGTTTTGATATATGTACTATCAATTGCTTAATGCAAAGCAATTCTATAACAATTGCTTTTTAACGCAAAGGGTTATACTTTTTATTGCATTTTGGGTTGTTTTAAAAATCGCGAAACCGTTTTTCAATAAAATTAAAATAAATGAAAAGTTTGCAAAAATTGGCATCATAAAATTCTAACTTACAATTAAAATGAATTGAAAAAACTAAAGTCAGCTTCATCCTCAATAATAATAATATGCCCAAAAACCTAAACTTTGCATCCTGAAATTTCGTTTTTTCTACTAATATAAGCCGTGTTCGATTTGACTGAAGCAACTGATACAACTGATAAATTGAATGCAATTGTTGTTGTTTTTTAAGTTGTTTCATTCAAATACCTATTCTCTTCTACTAATATAGCCAAGAACGTAAACGAAATATATCTTGTAAAACCATCAAGACCTAGGAACACTAAAATGTAATCTAATTTTGCTTTAGTTTAGATGCTGAATTAATCCTTCTTAGTTTAAAAAGTAAACTGAAATTTTTAGCATGTCTTTGGATTTGTACTAACATAAAAAGACGTTCAACAAACTACCCCAAATAATAACTCAAGTAATAACTCAAGAATTTTAAAAAGTAGAATAGATCCTTTTTGAACCAATAGGACACATTTATAAGCTATCACAATTTATAAATTAAAATTAAATGGTAACCTGGTTTGGTTTCGAAGTGATTTATCGTTGAAAACATGTGATGGTTTGTTTAAGTTTTTTACGTTTGGATGTCACCCCAAAACGGTTTCGAAGTGATTTATCGTTGAAAACATTGTGATGGTTTGTTTAAGTTGTTTACGTTCGGGTGTAACCCCAAAACGGTTACGAGGTGATTTATCGTTGAAAACATTGTGATGGTTTGTTTAAGTTGTTTACGTTCGGGTGTCACCCCAAAACGGTTTCGAAGTGATTTATCGTTAAAAACATTGTGATGGTTTGTTTAAGTTTTTTACATTCGGGTGTCACCCCAAAACAATTTCGAAGTGATTTATCGTTGAAAACATTGTGATGGTTTGTTTAAGTTTTTTACGTTCGGGTGTCACCCCAAAACGGTTTCGAAGTGATTTATCGTTGAAAACATTGTGATGGTTTGTTTAAGTTTTTTACGTTCGGGTGTCACCCCAAAACGGGTCAAAATTCATAAGATTCATTATTTTCTTGATATGACAATCTTTGCTTGGTTACAAATTTACAAATTGGTTACTTGTTGGTTACTTGTTAAATTAATAAATTCTATAAATCTGGTATTTTTCTATCCTGCTGGAAGTTGGCCAATGTCCAGCCTGTCCCAAAACAGGAACGAAATGTGATATTTCAAATTATAGACCAATAGCTTTACTCCCAGTCCTGTCTAAAATATATGTGTCCTTTAGGTTCAAAAACGATCTATTCCACTTTTTGAAATTTTTGAGTTATTAATTGATCTTGTTTCTTTCCATTAAACTGCAAGTATACGTAAAGCAAAAATTCAAAAATACGTATCTATTTCTGAGAAAATTGGGTACCAAATTTCAGTTACGTTTCAAAGGCAATCTATTCCGTCATAACTTTTTAAACAAAAGAAAGCTATTCCATTTTATTTTGCAATCAAAAACAATCTATTCCAATAAGAATCATGTCGTTAAAAAACAAAACATGCCTATTCCAAAACATGCGTTTGGCACCAAAATCCTTTATTTCATAATAATCGTATACAAAAATCAATCGATCGTGATATTTGTTTGAAAGTGGTTGATTTTTTGTAAGTTACATCAATTTTTATATTATCTAGTAAGTAAATAGTAATTATTTTATAATACATAAAATGAATTTTTAATTTAATTTAATTTTAACTATGAATATTGTTTAGAAAATGGATTTAATTGAATCGTCCGTTATCAGCAAACAGCCGCGTAAAAAAAAGACACGTTCTTAGTCATAAACGATTCATTCAGCCATTGCCAAAAGTTCCGGACAAGCCGCATATCACAGCCGCCAATTGTATATGTATTTGTTTGGCATGGTTGTGGGAACTGGTCATTCTGCTCTCACAACAGACAACGTCTTTCTGTATTACTGGACAGAGAATGTTCACATCAAGGGCTGAAATAAAATAGCTTCGGCCGTTTACCATCGACTTTGCCACATGAATCTAAAGAATGTAGACACAGTTCGCTTAGTGGCCGACGGATGTGGTGGCCAACATAAAAATTCTATTATGGTGGGAATGTGCGAATACTTTTTATCACAGGTTGCACCACGAAATTTCAAAAAAATAGAGTTGGTTTTCCCAATTCCCGTACATTCCCCCTCCCCCTCCCCCAAATTGAAAAAAAAAGTAAAAATGAAAGAAACAATCGTGGAGCTTAAAGATTATTTAAATATATACAAAAAACACGGTACTTTAATTGGGTTGGGCAGCGAAGAGTGTACCGTTCTGGATTTTAAAGCCGAAGTCACAAAAACAATTAAACCGCCATCTGCGTGGCATTTCAAATTCAACCCAAGCAAACGGTTTATAATAACCAAAACTAATCGCGGCAAATTACAAATCAGACATTGGTGAACCAAACCCAAATATTAAACGAGGTGCAAATTTGACAAGAATGGCTCCAGTAGTTTCCAGTTATTCCTAATGGTGTAAAAGTGAAAGAGGCGAAAATTTCGGATGTGGATAAACTGTTAAAAAAACATATTGGTAGCAATTGGAGAAGTATGCAGAATTTAAACTTCTACAAAAATATTAAAGATACCAATAATCAACAAATTGTTGAATCTTTTGATGAAGACGACCCTATATGTTGCAATAACATAGAAGTGAAAGATGCATTACAAATTTATAAATCCTTTGCTGCAATTTTTACATATTAAATTTAAGTGATATTATTATTTTTTACCTACTGAATTAGATTATGTGATTGAATTTATTGTAATTTTTATAATTTTTATTTTATTTTGTTTCAAATGTGATTTTTCGTTAGTGTTTATTTAAAAAAGATATAAAACTTATCTATAATATAGATATTTAAGAAATCAATATTTTGTTTTATTGTATTATCTAAAATCAATCAACGTGGTAAAAAATTCTTGGTTTAAAAATTAGAAAAGCCAGCGATTTGGCAGAAAACCAAATGATCAATCAAAATGTTAGTTTCAAAACATACCTTTTCCGGCAGTAATGTGTTTCAAAACGAACCTATTCCATCGTGTAAAGTTCAAAACGTGTCTATTCCAAAATTGTTTCTAAAATACCAGCTTAACTTTACTACCTACATTGTTTTACACTTCAAACAAATTAATTAAAAATACCTAAAGAAATGAATTAAACAATAAAATCACCGTTTTTGTAAATAATTTTAAAAAAAAAAGTTTTTTCATTTATCTCGAAAACTCGTAAAGTGGAATAGATCGTTTTTGAACCTAAAGGACACATATACGAGCACTATATTAATTCACATATATCCAAATTTTTCGTCATTAACCCAGACCGAAGTCTTGATATCTCAGAGCCTTGAGATTTCAGCCCCCTCCATATATTGACATTGAGTTTTTCAGCAGAAATTATTGTTACTAAAACCAAAAATAATAACTTTTGTGAAATAAAAATATATAAGAATTTGCCAAGTAATAAACAAAAATAAAATTAAAGTTGTTTTGCGAAAGAGATTAAAAAAATTGTCTTTTTTTTCACCGAGCTAAGCTCGGTCTCCTGGTACTATAACTTTAAAATAAAACAGAAAAAATGTTTCTATCTTTACCAGAACCGAAGTTATGAATCTTTGAAAATAAGCCTTCAAGCCAAAAATGACGAAATTCTCGAAAGAAAAACTTGATGCCGATGGAAACGAAGATTTATGAGAAGATATTATGTTATGCATTTTATGTTCTCATGTAGAAAACAAAATTGTATTCAATTTCAATCAAACACTATACAACTTTGGGTGAATTTTTAGGTTAAGATTTTGTTTTTTTTTCTGTAGAAATAGAATGAGTGTATTAATGAAAATTCTACAATTAAGTGTTTAAATGTTTGGAACTGTATAAGACAATCTACTATCCAGCGAGTTTACAATCTGATTGTAAACTCGCACAGTGTCAACATGTTCACTATCCAACTAGCAGATTGTAAACAATCTCATGAAAAAGTTGAAAGCCGGGCTACTTTGCTCGCTGGCTTGTGCGATTGTTGGCTTGTAAACTAGCCGTATATAATCGTAGTTGCTAGTAGTATCATTGTAAAATTTTACTTTTTAGTGTGAATCACCAAACTTTGTAAGATAATTTTCCAAGTAAGCTAGTTGACTTTTGAGCAAGCAAACTATTTTGTGTGTCATCGACACTATCTAACAAGCGAACTCGCCCGCTTTTAAAGTCGCCAACTAGCAGATTGTAAACTATCTTTGTGTCAACGAGCCTTTATTGATGTGAATCAATTATCTTGTAGTAAACTTAATCAATCTTGGTGTTTCTACTTACATTTTAGTGACCGAATTAGATGGAGATAATAAGCATGCATAATTAGGATAAAAATAAAAGTAAATTGTTTCTCCATATCTACATATATCCATAACTCAGAAAAAAAATTTGGCTATCGTCACAACATGTTTTAGAAATTAAAAATTATCAATCCTCTAATACGACTCTATATTTGATGTTTGTCAAAAGTTATGAGGTAAATAAAAACCCCGTCTAAAATCATGTAAAATTTAAAACAGATTTCATTTTATTGTGTTTCATACTCTTCAAAAATCTTTATTATTCATATTTTCTATATACTATTTTTTTCTGATTTAAATAACAATCGAAGAAAAAAAGAAAATCAGGGGAAATAAAATAAATTTGTTTTGTATTTAAAAGTCACAGTTCATTCATAGAATTTTCTTTTCGATAAAAATCGATTTCATATTTATTTTAATTGTTCCATTTTATTCCATATCCATTATATAAATAATTTTTTTTATCATTGTGATGTATTTAAACCTGGAACGCAGCGTATAACTACTTAAAAAATAAAATGCGTTTTTAATATTATTATTAAAAGAAAAAAATTATAAAGAAATTCAAGTTGGTGCCTCTTCAAAGTAAAAAAAAAATCACAACAATAGATTACTTGAATAGAAAAATTGCATTAGAGAAAAAATAGTGGCAAAAGTAGCCGTTACCACTTTAAAAACTAATCGATTAAAACCATTATTTTTTATTAAAACTATTTTAATATTTTTTCCTTATTTATTTCTTAAAAATAAAATTTTGTTTATTAAAAATTATGTCAAGTCCTTAAATACCAATAATTTGTATTAGGTTTCAGATTAATTCCAGTTTCCGCCGCCACCTCTTCTACTTTGGTTACCACCGTCACGGTTTTGATAATTGTTAAATGACGGTTTGGAATCTCGTTGTTGGGAATTATTATTGTTATACGGTCTGTTATTATTTCCTCGATTGTTGTTATAATTATTCCCTCCTCTGTTGTTATTTTGATATGAGTTTTGTGCTTGAAATCCCCGAAATTGGTTATCAAAGCTTTGACCCCCACGATTTGAATTATTGCTGTAGTTTGAGTTATTGCCACCACGATTTCCTCCGCTGTTATAGTTACCACTTCCACCACTGCCTCCACCATACTTTTGAAAACCTCGGTCTTGGTTATCAAAATTGTTACGATTCTGATTTCGTTGATAGCCTGAATTGCTGGCTGGTTGGCTCTGAAAATCTAAAAATTAAAAAAATACATTTATTTAAAATCAACCAAGAACAGTCGTTAACTGGTCTGTTGGTCACATGGTCTGTTTCGTTATTTTAATTCTTGATTTTGAAGTCTAATAGACGAGTGCTGTCACATTCACCTATTTGTTCGCTACATCTTTGGGATACTGGTGACATTCAAAAGTTCGTGCCAAAACTGAGCACACATTGGAGCACACCAGCGTTAGTTAATATAGATTCAGATGGACAACCGACTATGCAGACCGAAATATAAAGAATAGCAGGCAGGATAAATTAAAATTTTAAACAAATTTAACATTGGTAATAATTTTTACTAAATTTTGTAGATTTCTCTGTGGCATTCAATTTTGTTCTTCGTATATAAAATTTTTGTAGTGTTTCCCTTTGTTTTCTACATACAAACTGAATTTACTGAAAAAAACAGCAAAAATTGCATACAATTTTTCAGATAATTCAGTTAATTCAATCGCGGCTTTTGATGAAAGGTATACAGGTATTGAGTTTTGGTATACAAACAAACGGCTTTTAGAAGTCTCACATTGTGCAATCCAACTTATGGTTTCTAATTCTGGATTCCTACTTTTGTAAAATTATATAAAATATACGTTTTTCTATGATAGCAGTATGCAAAAGTTCATTTTCATGGAGGCTTAATCCCCTGTGAAAATGTTGTTTTTCTACTAGTGTAAAATTATTTTCGCTAAATAACAAATTGTAGTTGCTATGACATTATTTTACAAAGTTTTTAAAATAAAGCAAACACGAAAAAATAGAATATGAATTTTAACTGTTATGTTGTCGATTTCTAATTTCAAAATTTATAATAAATATCGATTATATATAATACTATCATAGAAACAATTGCATTGCCTACGCGAGATGAAAACATTTTACGGTCGTGAAATTATCCCACTGGACGCTAACGCGTCTCATAAACAAATTCTCACTCACGAAAAAGTTGTGTTTTTATCTCTTGTGATAAAATGTACTATTATTTGAATAACCTTATTAAAATTATAACTACGATAAACCTATAATAATAATTAGATGCTAATTCAAGTATTTGTTGAATAAGTTTACAAATTTTCAGAAATGATGGTTATTAAACGTGCAGTTAAAATTTTTTGTTAATAGAAAGTTTTTGGAACATTACAAAAAATTAGAGTTTTAGTCGTAATTTAAATCTTTAAAATTAAATATCTCAAGAACAGTAAATTTAAGATGTTTTAGAGTAAAGAAAGAACTATTTTTTTAAAAAAAGGTTCAAATTCAATTGATATTTGACCCGAGGTATAAAAAGTATAATTAATTTTACCTATCAAATCAAAAAAAAATTATAGAAATCAGTATAGCCATTCTTGAGCAATTTAATTTTAAAGCTACTTCGGATTGGCAGAATTTTCATTTTTAATGGATGTTGGGGCGCTTGAAGGATGTTGGGGCTTAAACTATGCACTTTAAAAAAATTCTAAAATAAGTTGTATTTTTTATTTTGTCAATACAAGTAGTATTGCCAAGTTTCAGAAAAATCAATAATGGTTAAGTTTTCACAGCTCGGTCTAGAACACGTTTTTCTTCCATATCATATATTTCAAAATTTAAAAATTCTATCGATGTATTTTGGGCCGGACTTTTTGTATTGCCTGTATAATAATTTAGCTTTTGTGAATTTAACTGTTTTTGATCCCACCACTTAAATTCCATTACATTACATTATTAGAATTTCACGTTGTAAAAAAATGATACATTTCGCTTTTTTTTAACGTCCATCAGATAAAGCAGAAAATGTATTGATAAGAGAACATTTTGATGAAAAACCTTCTGCTTATTATGTTAAGGAAATAATAAATGTAAATCAAGAAGTTAATAGTCACCTGGTCTATTGGCGCACCTTTTGAAAGAAATATTAATTAATATTAACAACAATCGTCTGGTCTATTGGCGCATCATTTGAAAGAATTATTACTTAACTTATAATCATAGTTTATTGCTTAGTATAAGTTGGTCAAGATTCCTTACTAGATAAATTTTCGTGAGCATGAAGAGTTGGATCCTATGCGACCTGGGTGAGTGAAACATTTTTATTTTTTTGTGTAATGCAATAACTTGATTGATGTGGTTTGTGGGAAGTTCTTCGGGCCTTGGTCTTTTCGGATTGTCAGTTCCAGTTCCTTATTTTACTCATTAAATCCGTTCTCTTGTTATTTTCTTTTGCGTGCAATTCTGTATTTGTACTGAGCTGGGACATACCTTTTCGAATCTGAAAGATTAAAACTAGTCGGCATTAAACCTCGCAAGGCACGCAGTTTCTCTAATGTTTCTGGTAGTGATTGGACCATCAGGATCAGTGTTCATTACAATGGACATTTTCTTTAAACGCCAGAGGGTCAATTCATCGAGAAATACGGATGAGGGTCATGAGTTCAGCAATTTGGGCACCATTAAAATAACCCTTCTGCAAGGACATAGTTCTACAACGAGCTATTTGGACAGCAAATAGGTGAGATAGCTCTGAAGTTCTTGTTGGTCGATTATACTGCGCAAACGATAGAAGAATATTTTGAATTTCTTTAAAGTAGAATAAGTTTAAGTGATATTCATAGTTCAATTCAGCCACATTTTTTCAGTGCAGGGAGAGTCTAGCCGATCAGTTAGTTCGGTATTATCAATCAACCGTGTGGTCTTTCTTTGTACAGAGATTAGAGATTTTATTGTTAACTGACAAGCATCTTCCTAAGCATGACAGCAGTACTTCCATACATGGACGTATAAATGACTGATAGATCAGCAAAATGTGATCGGTATTGAAAAACTTTTTACATCGCCTCAGGAATCCCAATTTTTGCATAGTATATTTAGCGACATTGAACATATGTTTATCCAAACTAAAAACTTTTTTTTAGGTTATTGTGAGAATTACAAAAATCTTCTTATATAACAAGTTTTATCAAAATTGGTCATCACTGTTTGAAGTTATTGAAATTTAAATCAAAATCAACTTTGTAATGCCAGAAAGCTAATCTGTTGTTTCGTGTTATACACAAGATCATAAATCAAAGTTTCATCAAAATTCTGGCTTTGATGAAGGCTGAAACGCTAAATATAATTAAAAATTAAATCGGTACATGTTTATTTGAGTCAAAATTTTCGATTTTGGTTATGTATTTTTTGAATTAAGACCATTATTTGAATATGATCTGAGGACAGCAGTGTTTTCTAGTTACCAACTATCTATGGATCTGCTCACAGTAATGGTTATGGTGAGAGTTACTACTTCGACCGAAGGCTTCATCCAAAGCTTATAAAATTATATAAAGTTTTACCTACAATACAATCAAATGAAGAAACTAGTGAAAACGTTGGGATATTTATGTATTGGATCTAGTTATCATGGTAGTAGCCCCAAAAACAATAAGTTTTTTGATCCTCTGAATTTTAAAGTTAACGTTAATAAATTTCTTAAAGAAACTTAATTTATGTAAACTTAATCCTAATCCCTAGTTGGTATGGTATTTTCAGATATTCAGAGGCGTTAATTTTTAGTTTATTAGAATTAACACTAAACATACGTAACTTTGAATGAAAAAAAAAAAATAAAAAAATCAGCCACCAGCAAGTTTAACCGCGGTAACTACACCAATTTTTACCTCGCAAGCAAACTAAAGAACATTTGGTAACAACGCACCTTTAATTCATTATCTACGCAAAAAAAATGTTCTTTTTTAATATTATAAAACAAATTGGACGCAGTAAGATCAAACTAAAGCCAAATAATATTGTGCTATTTGAACTTATAGACTTGGTTGGAAACTAATACAAAGTTTGAAGTTTATCCGAGTCTCGACTCAAGAAAGTAAGCTCTTTCACATTATAATTTTTCTTCTAATTTCGAAAAAAATAAATAAATACAATCCAATTTTTTCTCTTAATTGATCTCTCTTTCTCTTCAATTGATCTGATTAGCAAAAAAAAACTTGTGGACCAGAACCTTAGCTAATCTTAAAACTGCCATTCAATATTTAGAGCAAAATCGTTTTGATATTCTATCCTCACGAAAACGATTATCAGTGTAAAAGCGAAAAAGTCTAAATTACGAGCTGGAACACTCATGGTTTTGCTTAAACCCAGCACGGTGCATGCTTTGATCTCTTCTTTCAATTTATATGTCATTCGCCAAGATTTGCGATAACTCGTTTCATTGGAATTCAAAAAGCTGCACTTGTGGCAAATACGAATTATTTTCCGGTTCCAATGGATAATGCTAAATTTTACAAATGTCTGTAAGGTTAATGTTTGTCTTTAATAATTGACGAAGTTTTTATGTTGCCACCATAAAAAATGATGTTTTGTCGAAAATGTCAAAAGAATTTTAAATTGAGAATGATCCAAATGATATAAACAAATTTCTATGAAGTCTTGATCGAAACTAATCGGCAGGAAACATACTTCAAATTGCACTGTTTTAACAATAATTAAAAAAATGTACACTACAAAATTGGAAACAAAATGGCAATGTTTTTTTAATTAAATTTTCGTTCAAATGACACACTACTCCTTTGGGTCAAAAAAGTTTTTTTTTCACCCTTCCCCACAAAACACAGAAATATAATAGTCCCTGGGCCTTCACCTACTTAATTTTCTGATTACCACATATTTTATACTTCGTAGGGCGCTTGTCCCTGACGAGTCCTACAACTTTTTTATCTGCCATTTTCCTTGATTCGGCCGCTTTTTCCCTCGGGAAACTCCGTAACATGGCGATTTCCCGGAGTCTTGTATATTTATTACCATAATTTTGTTATTTATTAAAGAGGGTGGAAATTTGTTTTAGAAAACGAGGGTCAATTTGTCCGACAAAAAATTGTCTGGTTTTGTCTAGTCCGACAACTCAAACTCGCCAAAATACCAGGGTATTGAAAATCAATCACCACAAAACTAGTTTTCACAGGATTGTTTAACAAAAATTAGTGAAATTGAAGGGTCATATTGTCCGACAAATTTTCGGCCGCGTTTTTTCAGTCCGACGACTGGAAGTCGGAATTCTGGCGGGGTAGTGTTTATTGATTACCACATGTCTAATTTTTTTTTTAATAGTTTTAATTAGTATTATTTTACTCTCATACAATTGTCCGACAAATTAGTGACCGCTAACTATCGAAAAATCGAAAAATGTCATAATTTCAAACACGATAGCGTGCGCTCAATATCATAATCCACGATATATCAACATTAGTCAATAATTTTAGATATTTGTTCTTAAATATTATAAATTGATAAAAATTATAAATAAAAATAAAAAATTATTAAATAATCTCGTAATAATGTAATGAAATCATTATAATAATCAAACTGTAGTCATTATCTATGTAGATTTTTAAACGTATCTCAGTAACCTATTGGTTTAATTTATGTTATTGTTAATTGTAGTAGGCTGT